>JAGXJF010003011.1:0-352679 GCA_019208055.1 Stipa capillata
TCCGACAAATAATAATAATAATAATAATAATAATAATAATATAGTAAAGAGTGATTATTCTAACATATGTACTATCAACAATATAGAGTCTAATTATATCTATATACATATGTATGACTATATGCAACTACATGAATATGCAACATAAAATCATGATAAACATGTATAAATTAATTTTGTTCAAACAAATAATTAATTATAAATAGAAGTAAAATAATGTGCTAAACCAATTTATAGCAAACTATTATCTCAAAAATGGAATGGTCTATGTATATATGCATAACTAGATATGCAAACCATATAAAATGCATTTTACAAATATGAACCATATGTGTAATCTTAACCATATTATAAACATGAGTTAATAACATGACATTATATAACACTCAATAAATAAATAGAAATTAAACTGTATATACATCTATGATGTATAAGAACATATGCACATACCACTATTTCATATACATCATGCAACAATAACTATTTATGTAAACTAAGCCATATTAAATAAGTATTAAAAATAGACAGATGCTAAACATGTATCATGTAGTACTACAGAGAACATTATGTGAATAGAAATAAGAACTATATAAGAACTATGCATGTAACTATATGAAATTATAGTCTACATGAAATACTATTTAATTTGGGTGATGAAACAATGATCAGAATTATTGGAGATGAACATAATGATGATGCGGGTGGTTTTAGATAGAGAATATGGTAGAAAATAATGGCATAGTGTACCATAAGATGATAGGAGACTAACTATACGCGTGACAGTGATGTTCGCAACACGAAACGGTTGGAACGGGTTGTAGATTGGTTTTGCACAGACCGGAGGGTTTTAGACACTGTGCAATGCTCGCTTAACGAAATTACGATCCACCAATTGACTTCGAAACTAGCCACACAAAGACACAATCCTACCAGAGGGTTTTGGTAAAAAACTTACGGATTCAACGGCAAAAGGTCATACAAGATAGACAAGATCCAGATTGAATCTAGACATCCGGGGACAGCACGTTGGAGACAGACACATTCCCAACAAACGACTACATAGATCAAGATGAAAATTTTACATAGGTGTTGATAGGAAGCTAATGCTCAAAGTGACCAAAGGGATTGATGAAAGACTCACTAGATCAACGGAAAGAAAGTGATAATGCCGATGTACTGTTCGCGTAGTCACATATAGATGCGAATAGCAGCACAAAGAAACTTGATTCCCCAGAGATTGGATCGTTGGATTGCCTCCCAATTTTTTGGAGGTGGTCTTGATAATATCTGCCACGATCGCACCGAACGGATCTTGAAAAGGAGGTCTGATGCGATCAGGACGTCATTCCAATCTGGATGCACTAGCAGACAAATCTGGGTACAAACAACACGTCAGTATTTAGAGCTTTTCTAGTGATTGCTTCGTTGGATATTCATCAAATTTTCCATAGAGTTAGAGAGGAAGGCTACACACAATCCCACCGAAGGGATCTTCAAAAAGATTTATGAGGGGACGTGCAAAAAATATGGAGGTGGTGCGTGCTGTTTGGAAACCACACGGGAAGCAAAAGGGGGGTGACGGCTCTTTGGAGGGTTTGGAGGGTAGGGTTTTGTGGAAAAGAGGTGTGGGTGAGTGGAGAAAAGTGAAGGGGAGGTGAGGATATTTATAAGAGGGTGAAGGGAAGAGACTTGGCTCAAATCCTATTGGAAAATGGGCTGCACTACACAGCACTGGCCGGGGTGGCTTATCAACGGAGGAATGAGGCGGCTGGGCCCCGGGTGGAGATGTGCCGGGACGGTAGGGACAAAAAGGTAAGGAGAAAAAGAAAAGGAGATTTTCTTTTTCAGCAAACCAAAATAAAAATAAAAGAACAACAGAGCGAGATTAAATACCAAATGAATTCCGGAAATTCTGAGAAATCTCGAGGAGGCTTATTCCAATTTGAAAAGCCAATCCAATTCAAGTTGGATTAATTCAAATTAAATCAGCTTTAATTTATGGAATTGAAATTAAGCTTTAATTAATTTGAGGATAAACAATGAAATTTTCTAGCTCTAATTTTTAAATAAAAGATTTTGAAAAGTTCTGAAAATCAGGATGTTACACTCCCTGTCGTTTCGATATCTTAGAATACTAGTCCATTATCAAAAGCTCCAAAATTCATATTGGAAGTGAGGAGCGTTTCAAAAAATTTATAAACAGTTGGAAAGAAAAACATATGTCCACAGGGAATTTAATGCTTAGTAGTTTGTTGATGTACATGCTCGCCGTCTTTGATATACCTCAAGGAATACTCAAATGATTGGACTATTTCTGCTCCAGATTCTCTTGGCTAAGTGGAGCGTCTTGTGTTGGCTAAGGATCAAGGCGGTCTATGGATCCATGATTTGGGGTTAAAGAATGATCTTTTTAAGTGGATCTTTAAGCTTCTCAGTGAAGAGGGGGAGTGGCAGGACCTTTATGTAATATTTGGGTGTAAAACTATTTTTCAAGTTGAATAGATATCCAGGAATTCACTTTTTTGGGGTCGGCCTTATGAGGGCTAAATAGAATTTCTTCCCTTTTGGTACCTTCTCAATTAAGGACGGGTCACATGTGTGTTTTTGGATGGATAAATGGTCAGCAAATACCCCCTCTCAAGGAACAATACCCGAGTCTCTTCAACATAGTAGAAATAAGCATAGCTTGCTTGCTGAGTTTATGAGTTCAGATCCATTGGACATCTCTTTCTGTATAGATCTAGTAGGACCACAATTAGTGGCCTAGAGCCATTTACATTCCTGCCTGGCTAGCATCCACTTGACAGATGAACCGGATTCCTTTAGGTGGAATTTACGCCAGAATAGACAATATTTTGTTGAATCAGTGTACACAACACTAGGGCATACTTGATGTACCAATTCAAGATAGACAACTATGGAAACAAAAAATTCCATTAAAAGTTAAGATTTTACTTTAAAATATGTGTCATGGGGATGTATTAACTAAGATAACCCCCTTAAAAGGAATTGGACAGGTAGCTCAAAATGTTGCTTCTGCAGTAAGGATGAAACCATACAAGCATATATATTTTTTACTGTTATTTTGTGTGCTCTGTGTGGCATATTATCAAGGAAACATCTATTTTGAGAAATTTACTGAATTAGCTATTATATTAGTTCACATAATTAAGCTCAACAAAAATATCTTACAATATTTAGGTGACAAGGGTATAATATTTGCAGCTATTATACCGGTCGTTCTTCCAAAGTTCTGCTTTACTGGGCTTCCAATTGTTCTTTCGCGACACAACCCGTGAACTAACATCTCGACTCACTTCGACGCACCATGATGGAGCGAGGTGGCATCGATCTAGACGAGCGGTCCTGGATTCAGGCCCAAAGGCAAGGAAAACAAAACGAACGTGGCGTCGGGGACAATATCAGTCAAGAATGAGGCTCGTCAAGAATATATCTGGACGATCCCTTTGTTTATAGACTTGATCTTGGATCCGAATTTCGTATAGCTAAGGTAACTTCATGACTGATTGTCATAAGATAACGTGCTACATAGCAAATTAATTTTGGCACAAACGATACCTGTCTATTTAATTCGCGAGAATTTCACAGGGATTTAATCAGAAACCGTGCTGTTCCCGCGGAAGTCGAAAATTTCCCGGCGAATCAAAGACGCCCTTAACGAACAGGAAGATGGCATCGGCTTCTTCTACAAAAGAGATATTCCAGCATCTGTGCTATATTACTCTATGGAAAATGTAGGGTTCCAAGAGGGGAGAACTTTAGGGGACACATTAGCAAACATGAGGTGTGCGGACAAAGCGTCATGTCAAAATAATCCACTTAGATTCTTCACCATCATAATGTCCCCAGCTTTATTCCCGTCCCCTCCGGCCGGTTCCCATCGACTATACATCCCATCCTCATCTCATCCCATCCTCATCTCATCTGGTACGTATCTGTACTGTACTGTATCACGGCATACGTAGTACGTACGTACACGTATATGTTGACTGGAATCGAGGTTTTCCTCTTGTTTCTTGCAGATGGAATAGATGACTGGACCAAGATATATAGAGGACAATGTGCGGAACTCCGTGATCAAGATTGCTTCCCAGGACACGTACGAATTTTCTTTTATAATTCTTTTACAAGTGTGCTGTAGTGCACGTTACAAACGGGTAGAGGAACATGTGCTTGGATGGTTCACATCCTGAGATTTTTATTACAATGTTCAATCTTGTAACTCTCGTGAGGCCGGGGGTTGCCTCCTCTATTATCTAAAAAGAAACTCTCTCGTGAGGCTCCCATTGGCTACATCAGGATTACTTAAAGTAGCAAAACCATTCCTGCCATAATGTTGCTTTTGTCAAGGACAAGCGACTGTCATGCGTGTCAAGGATCGAGTAGAGCTGTTGTTGATGGTTAGGATTTGGATAACTTAATTTATAATCAACTATTCTAGTCCCTCGCTCGACGCTTGTCTCACGCGAATCAGCTCTTACCAATTTAAAAAAGTATACTAGATCAAATCACTAATATAATGCTGCTCCTTTACCTCGAAGGATTAAGACCTTTGTGTACCTTGTTGATCCGATGGTAAGATCCTAAGACAGAAAAAGACTTCTCAAAAGTTAGTTTGTACTTATAGTTAATTAACTACCTAAAGACCTGGCATGTGACGCACACGAGCACTTACGAATAAATTAAGTTAGCAGTACCACACGTACTAGAAACTACCATTAGTGTTATCAATGTATGGTATACGGGGTACTCGTACAATATGTATTTGTACGGTAACAGAGCGGAGACTCAAATCAGCTTAGTACTTCGAAACTGATATACCCAGGTTCAGACCCCCGGATTGAGTAGTAGCACTACGTCCTGTTTTGATTAGATTGATATGCGATATCGAGTAGATGATTACAATGGGGAAGTCGACGAGATGGGAACTCGACGAGATCTGGCTTACAGAGAGAAGTCGACGGGTAGGGAACCCGGCGAGATCAGTTTTGGGACTCAAGGACCTTAGAGGTGGCTAGTCGACTAAGGCTATGAGATCAAGTACTGCTTCTAGCTCTTCGATCTAATTGAACTTGTCCTCTCTTCGAGGGTTTGTGCTCCTTATATAGGCAGAATAAGACGGTAACCTCGCCGTGAGTCCTCGTAGTACACGAGTCGGACTCTTTCTGGATGCCGTATCGTGAGTCCTCGTAGTACACGAGTTGGACTCCCTTCCAAAGGCATGTTCGGGAGTTATATCCTAATTCGGGTCGGAACCTTCTGACCTGGAGCCCATGACCCTCCTTGTCCAGGCCTTCGGGCCGCGGCTTCTCTCTGGGGGCCCATTGGAAGATTCCTAGGCTTTTACCATTAATATACGGTAGTGGTACTACCCATCATCAAGCCCCCCATCAGTATGCGTGATGGAGCCGAAAATCGGATTGAGAAATTTTCGATTCAAGGTAACGCCAAGCCGAGCCGTAGAACTGAATGGGCCGTAAGCTGCCCGAACCCGTTCGGCGAGATTCACGGATGGTGATGTCATCATTATTTTTTGCGTCATAACGGCTTTGTTCGTGTGTCGGGATGATTGCGCTTCCCTAGGCGTAATGCGCCGAAACGTCGGGGCGGTTGCAACTCCTCGGGTATAGTGTGCTTTCTGCTCCTCGGTCAGAGTGATTTAAATAAGGTTTCCTTTCTCCTCTTCGTCTCTCATTCGATTTTGCTCTAATCTTTTCCACTGCGCTCCGCCTCTTTGTCTCCCTTTCGCTTTTTCTTGCCGCGGTTGAAAACTCGATCCATCCCCGAGCTTCCGAGCGTCGGTATACTCGCGCGCCGCCATCTTTCTGTCCAATGTCATCGGTGGAGTCAAGGCCGGTTGCGGAGGGGACCCATTGAGGGGGCTGCCGAGGTGCCGGCGGGCGACGTTTCGCCGGCTGCTACGATGACCAGAGATCCGGCCCGTGGCAAGGCTCCGGAGGTTCCGGATACGGCCGTGTCGACGGCGCCGTCGGCCGTCACGGGGAGCGTTGTGGGTTCCAGTCCGGGGATAACAGGGTTGCCCACTTCCCGTATTTCCCCGGAGGAGCTCTCACGCATGGTGCGCGAGGGAGAACTGCCCGAGTCGGTGGCCTTTCGAGCTCCGGCGGACCGAACCCAACCGTTCTCCCAGGAGGAGGACCTGGTGGTCTTCCTCGACTTCTTTAAGTGCGGGCTCGGACTTCCGATGTCCGAGTTCCTGCGAGATGCTCTGTCCTTCTTCGAGATCGAGTTGGTAAACCTCCCTCCCAACTTGATATTCTTCCTTGCTATTTTCGCTCATCTGTGCGAAGCTTTCGTCGGAACAATGCTGGATGTCGAGTCGTTCTGATACTTTTACATTCTCAAAGTGTCGACGGCGAGCCAAGTCTACAGTGCCTGCCGTTTTTCTCTTCAGGACGACGTCAAGGCGAGCTACATCCCTTTCTCCCCGAAGGATTCGTGGGGGAAGTGGGCCTCCAATTGGGCTTTTTGCAATCGGTCGACGCATAACCCGATGACGCGATGTGAAGTTCCGGCCCCGCAGGACTTATGGAAGGACCGTCCCTGACTTACTCAGAGGTCATGGGCTGCGAAGGATCACATCTACAAGCTTCGTCGGGATGGTTTGACGGCGGTGCATGTGGTTGGCGACTTCATCACTCGCCGCATCGCGCCGCTGGGAGCTCGAGGACTACCCGGGTGGTCGGATGAGGTCGGCCTTCTATTGGCTAATGATGGTATGTTTCCTTGCCTCTTCTCTTTCGACAACTCAAGTTGTTATTGGTAGTTTTTTCTTCTACGGCTTTATGCTTCTTCGTTTCAGCGGAAGTCCGGAGCCGAGTTGACTACCTCTTCAAGGCCGAGTGGGGTGAAGATGGCGCTCGGGTTTCACCCTGGGAGTCCCGGGTTCATCCGGAGATTGAATCTCTCGCTTACCGGGACGAAACGTCCCGACCCCTGATCATCTCGATGAGTGTTTCCTTCCTGTGTTCTTTTAGTTGCGCATTTCTAGTCTTCGGGTGGCTGATTGTAACGATACTAGTTTTTTGGTTCGCACACAGCGGCCCTTCATGGGGCTCGGTCCATGGGAAGGCTCCGAGGTCTTCGTGGAGGAGTCGACGCATGCCGGGGCGGTCCGGCCCCGTAAGCCCCCACCGTCTAAGGGTAGGAAGTCGACCGCGGCGCCGAGTGGGCGGGGTCGGGCCGCTCCGGTAAGTCTTTCACGAAGTCGGATGTCGACTTGTGCTTTCCGAGTTCTTTGACGTTGGTTCCTGTTGTCTTGACAGCAATATGCCCTTAAACGGCCTTCTAGTTCCACGACTTCGCAAAGACCGGTGAAAAGGGCGGTTACGCTCAGCTCGAAGTAGGGTTCTCCCTTACCTAATGCTTCGAGTCTCTTTCTTTTTTTTCTTGTTGCTGTTTGGATTCTAAGTTCTGGATCTCTTTTTTAGTTTTGCACCTATTCCAACTGCTTCATCGTCGCGCTCCCCCCTGGTGTCAGGAGCTTGTGGTGATTCTGGAGGCGGAGCCTTCCGGCGTTGAGGGGAGTTTGGAGATAGGCGCCGGATCCTCCGGTGGCGGCCCTCCTGCGGGAGTATCTCGGGACTTGACGGCTACTGCCACTGGCATGAGGGAACCCGGCCTCGCCGGTTCGGAAGCCGTCCCAGAGGTTGATGATGGCGAGTCGAGACGCCCCTTTGCCTCGTACCGAGTATCGGACGTACATCGACTACGCCTTAACTTGGATGAAGGTGAGTGATATCTTTCTTGGCTTTTGACATCTTGGCTCGTGTAGTTGCTTTCCTTGAATGTTTGTCTTGCTGCGTGTCCTGTGGCAGCGCGCGACTTGTGCAGCGGCCGCCAGAGAGGACACACTCCTTGGTCGACTAGGCAGGAGTGAAGAGGAGGTCTCGCAGCTGCAGGTGGCGAACACCGAGTTGGCGCTCCAGTTGTCCGCGGCAAATCATCGAGTTGAGGAGGCCGAGGCTCGGGCCAAGCAAGTCGAGGAGCTCGAGGGGTTGAGGATGGCCAATGTCGAGCTAAGGGAGCAGCTCGTTGCGGTTTTTGATCCGTGCCGAGACGGCTGCCGCGGCGGCCAAGGCGGCGACTGATCTTCACCAGCTAGTCCGTGAGGAACTCGAGGGGGTGAAGAAGAATCCCGAGCTCTCCCGGGAACGTTTGCAAGCGCAGACCCGGGTTGCCATGGACGCGTGCTCCCTCCTTGACCGAGTTATGGCGAGTCTGAAGTTCCCCAGCCACCCCGATTTCACGAAGTTTTCTTTGGATGACTTGCCGAGGGCCGTGACTGAGTATCAAGCACGCTTGAGCAATTTTCTGAGCTTCGTCAAGGAGGATGCATCCGTGCGGGCAAAGAGTATGGCCAACACGGCCATATCTTATGCTTTGGCTTTGGCTAAAGACTTGGCACCGGAACTTCCTTCGAATCTGCTGGAGTTGGATCTTGGCGGGCCCCCACAACCCGGAGTGGAGGATATGCGGATTGACTACGGGCGTGAGCCGGTAAAAAAGTTCCTTAGTGAATCCGGCTTTGAGGCGGTTGAGGATGCTCCTACTGTGTCCGAAGGCAGTGAGGGGGCTTATGTATCTGGGGGCAGCGCTTCTGCTGGGCAGGAGGATTAGATCTTTCCTCCTTTGGTCGTACGCTTTTGCGGTGTAGAGAACTTTAAGTCATGCAATCTAATTCTTTGTTTGTCGTCTGATGCTTCATGTACTAGGCTCCTTTGTGCTTCTATATAATTGTGTTGCCGTAGGATTGCATAGTGTGTTGTATGCCTCCGAGCCCCCGACTGTTTGTGCGAGTTAGCACGAACTCGGATGAACAGTCTGAAAAACTTCACTGTGGTAGCCCTCGACTGTTTGTGCGAGTTGGCAGGAACTCAGATGAACAGTCTGAAAAAACTTCGCTGTGGTAGCCCTCGACTGTTTGTGCGAGTTAGCAAGAACTCGGAGGAACAGTCTGAAAAACTTCACTGTGGTAGCCCTCGACTATTTGTGCGAGTTAGCAGGAACTCGGAGGAACAGTCTGAAAAAACTTCGCTGAGATAGTCTGAAAAAACTTCGCTGTGGTAGCCCTCGACTGTTTATGCGAGTTAGCAGGAACTCGGACGAATAGTCTGAAAAAGCTTCACTGTGGTAGCCCTCGACTGTTTGTGCGAGTTAACAGGAACTCGGATGAACAGTCTGAAAAATTTCGTTGTGGTAGCCCTCGACTGTTTGTGCGAGTTAGCAGAAACTCGGAGGAACAGTCTGAAAAAACTTCACTGTGGTAGCCCTCGCTTGTTTGTGCGAGTTAACAGGAACTCGGAGGAACAGTCTGAAAAAACTTCGCTGTGGTAGCCCTCGACTGTTTGTGCAAGTTAGCAGGAACTCAGAGGAACAGTCTAAAAAAACTTCGCTGTGGTGACATCACGGCGTGAGTAGTTTTGTACTCTGGCCTAGGGGTATGTTGCCGTGGTCGGGGAGGCGAAACGAGTTGAGAAACTCGTGCCGTGCCTGGCCCCACGCAGATGCAAGGTAGCTGTCCGCCGTTTGCATATGTGAAGGGGCGACCCGAGTTAAGAAACGTCGGTTACTCACCGAACTTCGTATAGATGCAAGGTGCTGATGCCGCCGTACCCAGGGCGGGGAGCTGAATTGTGGAACTCGTGCTTCCCTTAGCCCCCGGGCGAATGCTGGGCGTGATGCCTGCGTGCTGGTGTCGGGAGAACAACATAGAGTTGAGGAACCCGCGGGGAATTTGACCCCTGGACGTCATGGCAAGGCTTATGGACATCTGACCGGGCCTGGGGCGGCGAAACGGGGCGAACCTGTGTACGTGCCAGCCCCCGAGTGCATTCGGGGCGGTATACGGCGACCAACTCTAGGAGGCGGAACGAGGTGCGACCTTGTGTTCGTGCCGTACCCTGAGCTGTCGAACGCTTATGTGCCTTAGTCGGAGGAGGTGAGATGCGCCAGTCCCCGAGTCTTGTGGCAAAGCGTGTTAGAGGCGTTTGCGAGTATCATGAGTAACCAGTAATTCGGCTGATGGATGCTGAGATACTTCGTAAAAGTGTAGATACTTCATCCGTAGAGATACGGGGTAAAAAGGGAAGTCCTCCGAGTTAAAGCTCTCGGGAAGCTTATACATAGTACTTGGATAGTTGATCGATGTTCCATGTGTTGCGTAATACGGAGCCGTTGTCGGCGAGTTTGAAAGTACCTGGTCGAGGGTTGGCGACGATGGTGTAAGGTCCTTCCCACTTTGGAGATAATTTGTTTTGGTGCCGAGTTGACTGGACCAATCGGAGGATGAGGTCGCCGATCTCCAGGTGTCGATGCTTGATGTCGCGTTCATTTGTTATCGGCGTAAGTCCTGTTGGTATTTGGCGGCTCGTATGTACGCACAGTCACGCATTTCCTCGAGGAGGTTGAGGTCGTTGACCCGCTGTGTCTCTGCTGTATCTTCGGAATGTTGCTCTACGTGGGGAGATTTCATCCATATCTCGCATGGGAGGACCGCCTCCGCCCCGTAGACAAGAGAAAAATGGTGTTGCTCTGGTTGCTCGGCAAGCTGTTGTACGAAGCGCCCAGAGACGTTGGGCAACTCGGTCACCCACGACTTGGCATGACGTTGCAGTGTGTCGTATATTCGTTTCTTGATCCCGTCCAGTATGAGGCCGTTCGCACGTTCAACTTGGCCATTGCTGTGGGGATGAGCTACTGAGGCATAGCAGACGTTGGCGCCATAGAATTCGCAGTAGGCGATGAAGTCGGCTGCTGCGAATTGTGGTCCGTTGTTAGTAATGATCCGGCTGGGTACTCTGAAATGGGTAAAAATGTGCCGCTGCATGAATCTTTGTGCCACTGCTGTCATGGTGCTTGAGAGGGATTCTGCCTCGATCCACTTGGTAAACGTATCAATGGCGATGATTAAGAACTTATGACCCCCGCGTCCTGGGGGGAAAGGCCCGAGGAGATCTAGCCCCCAAGTCGAGAAAGGCCATGATAGTGGTATTATCTGAAGAGCTTGGGCTGGCTGGTGTGCTCGCCGTCTGTGGAATTGACAGGCTTCGTATTTTTAGACCAAGTCGGCTGCGTCGTGTAGCATAGTGGGCCAGTAAAATCCTTGTCGGAACGCTTTGCCGACTAGCGTGCGATACGCGGAGTGAGCGCCACACAGCCCACTGTGAATTTCCTCGAGTAGCCGCTTGCCTTCGTCAATAGGTATGCACTTTATGAGAACGCCGAGGGCTCCCTTGCGGTAGAGGGTGTCGTTGATTATGGTGTACTGCATAGCCTTGCGGGAGATCTTCTCGGCTTGTTCTTCTTCTGCTGGTTTGAGTCGGTTAAGTAAGTACTGACGTATCAGGTTCCTCCAGTCTGTGCATTCGTTGAGTAGGGCGATTACTTTGCCAGCGATTCCTTTGGTGGCGTTGAGCTGAGACGTCCCGTTTTGCTCATAAGTGTCGCAAGGGGTGGGAGTGCTTTCTTCGTCTGTTACGATTTTACTGACGGTTTGGAGAGTTGCTCGATGAAGACGCCAGCTGGGGGGAGGTTCGACTTGAGGCAACATGAGCCAGGGTGTCGGTGATGCAGTTATCCCGTCTAGGTATGTATTGGAATTCCAGGCCAGTGAATTTTTTCTCCCAAGTCCGCACTTCTACTAAGTAAGCGGCCATCGTTGGATTAACGGCTTGATAATCTTTGCTTGCTTGTCGGACGACGAGTTGTGAGTCGCTTTTCACAGTCAGGTAACAGATACCGAGAGCGGCGGCGAGGCGGAGTCCGGCGAGGAGACCTTCGTACTCCGCTTCGTTCTTGGTGGCCTGGAAGCGTAGCTGGATGGCGTACTGGAGGGTTTTTCCGGTTGGTGCGGTGATGACAACGCTAGCCCCCGAGCCCGTGAGGGTAAGGGATCCATCAAAATATAAAGTCCTGACCTTACTTGTGTAATCGTTGTCTGTGGGTTCGGGTTCTAGGTCTGTCCATTCGGCGATGAAGTCTGCTAGGGCCTGAGACTTGATTGCTGTGCGAGGTGTGAACTCGAGGTCGAACGCGCCCAACTCGGACACCCATTGAGCAATGCGGCCAGTGATTTCTCTGTTTCTAGTAATGGGGCCGAGTGGGTAGACGGACGGAATAATTACCTTGTGGGCCTGGAAGTAGTGCTTTAATTTGCGGGAAGCTAGGAGCATAGCGTATAGGAGCTTCTGGACGTCCGGGTACCACTCCTTCGGTCCGTGTAATATCTCGCTTATGTAGTAGACTGGTCGTTGAACTTTCTCGGTCTTGCTGACTTCTTCCCGTTCGACGACGAGGACTGCACTAATTGCTCGAGGGCTGCATGTGACATAGAGCAGGAGTGTCTCGCCGGGTTCTGGGGGAACCAGTATTGGTGGGTTGGCCAAATATGTCTTGAGTGACTGAAAGGACTTCTTGGCTCCTTCTGTCCACGTGAAGCCTTGATGTTGACGCAGGAATTTAAAGAAGGGGAGTCTTTTGTCTCCTAATTGAGAGATAAATCTGCTAAGCGCGACCATGGATCCGGTGAGTTTTTGAATTTAGTTTGTGTTGGTAGGTGACTTTATATTGAGGATGGCTTCGATCTTCTTCGGGTTAGCCTCAATGCCCCCGGTGAGAAACCATGAAACCCAGAATTTTGCCGGCCTCGACGCCGAATACGCACTTCTCCAAGTTTAGCATGATTTTGTTTGTCCGGAGATTGTCAAAGGTTTTTGACAAGTTGGTGATGAGGTCGTGTTCTTCCTTCGACTTAATCACCAGGTCGTCGATATAGACCTCCATGTTTCGCCCGATTTGCACCGCGAAGGCTGTCTGCATAGTTCGCTGGTAGGTGCAGCCCGCGTTCTTCAATCCGAAGGGCATTGTCTTGTAGCAAAAGGTGCCATAAGGGGTAATGAAGCCGGTATGAGGGACATCGGATTCCTGCATGCGGATTTGATGATAGCCCGAGTATGCGTCGACTAGGCATAAGTAGGTGCAGCCTGAGGTCGAGTTGACGATCTGATTGATCCGAGGTAACAGGAAGTTATCATTTGGGCAAGCTTTGTTGAGATCCATGTAGTCGATGCACATGCGCATCTGGCCGTTTTTTCTTTTAGCTAGCACAGGATTGGCTAGCCATGTCGGGTATTTGATTGGTTCGATGAAGTTGGCATCTGTTAGCTTTTGGAGTTCCGCCTCAATGACTTTGCGCTGCTCAGGGCTAAATCTTCGAAGTTTCTGCTTGATTGGCTTGATTGCCGGGTCGATGTCCAGCTTGTGCTCAGCCACATCTGGATTTGCCCGGAGGAAGGTGGTGAGCGCGAGTTCCTATTTTGGGTCGAGGGCGAACCCGATTTTGATTGTCTTCTCGGGTGCATCCTCGCGGAGTGGAATTTGCTTTATTTCGCTATGCGGTTGCACTGATAGTTTGGGTTTCGACTTGACCCGTCCTGAGTTGTCAGTCGCGGGCGGATTGTCTGGCTTCTTCGGTATCTTGTCGGGCACTGAGGCCGTAGTTTTGCATGTCGCATTCGACAGCCGAAGGAAGTGACCCTTTTATTGTAATGACCCCGTGTGCCGCAGGGATCTTCATAATAGGATATGCATAATGAGGGATTGCCATGAACTGGACCAGCTGAGGTCGTCCGAGTATAGCGTTGTAGACCATATCGAAGTCGATGACCTCGAAGATGCACTCTTCTGTTCGGAAGTTATCACGAGTTTCGAATGTAAGAGGTAGCGTGATTTGCCCGATCGGGTCGTGATTTAATCCTGGAACAATTCCGTAGAAGCGCTTGACAACGGGCCTGATCGTTGAGCGGGGGACCTGCATCTTGTCAAGTGTAGATACTGAAATGAGGCCGAAAGAGCTACCTCCATCTACCAAAACTTTGTGAAGCATGATGTTGCGAACCCAGAGTGACACGATTAGGGGATATCGTCCCGAGTAGGGGCAATTGTCGGGGCAGTCGGTTGCGTTGAACACAATGGTGGTTGAAGCCCACTTCAGTTTGGAGGGTGAGGGACGCGGATGGATGGCTAGAACATCGCGTGATATTTACTTGGCCTGCCTCTTGGAGTCGTACGTGGCTGAACCACCCCACATGTGATTTATCTAAGAGTTGATGGCAACGTCGACTTGCTTGATGTCGATTTGCTCGATGTCGACTTGCTCGCTGTCTTCGACTTGATGTAGGTCTGGTGCGTTCGCGAGCTAGTGGACATCGTTGTTCTGGCTGATGTTGTTGACATGTATATCCTCGTCCTCCAGATATTCTTCCCTGTTCGGGTTTTCTTGAACCCGGGGGTTAGGTTTGTTGGCTGCTTCGGCGCTGCTTTCTTCTTGAAGTAATTTGATAAGTTCACGGCACTGTGATTGGCTGTGAGAGCCACTGCGATGGTATTTACACCAGTTGTGCCGGGTACGCTGTTCTTCTGGTATCCAGTTTTTATCCAAAATTTCACCGGCGGTGTTCCTCTTGGGTCTTGTCTTCCACTTGTTCGGTCGGTCTTCTCGGCGGTCGGATGTCTCTTTGTCATGGAACCTGGCCAGGACAGCCTCAGGGTCCCGTTTCCCCTTTTTTGCTCGCCGACCTTCTCTTGGAGATCGCCTCGAGTCAGTGTCTGGCGAATATTTCCGTCTTTCCCGGTCATCCGACCTGTGGAGGCCTCTGTTGATCTCTATGTTGTGGAGGCGTTGGTCTTCGTAGTTTGGTCGTACTCGAAGAATTTCCATGAGCTCCGCTGTATTACGTGGTTGAGCGGTGTAGATGTGGTCCAAGCATCTTTCATCGCGGACGGCAGCTTGGAAGGTTTCGAGTACTTCAGTGAAGGAAAGTTCTGGGACAATGTTGACTTTGCTTTTGAATCGAGTAATGAAGTCACGAAGGCCTTCGTCTCTTCCTTGTCGTATGCGCTTAAACTCGGACCTCATGGTAGAGATGTCGCGAGTGATAGAGAAACTCTTGATAAACATGTCTTAGAACTGGGCCCAACTATGGATGGACCCCTCGGGTACATTCTGAATCCAAGCGGCTGCATCCTCGACGAGGCACACGGGAAGGAGGTTGGCCATTGAGGTGGTGTCCCCCCCTCGTTAGGATGTCTTGTGTAAATCTGATGAGGAACTCTTTCGGATCTCCTTTTTCGTTGTACTCAAGGTTCTTGCTGGAACGTACGTGTTTGGATATTCGTGCTCCTCGTAGTCTGGGAGATAACGCGGGACAACCGGTGATGATACCGGGGACAAAGCCTTTGTCTTCTGATGAGTAGTCGAGGTAACGGCGGCGACGGCGATCGTCATGGTCATGGGAACGGCGTTTGTTGTTGCGGTGGCGATCCTCCCATCTAGGATCGTCCATGCGAGCTTTGCCACGACGGCAGCGGTTATCATTGTCGTCTTCATCTTCATAGCCACGGTCGCGTCGACAACTAGGTGATCGCGACCGAGTTTGGTTCTTTTTTGGAGAACGCTGTCGGGTTCGTGCTGTTCGAGTTGACCCTTCCACCCGCTGACGTCTAGAGCCAGTGTGCTGATCTCGTCTTTCCTTGGAGCGGCTTCGCGGCTCGCCGTTTGGATCAGCGTTGTTGGCATCTGGGTCAGAATTGATTAGAACCCTAGCTTCATTATGCGTGGTCTCGGCAACATATTGGATGTCAGCAAGCGCCCGCTCGTGTTCTTCGTAGAGTTGTCGGGTTGCATCATCGAAGCGATCGGATAATGCTTGTTTGATCTGGACGGCAAGGACCCACGAGTGAGCAGCCTTCTTCCCGGCTTCAGAGATCGGGGTAGCCGATGAAGAGGCGTTTGATATCGGTTGAAGGGCGAATTGCCCATGGTGTAGTTTCTGTTCCCGCCATGTAAACATGAGGGAAGTCGTAGTCAAACCTTTCTGGAGTTCTGATGGAGCGTAGACTTGAGCAATCTTCAAGAAAGGTATCATCTGGAATATTCGATCCTTGACTGCTGTGAGGAGAGTTGTCCCGGTGGACTGTACCTTGAACTCTGTAATGGTGTTGTCGTGCAGCGGAGCGGAGGCGCTTCCTGTTCAAATGGTGCCTGAGGTCGGCCGGATGTAACTCAATCTGATGATGATCAAGTTTGATATCAGTTTGTTGGGGCGCGATCTGGCGCCGGGTATATTTGGAGACAATTGTGCTTCATAGATCCCGTGGATCAGAAGCGTATGGGTTGAAGCTTGCTCGGCCTCTTGGAGTAGGGACAACTCGTAGAGCGGTAGGAAGAGGTTGATTGCTTACCATAGCGAGACGACGCTGAAGGTGGCGAGCTTTTGCTTGATCAGGAGGGTTGGTGTAGCTGTTGCGGGATCCGGATGAGACATCGTAGAAATCTTTGTCGTCGAAGCCTGTGTACACCATCTTGTCGGTGAGTGTTGTTGGAGTAGATCCAAGCTGACGTAAGGGCCCCACGGTGGGTGCCAGCTGTCGATGTATGGTATACGGGGGGTACACGTATAGTATGTATTTGTACGGTAACGGGGCGGAGACTCAGGTCAGCTTGGTACTTTGAAACCGATATACCTAGGTTTAGGCCCCCGGGTTGGGTAATAACCCTACGTCCTGCTTTGATTAGATTGATATGCGATATCGAGTAGATGATTACAATGGGGAAGTCGGCGAGATGGGAACTCGACGAGATCTGGCTTACAGAGAGAACTCGACGTGTAGAGAACCCAGCGAGATCAGTTTTGGGGCTCAAGGACCTTAGAGGTGGCTAGTCGACTAAGGCTATGAGATCAAGTATTGCTTCTGGCTCTTCTATCTAATTGAACTTGTCCCCTCTTCGAGGAGTTTTGTGCTCCTTATATAGGCGGAATAAGGCGGTAATCTCGCCGTGAGTCCTCGTAGTACATGAATCGGACTCCTTCTGGATACCATATCGTGAGTCCTTGTAGTACACGAGTTGGACTCCCTTCTGAATGCATGTTCGGGAGTTATATCCTTATTCGGGTCGGAACCTTCTGACCTGGTGCCCACGACCCTCCTTGTCCGGGCCTTCGAGCCGCGGCTTCTCTCTGGGGGCCCATTGGAAGATTTCTAGGCTTTTACCATTAATATATGGTAGTGGTACTACCTATCATCAAGTGTGTTAAATGATCATAATTTATCTAGCTAACAGGTCCCACAGATGCACAAATTAAGGTGCGCATCCGCCTGATGCAAAGGCCAGGAGATCACTAAGCTCTTTTTTTTAAAGGATCAACAACGTGTTAGAAGTCATAATTAGTAAGCTAAGCTTGGTTGCTTAATATCTCTAGGGTCAGGTACTATTACAAGACAAGTACAAAGGTTCCTGGTCAAAGGAATAGAAAGAAAGGAAAACTAGGTACAGTGGAATAAAACGGATTTGTTGACATACGCACCCTTTGGGTTCATCGAACCCATAATTTCCAAAATACTCAAGAAAGCCAGAGTCATAGAACATGTTACAGTATGCGTACATGCAAAACGAGTCCATGTATGGAATATGAACCGTAAGAAAAACATAAATGATTACTCGTTACGAGTAAAGTCATTTGTCATTTTTTACGGTGACATATCTTTGTACAATTCTTCTTTGCATGTAATCGTAGTCGATCCGAAGGTGCATATGAGTATAGGAGCACCAGCTCATAAGAGTTAAAGGATCTCCTTATGAAGACATCCAGAGCTGAGTAGACCGCAGTCCCTGTAATCTCCTTGCTGCAGTCATGATTAATGAGGCGCCACGTGGGCGTCATCGACAGCTAAACTCCGATAATTTTTCGACATGCATATATTGCTCCCTACTAAACCGTCATCGCATGCATGCATATATTCATGAAATAATATAATCCAGGCTATAATCTATCCCGTCAATGGTATAGACATGCATGAGAGGATGTTTGATTAATTGTAGTTTTTTTTTGAAAGCAGATTAATTGTAGTTTGCAGTTGCACTGGTGGAGTAAGCACGAAGCTTAATTAATTGGCCGGCGAGACGTGGTGTTTGACGCGGACTAGTGTTGTCTTGATATGGTGCAGATGAGCGCCTAATCAGACAGTAGGTGGCACTAGTGGCCTACCTGATTAGTGCAATCGTACAAAGGCTTTTTCTTATCCATGGAATATTCCAGTTAATTAACAAGCCCATGCGTCTTGAGAAAACTCTCTCTGCTAGCAGCTTGCGGCAGTCGTTGTTTGGTGTTTGTCGAAAGACAGCCACTCTAGTTTGCCCATGTCTCTGAGAACATCACGTCCGTGTACAAAAGATAGTATAGCTAGCGCTTTCCACTAAAACTAACACCTGACTACCTGACTGATCATCGGACCGTAATTTGTAAAAGTTCATGGTCACAGCGCACTAGCACTCGCACGCATGCCAATGCATATACTTGATGTTACTTGCAGCGCCAACGTACATCCTATAGTGTCACTAGAGGGAAGTTTCCCGTTGCACACATGTGTGCAGTTGTGCACCGCTGATACGTACAACGTATTTTTGTTTGTCTCTTTAATTTATGTTCGGTTACATATGATAGGACACATAATATAAGATTATGTTTCGAATTAACATACGAATTCACTGAAATTATATGTCGAACTTTCAGAAAAATTCCAGTACAAAAATTAATTCCTACGTTTCAAATATTTCGAGAAGCTTAAGTTCATATTTATAACACAAAACCTTGCGTGCAAAATTCTGGTAGAAATAAAATTCATGTCTTCTCCACGTAAGCTAAAGCATACTATTTCCATAGATTTTCATGTGTTTCCCTCGCGGCAAACAAGCTAGACTTCATACTTTTGTAGCTATGTATTGTTACAGCTCACGGCCGGCTACTGCGGATCCTCGTCGATTTTGCTGCACGCGCATGCATGACCTGCGCCAAGGAGCTGTAAGTCCAAAAAGTAATCCTTGACAAGAAGCTCGTACCAGCAACTAGTAGCTGGCCGGATGTGTTTGTTGACCATGGATGGCATGCATGGGGAATGATCTCCGGGTTATTTTAAACTGCGGCACCGGGTTCCCTTCCCTTCCCAAGATGATGCAAACCAGCAGGAAAGAGTCAGGCACAGTCAGTCTTTGTCAGAGTCCATGCCCCCATGCAGCTAGGTCCAGGTGAAGCGATTCTGCCCTACTCAAACGCACCATCTACCATCTTTTATACTGTACACTACACCACTGTACATATTCCAGTACCATACTACTATATTTCTATGGGCTAGGGGTGCCCGTGCACGTAGACTAACCAAATGGTTGTCCAGTACTATACATCTAGATTTTGCTTTACGAAGGCACAAAAACTTTGCGCATCATAACATTAAAAATAAAATGAAGTTATGGATATTCCAAATTACTAACACATAGTTTCACCGCAGGATCGAACACAGGTACCTGAATAAATATCTGACCACGGAGCCACGTCGTGTATAACCAGAAATCTGATCCATTCGTCTCACCGTATCATTTGTCAACTCAGACAGCTACTGCTACGCTATCTCCAGAGAGAGAGCAAGAGAGAGAGGGAGAGAGAGCGCGCAACCGAGCAAAGCTGCACGCTGCGTGGAGCTCCACTAACCAGCACTCGAAAGGCATTATTCACAACACACACAGAGATACGTACTGGTAGAGAGAGAGAGAGCATGATTAAGACTAGCAGTAAACAGTAGTGCACTGGTACAAAGCATGCACGGACACGAGGCGGTGAGCCCACATGCGCGCTACCCCCTCTCTCCTCCGTCCCTGCATGTGCTCACAGGCCCGATAGGTTCACTACCGCTACTACTGCTACTGCAACGCAACGCCTACCTGCTAGCTAGCTAAGGAGCTGGAGCCTAAGCTTATCTAGACCAGTGACCTAATGGCATGCAGCTCCATTCGCAACCCCCGACGTTATATTCTGTCCGGTCCCTCCGCTGCGCTCTCCATCTCTCTCCCCTCCGGGTTTTCGGGCGCGAAATATCTCTCTCTGCCTTGCCTCTGCGCTACGCATACGTGGGATCCTCTGAGATCATATGCTGAGATACGTACTGTACGTACGTATACATTACTCGCACTGCTTTCGGTTTCAGAGCTCGAGAATCGCGGCCGAGTTACTGTTGCCGTAGATTAAACAGAGGAGGGAGGAATGGGTAGATGCTGCAGAGAGATCAGTTGCTTGCATGTGCATGAGCAATTGATTCGTATCCTTGGTGCGGCGACTTGTATGTTCATGTCAGCTAGGTCATTTGGAGGTAGACTTGATTCTGGGCGGAAAATATACGTTAGAGCGTGCCTAGAAAAACCTCAGGCAACCAAATAAACCCTAACTCTAGTGACAAATGATTATGCAAACTATCTCTACCCCAACTTAAGTGGTTATAGTCTGACGAAATATTTCTTCAACAACTGATTGGACTGTGGTCGCTGGACATTACATCCGAAAAAAGTACTCTTGATCATTGAAGTAGTAGCTCCTTATCTTCTATTTGCTTCATCTAGCAAAGCATGAAAAGAAACCAATATAATTGACAATAAAAGTGGTTGCCTAAGAAATACCAAATACCAGTATACCATTGATTAGGAAAAGAATTATTTGTCTACATCTGAAACCACTCGTGCAACAGATACAGCACATGGCAAAACATGCTTTTATAAGGTAGTATACTGGATATTACATACAATAGCACCAACAATTAAAATGCTACAATGCAACTCTTCAGAGAAGTTGCTATTTTTTTGATAGAGCGAAATGCAATATGTGCAAAACAAACATACAATCAGAAATATTACAAAGAAATGGACATGATGCCTCTTTTTTTAGGAAAATAAATCCAAGAATAATTTCAAAATTTTACCATATACCAATCTTGTTTAACTACTCCCATCGAAGGACGATTATGTCTAGCTAATATGCCAAGGCCACTCAGCACCTAGCATAGCAGCGTATCTCCCAAGTAACCACCAATATCTCACCAATAACCAGCTCCCACAATCTGCTATCAAATGCATACGACCATATAATTTTTCCTTCAATATCTAACTCCACAGCACTCCCCACAATGACACACTAGTACTATTATGCCCTATCAATGATCACATTTAGCAGGCATGTATATGACTACTGCACACACAGGGTAAGGACCCTCTTTTTGATACCTGACAAGTACCGTTCAAGTCTTCGACTATCTCTCAAAACAGCATTCTCGTATAGACCAGCATGGCCTATTTTCAATTGAAAACTGAATCCTGGTATCAGAACTATCATTTTGAAAGTAAACATTTTCTCTTAGTGCAGAGTATCATGGAAAAGCATCAAAACAAGATAAAAGGTTTACATATTAAATATCTAGACAATCAGATTGCAATATTCACAGTAAGTTAGGCGATTAAAGTCAATGGACAAATAGATCAATAAGGTTTACATCCTAGATAGCAACAGAATTAAAAATATGAAAGAATAACTTACTATTGAGCATCTTCACGACATATTCCCTCCTCAAGGTCTCCGGAAGAGCAAGCAACATATGCATTTGCTCCGAAGCTTTGGCAAATATGGTAGCCGCGTTGACAATCTCACTTCCAGTAAAGCTAAGCCTAACTAACTCATTAATCGCCTTCTCTTTAAATTTTTGCTGAGGCTCTTCTTATATCACCTTCTCCTGGAGAATAGCTTCACGCTCCACCGCTATCGCCATTGCACCGATATGATGTGTCACAACATTGAGTTGATTGTTGACATCTCCGAGCATGACTAGAAAAGGGTCACTTGGTCCCGTCTCCCTCCTAGACATAGTATCCTTCTTTTGCCTCTTAGATCTAGTGGTTGCACTTGTGGAGCAGCTATCCACGGACCGTCTAGGTGCCTCTCTTGACATCCTATCCTCTTCCTCATTTTTCTTGCCCTCAACTATAATTTCATTCTCCAAATTTGTAATGGCTTCACCAAAACCTTCAGCGTCTTCCCTAGTTGCTATATCCTTGCTATAGATGGCAGCCAATCTTTCAAAGTAAGGAAATGGTACACCATATGATCCCTTAGCCTCATTGTGATCCTACAAGTTTTTCAATCATTGTGAATACTATAACAAGGAAGTATCAAAGATTAACACTAGTATGTTGATCAACAAGATTAACATAAATAAAGTGATTTACCTTCAATGTGCTTCATATTGCTGCTTCTCACATTGAATCATTTTCTTGTTTTCATCCCAGGAGAAACCACTTCTAGATAGCATGACCTCAAGTGCACCATATTTAGTCCTAAAGTGTCTCACTCTAGACTAAATATGTGGCGGTAATACCAGAACCTAGACACCTTTCTGCAAGAAGTTTCTCTAGTACTGCCGAGTATCCATTCTTAAAGCCCCCTTCTCCTTTCCACCTTGGATCTAAAGACAGCTCGTACAATGCTTTAATAAGTTCATCGTCTTCGACCGCAGTCCACTTTCTTTTATTCTTTCCCCTTTCACGCACCACACTTGAGCTATCCATGTCCACAAAAGTTAACAATTAAAGCATCAATTAAAAAAGTGATAGAAAACAAAAAAGTGAGCACTAATTAAAAAACAAATCTCAGTGAGACCTAGTAGCCCTATAGCTATTATACATCCCTTGAGCAAGAACATCACGAAACTAGTCCACTCATTAGACATTGAGATCGATGTGATGAACTCAGATTCACCTAATTCTCCCTTGATGTGTTCCCATGTTGTTTTTTTCATTGTTTCTTCCCTAAATGGGACACTAGGCATATTTTGCATAATCAGATTGTGCAAGAGGGCACATGCCATTATAATTCGGCGTTGGGTCTTGATAGGAAAGAATGATGGTGACCTCAAAATTGCCCACCGACCCTTGAGTCTTCCAAAGCATTTTTCTACAATATTCTGGGCTTTAGCATGCCGCATATTAAAATACTCTTCTGCACTGTGCGGTGGGTTTTGTGCAGCCCAACCACCTAGGTGGTACCTTTGACCTCTATATGGAGCTAAAAATCCTCTTGCATTTGTGTAGCCAGTATCAACAAGGTAATACTGGCCTTTAGGGACATGCAACCCATTTGGCCTTGAGATGGCATCCCTAAGGACACGACTATCATGTGCAGAACCCTCCCAGCCAGGTAGTATGCAGATGAACTGCATGTCAGGTGCACATACACCTAACACATTTGTCGATATCTCTGCTTTTCTTGATCTATATCTTCCTTTCAGGTTAGTTGGGATGGTTACCTTTACATGTGTACCGTCTAACGCACCCAAACAATTCTACAATATAAATAACCATGAGCAACTATTAGTATCTTCTACAGCTACCAGTTTACTAGTAAAATAAGATATTCTTTACTAGTAGTTATTTACCTTGAAATACTTCCATTTATCATCTGTGCAATTTTCAGGTACAGGTTTCGGTTTCTTAAGCAGCAAATGATGCAGCTTCAGAACAGCTAGAAGGCATTTGTTGAAATTTCTATTAGTTGTCTCACTACTCCGGTAAAAAAACTTTCCTACTGTCCTATTTTTTAAATGATGAGCTAATGTGTAGGCAAATGAAGCTACTATCTCCTCTAGTGATGTGTTTTCTGTGCCCTC
The DNA here is from genome assembly GCA_019208055.1 of Stipa capillata. NCBI lineage: Eukaryota > Viridiplantae > Streptophyta > Magnoliopsida > Poales > Poaceae > Stipa > Stipa capillata. The sequence continues at coordinate 23,578 of JAGXJF010003011.1, forward strand.
TAGACCACTAACATCTCTCACCATCTCACACAATATGTGAAATGTTCTCCTATCCATACGAAGTTCACTTATACAACTTATGTCGCTCTCCCTAATTAGTTGGAACTAGTGCTCGTCTCTTAGCTCTCTAATTTTAATCCTCCTTTCGATTTTCCAACACTTTCTTCTCTAAGCTAATGCAAACAATAACCATACATAGTAATACATAAGCATGATGGTAGTCATGAGATTCCTAAATGCTAAATTCCTTCGTCGAGATCTCGTGCTTAAAGGAAGACGAGCCATATTGCTGAAATTGAAAATGGAACACAAAAATATAAGAACATTTGTATGTATAGATACCATGTGAGAGCATTTGTAAAAATATAAGAAGCATGAATGGATGAGTTGAACGATGTTTTGGTTATAGCTAGTGACCATTGGTTAGGCTATAGTGCATTACAATCAAAGAAACAAGTGTGCTTGAAAATAAGTGTGCAGAAGGTCGAAAATAAACAAAGTAGAGGTGAGGCTACAGCTAGATATAGCATATGACCAGTACTCACTGTACCACTCTACATGTATATATAAGCCGGCCGGGTGCTAAGCAAAGTTGAATACTGTACTGAACGACAAGAGATCATACCAACTATGACTTTTTTAAAATAAAAAACAATACTATTTCATCAGCATTGTGACAGTCAATTATACAACAAAAGAAGCTACTACTTAGCTTGAAGCATCATATTCAAGAAATAACATGTGGAATGCTAGAAAATATTCAAGAACAAGGTGTATATTGAAGGGTAACGACATCAATACTAACCCGATAACATTTTCTGACTTTCTCAGCTCCCTTTTCAATTCAGCAACTCTCTATACTATACTGCAGTCGGTTGAAATGTCTTGCATAAATTGGCTGTGGGTACTACAAGCTGCAAATGAGAAGAATAAATTGGTTGTGGGTACTACAAGCTACAAACGAGAAGCTTACAACAACAATGTCTAACACTAGCTGCAAATGAGAACAACTGAAACAGGTTACGTTGCTGAATCAACTGAAACAGTGCCAACGAAATGAAATTACTCACACGGGTACTGAAGATGTGGAAGTCTCATATGACTCACGAATCAAGTGCAGTGGGACAGCATAGTTCCCGATGTAAGTGTAACATATCAGCCAGTGATGATCATCTAAAGAGAACTCAGAGAAAGATAGCTATGAAATATATAAAGACAAGTGCACAAGGTCACTGATGAGCTCCTTATAACATGTATTCAAGAAATGCTAACAAATATAGCCTGCTGCTTGCCTGATCGAAGAGAATCAAAAGACACATGATCGAAGATAATCGATTGATGGTTTGATCCAAGCAGGAACACAAATGTAGCCTGTTGCCTGCCTGAATCGCATCGCAATAGCAACAAATTTGCTGAAACCGCCGTCGGCCAAGCTAGCCCTAAACCCTGAACCAATCCATCTGATCGGACCGTAGGACACAGCCTCGCTAGATCCAAACCGAATCAAAAATCCCCTGATCAATCGCGGCCAGAAACCGGTGGAGAACACGGACCGGGACCCTGAAGGTTCGGGGTGGGTGGAGCTGCGGACAAGGAGAGGGAGAGAGGAGTGCGTAGCACTTATAGCTTTTGGAGCATGCGGGGGCGGAAGTCGGGCGCCTCCTCCGCCAGGTAGTGGTGGCTGCTGGCACCGAAGCTCGCCGAGATGGAGGCGCGAGATTGGCGATGGAGGAGACCGGGAGAGGCGGATCTGGAGCTGCGGGAGAGAGACGAGACGGTAAAGGGATGGGATAACGGGCTGAGGTGGGCGGAATGGGCCGTGGCCTGTAGCGGAATTTGTTTACAGGGTATTTGATTACGGGCCGGGCCAACCAAACAGAAATAAGGGAATTAGATTACCGTGTAATCTAATAACGGGCCAAAAACAGTGAAACAAACACATCCCTAGTCTTAGGAGAGCCACTCTTGAAAATGGGGATATTTGACTGTTTTAGGTATTTTTGGGTTCCAGTTATGAGCGTGGAATTTCCTGTGAAATTTGTAATTTTAGTGCGGTGCTCATGTTTTTTTTTGAACAAGCCATATCGTGAGCCTCTTTTGGAACACAATATCTCCGCCATTTCTACGAGAGCTGTTTTATGAAAAATTCTTAGATTTCAAATGAACCATAAACATGCAAAAGAGCATACCCTAACTCTGATACTTGAATGAGAGAACACAATGGCGCGGTAGAATGTTAATTTTTATTTAAACATTAGTCATAAATATGTCACCATGCGATAATCGGGCGAAAGACCAGGCAGAGAAGGACGAGCGCTTAGACGCGATAAATCGGCTACGTATGTGGGCAGGGCCGGATGGTGTCCCCAGTGCCTAGGCGGGCAAGGCACCTGCTTTTTAGAACTTGCCTATGAAATTGTTCAAATTCATATTTGGTGCTGTATTTCGAAACTTTGTGTCACTTAATATAGTGCAGAATCAACTATTCATACAAATACCTCGTTATAAGGACCTCGTTGGAGTGTATGATATTTGGAGATATTCCTGAAGGAATAAAATATTATAGATAAAATATTATATATAAGCTTTTAGAATTAACAAATGAACAAATGAGCTTATAGCCTCTTTGGATGGCAACATAGAACACATAAATATGAAACACGTGTAACTGCGACATCATGACCTGTTAAATTATACATGAGACATAACCAGATGGACTTGTAACAAAGGTGTCTTTTACGCTTCACATAAAAAATATAGAAGAATACCAGATATAGATTAGCTAATAAAACAGGGAGAAATGAGATAGATAAACAGATAGATGGATATACCGGTAGATAGAGAATGCACTGGGACATCTGAATCTTTTTATAAAGAGTAAAGTGTATTTTTCACCCCTCAAGTATTGCCTGCGGGCACATTTCACCCCACAACTTCAAAACCGGGTAAACTTCACCCATAACTATTAAAACCAGATAAATTACACCCCTACAGCGGTTTTGACGATTTCAAAAACGGTTTTGTGAATAAAAAATCATTAAAAACCCCCCAAAAATTAGAAAAAATCAGAAAAATTCCAAAAATTCAAAAAAAATCATAAAAACTCCCATAAAATCAGAAAAAAATTCAGGAAAATTCAAAAAATAATAGAAAATTCAAAAAAAAATCAAAAAAAAGAAAAAAAAATCCAAAAAATGTAAAAAATTATTTAAAATCATAAAAAATCTGAAAAATCCAAAAAAATCATTTAAAAAATCATAAAAATCATAAAAAATATTTCTACTTTTTATCAGGAAATTTTTTTTTAGAAAAAATGCAACTATATGTTATAAACTGATATTTATCATTTATCTTTGACAAATATTTACATATGTACTTGTATTGATCTTTGACAAAAAATAAATTCTCTCCAATACTCGGTGGTGGTACTCCATGATAGTTCAATAATATTTTTTGTCAAAGATCAACGCAAGTACATATGTAAATTTATTTCAAAGGTAAATGATAAATATCAGTTTATAACATATAGTTGTATTTTTTCTAAAAAAAATTCTATTTTTCCTAATAAAAAGTAGAAATATTTTTTATGATTTTTCTGGGTTTTAAATGATTTTTTTGGATTTTTTAGATTTTTCAAAAAATTTCTATTTTTTCTATTTTTTGATATTTTTTTGAATTTTTCTGAATTTTTTTGAATTTTCCTGGATTTTTCTGATTTTATGGGAGTTTTTATGATTTTTCTGAATTTTTGGAATTTTTCTGATTTTTTCTAATTTTTAGGGGGTTTTTATGATTTTTTATTCACAAAACCATTTTTGAAATCGTCAAAACCGCTGTAGGGGTGTAATTTATCCGGTTTTAACAGTTATGGGTGAAGTTTACCCGATTTTGAAGTTGTGGGGTGAAATGTGCCCACAGGCAATAGTTAAGGGGTGAAAAATACACTTTACTCTTTTATAAAATGGGGTTAGACCTCGTGTTATAATTCCTCCGGTATGTGTTTGAAACCGCCCTATCCTGAGTTTTTCAATGCAATCCTACAATCAAAATCTCACGCCCCCAAAATTCGAGGCCGCGACGTATCGCCCGCGACTGCCCAGGAGTTTCTCAGTCGCAGGACGCAGAGTTGATACATTACTAGCACATCGATAAAACATCCAAATATATTACAGAACGGTAAAATAAGCATAGCAGCGGTTTAGCTTACATTAGACTAAGGCATTCAAGCCCAAAAGTTTGCATTATAAAATGGACCTATACCACAGGCGTCTTGAGCGTACGGATAAAACCTAGAACTCATAATCGTCTCCATCAAAATATTCTTCTTCGAATGGGCCTTCTCCATTGACCTGCGCATCTGATTTATATTGTGCAGTAATGAGTACACGACGTATTCAACAAGCCACATCAGGAAAATCCTAATACTTAACTATATGCATTGGAATTTCAAAGGAGGGGCGTAGGGCTTTAACACATTATCAGGTGGATGCATTAATCTAACTTCACCTTAACATTTGAAACCACTCCATTGAAACATATTCGTGCCAAAACATTGAGTTTGAATACCACACCAAATCATACTCGAATGTCATTCCAACATCACAGAAATTCTACTTGTGCTTCGCGTCGAGTATCACCTCTAAACACAACTCCATTGACCGGGAGTATGGCGTATTCGAATACCATTTCAATTGACTCTGCAGAGTTGCTCAGCTTTACCCACACGACATCTATGCCTCCCTTTGTCACGCGCGAGTAACACACTCCCATAGGTGTATTAACAGAGGTAAGATGACAAGGCCTTTTTATCTGCTCTATCTTCTGAAGTTTCTGCCCAGGAACACTTCATCACTCGCTCTCCCGGGAGTCTAACAGGCTAATGTTAACTTCAGGATCCGTGATTTGAGTGGGTTCCAGTTGTGAGTTTCCCCAACCTGTGGGTCACCACTTTATTGGCTACCGAGAGAAGTTCCCATCACATGGAACTGTAGCTAACCTATAGTTGTTCATCAGGTAGAGCAGATGTACTAAGCCAGGCTCGACGAGTCGAACATGTGGTTGAGCGACTTCTTATGTTTCTCACTATGCACAAGGATCTAGTCCTTAACTGCCCTGAGCGGTAATTCTCCCGATTACCCTCACACCACGGCTAGGGGTATGGCTGCACATTCAACTCGTGAAGGCCCCATCCTCTCTGACCCCTACCGTTGGCAACTTCATTTTCGGAAACCACATTCTCTGAGTTCAACTAGAGTATCCAATATCGTTACTTGCCGTAAAGACTAAACCCTAAGTTGGTGAGGAACATTAATATTACTTGTTTCTATTCTAGGGCTTTCGAGGTGAATATGGCCTACAAAGGTTGACTGGGCTGTGGTGGTGGTAGGTTGTATCTATGTCATCATGTCATCCAAAAATATCGCGTACGAAATTACTATGCGAAAAATAATAACTAAACTAACATTATTACAATAGGTAATATGGCATGTAGGATCAACATGGACAAGGGATGTGACTTGCCTACTGCTCCGGGATCAGGGTGCCCTTCGCCTTCGGGATCCTGTCCTAGCGCTGGCTCGTCGCTAACGTTCCCTAGTTACAAGAAAATCCAAACAAACAAATACACATATATAAGTCCAGGCTCGATGAATGCGAGCTGGGAGCAAAATGTAAATATATTGAAAATAATGCTGAAAATAAGTTGTGGAGTGCTCTGGATTGGAACCCAGACGTCGAGGATTGAAGGAATTGGCGAGGATGGATTCTAGGGTTTTCGGACGAGGAATTGGGAAAAGAGGTGGAGGAGGTTTTTGAGGGTTTTGGGTATTAAACAGTGGGAATTTGAATCAATAGATGGCGTAGATGGATCCGCGTCGTTGAGATGATCGAATCGGTATATTATAGTGATTTTTAGGGTTTTCTGATGCTAGGGGAAATAATTAACAGAAAAGAAACAGAAAAGAAAAAGAAAAAGAAAAAGGGAAGGGAAGGCGGGCTGGCCGAACCGGCCTGCCACGCATTGGCGTCGGCCTGCGCTCGGCGCTGGCCCAACAGGGGGACCAGGCCGGCCTGCTGCGGAGGAAGGGGCCGAGGCCCGCTCGGGCGCGCGCGGTGGCCTGCAGAGGGGGAAGCGGCGGCCTGCAGAGGAGAATAAGGGGGCGGCCCGCTAAGGGAGGGCGCGGCGACCTGCTCGGGCAGAGGGGAAAAGGGGCAGGGACGACGGAGAAACAGGGAAGGGGCATGGCCGGCGGCGGCGGGAAGCGATTGGTGGCCGGAGGAGCTCGCCGGAGCAGATTAGCCGGTCGGGGAGCATCTACAGGAGGCATGGGTTCCATTTCAGAAGAAAAAGGGGGCGTGCTCCGTGAGGATTTGGGCTGGCGACGGGAGCATGGCGCGGGTGGAGCTCGTCGGAGACGGAGCACCGGTGGCGAGCTCGCCGGAGCTCGGGGATGAAGAGGGGAAGACTCGGGTCGCCTGAGTTGGTGAAGAAGACGCTCGGGAGACTTGGGAAGGAGAAGGAGAGTGGATTGGGGAGAACAGGGGAGGGAGAAGGGGCGGTGGCCGGCGGCGGTGGGGAGGAGCAATTCGCCGTAGGGGAGCTCGCCGGGGCCAAATTGGAAGGTCGAGGAGGAACTACAAGGAGCAGGGATCCCATTTTCGTGAAGAAAAGGAGGTGGTGCCGTGGGAGATTGGGCCAGTGGCGGAGGGGAGGCGGCTCGGGTTGAGCTCGCCGGAGATGGGTGGCGGGGAGGGAAATGGCGGGCTTGCCGGGTTCAGAGAGGAAAATGAGGAGGCGGCGGAGCTCAGGGGTGAAGGGGTTGCTCGAGATCTTGAGGGTTGAAGAAGGAAGGGAGAGGGGAGCTCAGCAGCGGCGGGGTGGCCTCGGGCTTCACCTCGCTAGAGCCGTGGAAGACGGTGGCGGTGGTCGATGGGTTCGGGAGCGGCGAGGAGAGGTGGGGGAGCTGCTCTGGGCTTCTGCGGGTGCTCGGTTGCGAGAGAGAGAGGGAGATGGAGGTGGGGAGCTCGGTTGCGGCAGTGGAGGAAGGGAAAAAAGGGCGAGGCCGACGATGTCGGTTTTTTATAGCTGGACGGCGAGGAACTGCTCGGGGGCGGAGCTCGAGGTGAGCTGCGATGTGGCGACGGCGAGGGCGGCGTGGCAAGCACGCGGGAGCTCGCGAGGCACAGGATGGCGAGGTGGCTGGAACGGCAGCGAGCGGAGGGGTCTGCGCGGCAGAAGTCCGGCGACGCGTGGCTTGCGTCCTCGGGCGTGGCATCGGGTCAGGCGGGTCCCACTAGACGACACTGCCGCGGACGAACGGTGAGGCGCTGCGGTGCTCCTCGAGCGGCGCGGCGACGGTGACAAGACGGGGAGGCAAGAGGAGGGAGAAGGAGGGGTGGCGGGCTGCTGGGTTGAAAAAACGGAGATGTGCTGAGAGAGAGAATGGGCCGAAAGAAAATAGAAAATGGGCTAAGGGAGGAGGTTTTGATCCAGAAGCAGATTTTAAACTTTCAAAACTTTTTCTTTGCAAATTTTGAGCTTTCACAAATTTAAAAATTATGGTAAATTTTGGGGCTGTCACACAAAACGCCATCTATATGAGATTTCCTTTAGAATTGAACATCGCCACTTCTCCTCCAAATTCCATTTATTCCAAAGAGTTCCTATAAGATTCTAATGGAGTAGCTCAATAAAGAATAACTTTAGAGACACTATTACATCAGGCTAGACGTCTTGAAAAATACCTTAGTATCCTACGTGAACGTACTCCATCTCCTCAAAATTCCTGTAAGACTCCCATGTAGTGTCCAGACACCGTTCAATATAGATTCCTCTGTTTGTACTTTTCTTCTATATGTATATATAGGATTACATTGCCATAGATGTGTTGTTTGGTGGTAGGATATAGAATATCTTATTCTACAACCGGTCATAAAACCATACATATAAGATTATAAAATTGTACATTCAAGATCATAATTTTAATGAAAGTGATGATAGATAGTAAATTTATGTGCATCATGCCATAAAGGTAGGAGCGAAATTGTTGTAGAAAGTATGGTAATTTTTTATACAAAATAATACTACACGTGGGACGTAGAATAAACTATTTTATATGTAGGAGTAGAATAACACAGCCGTACATTGCCATTCCTATACAGTCAGAGGGCTTTCCTTATTTTTGTATCTTTTTATCTCACGCATTCCAAATAGGCTCCAAGTATTATAACAACCATATATACAACATATGGAGGCTTTATCATGAAAAATCCGTGCTTTTGACTCTTTCCAACCTTCCTAGGTGACAAGCATGACAGGCGTGGTTGTCGCCTTCCGCGGAGCCTCCTCGAGAGGACATCCACTCTTGCAAACACTAACTTTGGAATCAATTTCTAAAAGCCTCTAAAATCTATTCATACATGTCTTTTCTAGAAATGTCGGAATATCCTAGATTGATGTCAGAACATCCAAGTTTCACTTCTGTGAAGAGTCAGAGAACTCGAAACTTCCGAGTTGCCCTTCCTATTTGATCTTCTCGATGTCGGATCATCCGAGACTTCCGCAACCTTTGACTTCGGTTCTGTAAATGGCTAAGTCTTTTTGCTTTGAAAGTCGAAACTACTAGATCTTTCTGCAGTCTCCGAGATCTGTTTTGGACTTATCTTTTAAAATCTCGGAATGTCGGAGTCTGTTATCAGAACCTCTAAGAATGAGTTCTGTCTACCACAGTTGAGGCCCTTTGAAATCTCGGAAGGTCAAAGTGCGATGTTGAAATCTTCCAGAAATTTGTTCTGACCATGCGTTGCTAAGGCTATCCTTACTCTCGGAGGGTTCGGGTTCAAGTCAGAATCTCCAACATTCATTTCTATCTACTGTGCTTTAGATGTCAAAACATTCGGGCTTTTGCCAGAAGTATGAGATCTGTTTCTGTACAGGAAAAAGCATGATTCGGTGCCGGCTTTGATCGTTGGATCAAGCTTCCTCAATGTAGACGTAGAGCCTCATCAAAAGCTCAAACTTTGACAACAAATCTTGTATCTGTCGTGTGGTTGTCTCTTTGATCTTCTTCATACTTATTTTGATTACTAGCATGCTAGGTTTTGTTTAGACCTACATAGAGTTCTAGATTACTTGGGTAGAACTAATTTTGGGTTATAATTTTGTTAATCTCCTATTGACCCCCCCCTTTTCTAGTCGAAATCCTACATCTTTTTCAATTAGTATCAAAGTCTCGTGCTCTAATATCTTAGACTTCACTATCTAGAGAGATAGGATGTATACTAGTGATGCTTCGAACTATGTTAATAGAGAGATCTATACTTTCATTATTTGAACTATACTAGTTGGAAACACAAAATGAAGATGTATTTAATAGCCATTAGCCCAAGAATATGGCATATTATTGTTGATGGTTATGTAGTGCTCAACTAAGACGAGTTCACTAATGGTAATCACTAGAACATCCACCTAAATGCCCAAGTGACAAATGTCATCTTCAATGTATTGAGTCCGAATGAATTCAATCGAATGAGCACATTAAGGATGTCAAGACGATATGAAACACGCTCATGGAGATTCACAAAGGAACTTCTTTTGTCAAGGAGTCCAAGCTCGACATCCTAACAAGCAAGCCCGATCGCTTCACCATGATGGAGAATAAGGATGTGAATGAAATATTCATTCGCCTCAATCACATTGTGAATGAGCTCAAGTCCCTTGGGTGCATGGAGATCAACGACTATTTCATCATCAAGAAGATGCTACGAACTGTCTCATCCAAGCACGAATACTTGGTGATGCTCATCTGCTACAGGGAGGACTTCAAGAAGTTGATTGCCACCAAGGTGCTTGGAATGATTATTGCTCATGACACTACTGGAGAATTCATTTATACAGACGGTTCACAACCCACGTGCGGGACACTTTTTTGAACTGTCTGTACTAAAGTGTTTGTACAAATCATGATCTGTACAGACGGATAACGAACCGTCTGTACAAATCCAAACCGTCTGTACAATCATTTGTACAGACGGTTCTAGTTACAGACCAGTTACTGAAGCTGTGGTTGTGCTGTCACGTGATCCAATCCTCCGTACAGCCCGGATTATGTTGGTGTAGCTCGTCCTTATGCATTTTGATATGTGGGAATACTTCTATCATGTGTTGCAAGACCGTGAAATGGGTTTGTGACAATGCAGCATAGTCAACAATGAGTGATTTCCTCCCTATGGTCCCATTCCCATGAGTCTCCCCTCGTGGTGAGACGTTGGCACACCTATTGGTTTGAACTGGTCCACGTAATCGATGTAGAACTCGACTACCTCTTCGATTGTGTAACCTTCAACGATGCTGCCCTCCAGACGAGATCGGTTTCATAAATAGTGCTTTAGAATTCCCATATACCTCTCAAACGGGTACATCTAACGTAGGAAGATCGGTCCACAGATCTTTATCTCTCTCACGAGGTGAACGATGACGTGGACCATGATATCAAAAACGAGGGTGAAAAAATATCTCAAGTTGACATAGTGTCTTCACCACATCAGCTTGCAATACGTCTAGTACTTCGGGATCGATGACCTTCTGAGAAATTGTGTTGAAGAAGTAACAAAGCCTGATGATTGTGTCTCGGAGATAGCTCGGCTAGATATTTTGGATTGTAACAGGAAGTATCTGTGTCATCAACACATGGCAGTCATGGGACTTTATGCTGATTAGTTTTAAATCTTCCATCGAAACAAGTTTTGAGATGTTAGCGGAGTACCCGGACGGAACTTTCACACCATGCAAGCACCGGCACAGTTTGGTTCTCTCGGCCTTATTCAGATTATAGCAGGCTGGAGGAAGCGTCGTTCTGCCTTTTTGGGGGCTCAGGTGCCAACTCGGGCCTGATCCGCGTATCAACCAAGTCGAGCCGTGCGTGGAGGCCGTGCTTCGTCTTGCCAGGAATATTAAGTAAGAGACCAGTTAGGTTGTCACACACGTTCTTCTTTACGTGCATCACGTCGATGCAGCGGCGAACTTCAAGGTGTTGCCAAGACAGTAACTCCCAAAATATTGATCTCTTTTTCCACATACCATGGGCCTTCGTTTTTTAAGCCCCTTTCCAAGCACAACATCGATATCCTTAACCATGCCGTACACCTCTTGCCCACTGTAATTCCTTGGAAATAGACCTCTCCCTCGTCCCATCAAATTGTTCCTTCATATTGCGGTACGGGTGATTTTTGTTAAGGAACCTACGGTGGCGCACGAACACCATTTTGCGTGACTGGGCCAGCCACCTACTCGCAGTACCGTCTAAGCACTAAGGGCAAGCCTTGTCTGCTTCTTTACTCTGGCCCGAGAGGTTACATAGGGCAGGCAAATCGTTGATCATGCAAATCAACATGGCGTGTAGCATGAAATTTCCCTTCTTGTACGCATCCCATACCTGCGCCCCTTTGTTCCAGAGAAGTTTAAAATCTTCGACCAATGGTCTTAGGTACATATCAATATCGTTCCTAGGTTGCTTCGTCCTTGGATAAGCAGCGATATCATGATGTACTTCCGCTTCATACACAGCCAAGGAGGTAGATTGTACATACTCAGAGCAACTGGCCAAGTGCTGTGCCAGCTGCTTATGCTGCCAAACGGATTCATCCCGTCCGTGCTCCACGCAAACCTTATATTCCTCGGTTCCGCACCGAAGTCTTCAAAGATCCTGTCGATGTTTCTCCACTGGGCGGAATCGGCAGGATGTCTTAGCTTTTCATCTTCCATATGGTCCTCTGAATAGCAGCACAATAATTTGGCCTCTTTTGGATTCGCAAATAAACGCTTCAAACGCGAGATTACATGTAGATATCACACCACCTTAGCGGGAATTCCTTTCTTCACCTTGATGCAATACTCGATGTTGTCTGATTTACTCTTACGCGTGTAACGAGATACTTTGCACACTGGACATGAATGCAAGCTTGCTAATTCTGTACGGTAGAGGATACAGTCGTTTGGATATGCATGTATCCTTTCTACCTCCATCCCCAATGGACAAATAACCTGCTTTGCTTGGTACGTGTTTTTTGTCATCTCATTTTCATCCGAAAGCATGTCGGATAGGAGACCTAAGAGCGCTGTAAAAACTCTTGTTTGACCAGCCATAGCTTGCTTTCAATTTAAGAAGCTGAAGCACAGATGATAACTTTGTGTATTTCAGCTTGTAACCCATGAACAAAGGTTTCTCGGAATCCATAATCAAGCTCAAGAATTTTTTTAAGTCTCTCTCAGTACTAAAGTTTGCGTCTGCATCACGCAGCATCTGATCCAACCTATCATCGTTGTCTGCAGCACCACAATCACCGTCTGCACATGCTTCGTCGTCATATTCTATCATCGCGCTGACTTCAGGTTCTTCAATGATGCCAACCTTTTCATGTAACATATTCTGCTCTTCACCATGTTTGGTCCAATAAGTGTAGTCCGGTTTGAATCCCCTAATAATCAAGTGCGCTTGGATCTATAGGGCTAAGTTATGTCTTAGAAATGATCTCTCATTTCTACAATCACAACAAATGCAATATATAAATTCAACACCCTTTTTCAACTTATCCTCCTCGGCAACTCTCAGAAAATTCATCACACCATCAAGGTACCCTTGGTTCGTACGAGAACCGTACATCCATCCATGATCCACTGAGCTACACGCGCTGCAAACGAGAAAATTAATGTTACAATAGAGCCACCTAGCTTTACAAAAAAAGAGAGGAGCTACCTACCAAGCTAATAAAGCTAGATGAAATTAATATTAATGTCATATGTATGAGCAAGATATCCAAATATGTCAAAATGAGCTAAGATTAATTAAAACATATCATTAAAAACTATTTATTGTTAAATTATATGTGTAATGAAATTCATGTAATGAAGAAGACAGAATTATTCGAAAACCCTATATCGATTTATGGTAATGCATAAATTAACCCAATTATGTGTAGATTTATCTAAAACACTGCATTTAAGCTATCCTTTCTTGTAATTATGCATTATCCAATTCTAGAGAGCAATATCCAACTATGTAAAATTTCATCAACTTCGGAGCTAATTATAACAAAATTCACGTATGTAAATTAATCTAAAACAATGCTCATGTCTAGCTACATTAAAACAATTCTATATCCAACATGAAAGAATTCTAGATCTAGCTAGGTCAAGATCCAAAATACAACAAAATTAGATATTAAAACCAAATTAAAATATAACACTCACCTTAGACTAACAAATAGCGTAGAATTTACGAGTTTTCCCCCAAAAATTGCACCGCCAACCACTTCTGCAAGCAGCACCGCCGCCAAACACTACTCTGTTTCAGACAGCAAAATCCCGAGCTTGAGACTGAAGAGTGCATTTATAGTGCAAAAGTACAGACAGCTCCAACAGGAGAACCGTCTGTGATACTTTTACAGACGGCTCGAACTACCAACAGTCTGTGATAGCATCCATAGTACGAACTGTCTGTAATACTAGTATAGGCGGTTGAAATTACAACCCGTTTGTGATAACTTACATATTACAAACGACTCAAATTATGAACCGTCTGTACTAGTAGAACCGTCTGTAATTTAGCGTCCCGCTTGTTTTGTAGGGCCGATTGTTGTTTTCTCAGATGGTTAAGATTGAGAACCGTCTGTGATACACTTTTCACAGACAGTTCGACTGAACGGTCTGTACAGGGGGCGTCCCGCTAAATGGTTTCTGTAGTAGTGTGAAATGGCAATCCAAAATAAAGAAGAGCTTGTGTCCTCTAACTCAAATCTCAAGAATAACATCACTTTGAAGGGCAAGCACGTTCTCGAGGATGACTTAAGTGACAATGATGAAGAAACAGAGTTTGATGAAGAGGACATTGACATATTCGTGTGAAGATTCTCCAAAATATTCAAGTAGGATGGTACCGATAAGCTCTTTGGCAAAAGAAGCAGCCACAAGTTCTCGAAGGACACAAAAAAGAAACTCACCTTGAGTGTGGTAGATGGGACACATCATCATCAATTGTCTCAATAAGAATGAAAAAATGATGAGAAGAACAAGACATAAAAGAAGGAGCATCATGAGAATGGTAAGTTCATAAAATAGAACCAGTACAAGGCTCAAGCCCACATTGGCCAAGAATGAGATTATGATAAATCGTGCTTCAACTCCGACTCCGATAAAGTTGAAGGACTCTTTGACCAAAGTCAAGTCATTGATGCATGGTCCATACAAATTATAAAATGTGGGAAGCCACTGCTTTGGCGACTAAAATTACACATATTTTAATACTTGTGGCGCGCCTAAGACGTGTCAAATTTACACTTGGAACCAAACGACCCTGTAGCTAAGGGTATGTTTGGCTAGCTATCACACTTCCTTACACCTAGTTATGGCAAATTATGGCAAGCCACACTATTTGTGGCCACATCTTAGACATGTTTTGGCCAACTATGTTTGGTCTATGACCATAGTTTGCCACAACTTTTTACAAAATTGAGCCTAATATTTGATCCTTAGCCCCTAATATAGCTTGCCACATTTGCTTAGCCCAAGGACCCAATGTCATATTTTTTTTGTTAAAGTTGTCACACTCACGGTGTCTATTTTGTAGAGGTGGGCAATTTTAGCCGAAAACCGAACATTGAACCCGAACTGAATAAAACGATATGTTCGGTATTTGGGTTTCAGTTTAGTGTTCTCTTTTTATCCGCATCCAATTTGGTGTTGGGTGTTTTCTTCGATTTTTTACCATTAGAAACCGAGTAGACCGAGGACACTGGATTAACATCGCACCTCTTATGCACAATGCATGCGCCGCTCCTTCGAGGACCAAGTCTTACTTACGCACGTCATACCTCTGGTGCATAGCACATCCACACCACAGTCCCCCAATTCCCTATCCCCACTGCTCAAATCAGCGGTGCTGCCGCTGCTTGCCGCGTTCCATGTCATCTTTGCAGCTTACCGACGGCCTATGGCGGCCGGAACATGCCTCGCTGCTCCCTGCCATCTCTGCTACATCCAACCTTGCCGATGGCCTTGGCAAGCTAGCCTCCACCATCGCCATCTTCTCCACCCGAGTAGTACGTCCGCGACAAAGCTGTTATGTGTTGCTAGCTGCTACGCTGATGCTTCTGGTGAGGTGACTGACAGATTTGTGTCTGTGCCAAGCAGCTAGCTAAGAGGCACTTGGTTGATTTGTGTTTGTTTTTGTGTGCATGTGAAACCAACAGCTGGTGTACATGTATGTGTTCCATTTCTTGCTTGGAGATCCTTCTTGTCGCACTTGAAGTTTCTTGCTTTCATATGTTCGA
Organism: Stipa capillata; assembly: GCA_019208055.1. Classification (NCBI taxonomy): domain Eukaryota; kingdom Viridiplantae; phylum Streptophyta; class Magnoliopsida; order Poales; family Poaceae; genus Stipa; species Stipa capillata. The sequence continues at coordinate 38,902 of JAGXJF010003011.1, forward strand.
TTTCTTGTGGTGAGGACGAGAGAGATTGGTGTTAGGGCTGAGATGGAGGTGCTACGTTTGTGTGAATATCTCGCGTAATCGACTGAACCGATTTAAATCGGTTTATTAGGTTCTGTTTCTACTTTTGTATGGAAATTTTTGTGGGTATTTTTGACAAACTGGATTTCTACTCACCGGATAAACCAAACTGAACAAACCAGAAAAACTGAATCCCCACCCCTACTATTTTGTTGGCCACATTTTTAAAGTCAAGGTTGCTAACTTAGTTTTAGCATTATTGGGTACCAACGGAACAAACTAAGGCATGTGGGTAGAAGGCCTAGAGCTTCTTTGAAATACGGGATTCTGAAAATGTATATTTTGATTGAGATGCCAAATTACCGAATCCAACATTAATTTCTAAATAAAATTACCTTTTGAATGCTCAGGAACTTTACACAGAGAGAGAGAGAGAGAGAGAGAGAGTAGATGCATGCAAGATATAAATGTTTTTTTTCCACGAGAGTTAAGTTCACGTTGGAATAAAATAGGATTGCAGTCCATTCCATGCCCTTTGGCCAGCATCAAACGAATTTCATATGAGAAATTTTTTTTCCTATAAATTTTAGAAGCTAGAAACCAAACATTAGCTTTTATGTTAAGAATTTTTTTCTTCAAAGGTCTCTTTGGAACACATGATTATAAGAATACAGGTAGAAAAAGCATAGGATTAAAATATGACACGGATTTATAAAAGTGACTCTTTGAATGCTCCACGGAAATTTTGTAGAAATTTAGAGAGAGAAAAACAGTGCTAAGAAGGCGTTTCCGGAGGCGATTTGTGGGGTGCCCTCCCGCTGGCGTGGCCGCCGGTCCGCCCCGGCTCCGATGGCCGTTCGGCTGTTCGGAGGTGCGGCGGACGGCGCTTCCTCGCTGGCGGGCGGGTTTTGATCCTCCTAGGTTAGGGTTAGGTCCCTTGTCGATGTCGGCGAGGCGGCGGCGCCGGCTTCGATCGGGCTTTTGTCCTCCCGGCTTCGTCCCCGCTCCATCGACGCTGGTTTCGGCTCCGGTGGGAGGCTTGTGGAGGTTTCGTCTCGCCGCTCCGCCTGCGGAGCTGGTGTGTGTTTTGGTGCTCTTCGTTGCTGTTTGCGCCGGCGTCGGTGGTGTTCTGAAGCTTGATCTTCGGCCTGCTCTCCTTCTGGATCGTCGCGGCAAGCTATCCTCCATGGCGTCTGCTGCTTCCCCTCCCTGTCTCTCTAGGGGTGATGCCCCGGCCGATGCTCTTTCTCCGACCAAGATCTGCCTCCTGGGGTGGACGACTATTGCGGCTCTGCAACGGACTGTGTGTCCTTTTGAAGATTATGCTAGGGAAGCCATGGCCGGTTGGGCGCTTCGTCGTTTCCTCCGATCGGATCAGCAGCTGCAGCTCGGCTTCGTCTCCAGCGGAGTCCGGCAAAGCGGCGAAGAAGAAGACGGCCCTAGGGGCTGCTTTGTAATTTTCTGTTTTTTCAGGGACTGTTATGTTTGTTTCCTTAACTTTTATCAGAAATAGATATGAAAATGCCTTCGGGTGTTTTCTTTCAAAAAAAAACTTTTTCCATGAGATCTAAGTTTATGTTAAAATTTCTTCAAATTTCTTGTTCAATAGAATATAATAGGATTCCGACACGCTCATTCTTGTGTTACAAAGGGGTACATACGGAATTTTCGTGTGTGGTCTGATTCTTCAAATTTTCTACGATTCAAAGAGAACATAAGAAACCGTAGCATGCCCAAAATTACGGCAACAAAAGCAAACACATACCATAAAATGTCAAACTTAAGTAAGATTGATTTGGGAAGGCGTGACACTGAACCAGACAGGCTCTACTAAGATCGGATCTCAGTTCTCGTCAAACACAGTTGTTCATCTAGAATACAGTTGAGTCTAGCATACCCTGAGTACCCAATTTATTCTCAGAACACAAATCCAGCTTCGTCTCCACTTGCGAGCTACAGAAATTCCCTGCAAAGCCACTCCAAGCCTTTGATTTGACCTGAAAAAGAAGCCCCCACAAACACACCACACTCACACTGTCTCTCTTCGAAGGCAGGTGTGTATTTCCTTCCAGCTTTTCCCCCCTCTTATCTCTCCCTCCTTTACTCCTGTCTAATGATAGCTCAGAGAGAGAGAGAGAGAGAAAGGCTAGCTCAAGGCAAGGCTGGGCACCCTTCTCCTTCCCCAAAACCCTTTTTCCTCTTTCTCTCCCCCCAAGAACTTCACCTCAAACTCAATCCGTCTCCTTTTGCGCAGGAGCTCGGGGACAGTGGCCGGAGAGCTTGATCGCTGCACCACTACATCACTGGAGATAACCACCCTCTCCTCCATGGAGGAAATCACCCACCATTTTGGACTTGGAGCGAGCAGCCACGGCCAGCACCACAGCCACCTCCCATGGGGGTCTTCTTCGCTCAGCGCCGTCGTTGCGCCGCCGCAGCAGCCGTCCCCCAGCCATCTGGCGCACAGCCCGCTCTCCCTGAACACGGCGCCCGCCGGGAACAACGGCGGCGGCGGCTGCAGCAACCCGGTGCTGCAGCTGGCCAACGGCAGCCTCCTGGAGGCGTGCGCCAAGGCGGCGAAGGAGCCCTCGGCGCCGTCGTCGTCCTACGCCGCCGACGTCGAGGCCATCAAGGCCAAGATCATCTCCCACCCCCACTACTCCTCCCTCCTCGCCGCCTACCTCGACTGCCAGAAGGCAAGTGCTAGTAGTAACAGCAGCTTCTGCTTCTGCTTCTGCTTCTGCACGAGAAGTTTCTCCTACATCTCATGTCGAACATGACGCATGCAGGCTCGCTCGCTTTTGCGTAGCAACTATTTGTTTCTGTGCACCAAGTGTTCCATTAGCATTTCTGAGTGGTCGTGCTTGCAGGTGGGGGCGCCGCCGGAGGTTTCGGCGAGGCTGACGGCGGTGGCGCAGGACCTGGAGTTGCGGCAGCGCACGGCGCTCGGCGGCCTCGGCGCCGCGACGGAGCCGGAGCTCGATCAGTTCATGGTGAGCAAGCTGATCGATGACTGATCTTAGAACATTTTTTTGGTGTTCTTGGGTTGTGCTTTATCATAACACGGTGACCTGTTTGTTCTGGTGCTCGTGCTCGTGCGTGTGCCGTGCAGGAGGCGTACCATGAGATGCTGGTGAAGTACCGGGAGGAGCTGACGAGGCCGCTGCAGGAGGCGATGGAGTTCCTGAGGAGGGTGGAGACGCAGCTCAACTCGCTCTCCATCTCCGGCAGATCGCTCCGCAATATCCTTTCCTCCGGTAAAGAAATCGCTAGCTGCAGCTACAATCCATACTTCATGTGTTCTTGCATGATTTCTTCTGCTTTCCCCTTGTCTTCTTCGTCCTTCCATCTTCTCGCCCCCTCTTTCTTGGTTGCATATATAGTTGCATCTAAATCTAAACTAAATGTGACTTTCAAAGCAAAAAGAAATGAAAAGAAAGGAAAGAAGCATCTCTACCATTTTCTCGTGCATCTTATGCTTGCATGCATGCGTATAACTGTGCACACGAATGGCCTGTCCTTGCTCTTGATGTTCTAATGTCGCGGCATTCCTAATCATGGTTTCCAAAAGATTCTTTCCCCAGCTTGCTTTTCCTGGCGGTGCATACGTGAGATTCTTCTACCTGGCCATCCATGGATCTTTCTTTCTGCTGGAAAGGAATGGTCCTCACACATGCACAACAGGGCTGCACTGATCATGAGGAGCTCTGATTCTTCACACACCCTTCTCATGCCTATTTCTCCAGTAATAATCACCAACCACGCTGTGACGATTAACAGCAAAAATTAAATTAAACCGTTCTGTGCTTCACGCATATCTTCCTCTCGATCGATCGATGAGTTGGTGGTCTATTTGGTTCTTGGAATTTATGTGCTCTTGGAATATATTGATTCCCTTTCGGGAGGAACATGTGCATGTGACGCCGAGTGGTTCTTTGCTTCAGCCATCTTTTCCCCATGATGGAAACCCAGCCTTCTTGTTCTTCTAGGGTTTGCGGAAGGGGTGGGCACTGTGCAAGCCAACAGTGCAAGGCCGAGGAGTCTCACTGCCGTATGTCAGTGGAGCAAGTACAACACATGTTGTGTTTTATGGGAGAGAGACGCTCATCCCCCATCTGTCACGCAAGCCAGAACAACATTCTTGTCATCTTTCTTTCTCCCTCAAGAAATGTAGCTACCTCTTGTCCTAGAATCTCTTGTTCCGGGGTGTGGTCTTCCAGATTCTTAGATGCACAGGGTCAGCTGTGTTCTTAGTCTTTGCTAATTTTAAAATGCACACATCAGGTGTGTCGAGACACGGTGCCAGGTGCCTTTCTAATGACCTATCACGAGACTATAGTAACTAGTGGTAGTAGTACTACCACACAGGTTGTTCAGTGTTCAGAGTTTTCACTCAGGTCAGGACTGCATTGGTAGTACTATACCACGCAATCACTTCATTATTGGAGCATGCAGTGCCGGGAAAAAGCTAGCTACCATCTGATGTGGTAGATCTATATAGTGCCTTCAGATTTCTATGAACCCCTCAAAAGTTTAGGTCAATCGTGTGAAAAAAATAATCAAATGATATTCAGATATATGGATGCATAGGTAGACAGATGAGTAAATAGCATATGGGGCTGGCTTAGTTCTTATGTGTTCTGGGTTCTGACCGGTGAAGTGGCATTGACAGACTGGTCTGTGTGCCTCGAGAACCATAGATACAGTTAAGCAAGTGCGCAACCCCATTATTTGATGTGAGATCTCCTGCAATATATGCCTGATCTCCTTGGCAATATTATATGCATTCTATGATCTAGAGTGCTACGTACTAGCTAGATGTACTGGTGTATTTTGTGACAACCTTCTCACATTCTCTCTCATAAATAATGGCGGTCAAGAAACATTGGATGCTTTCCGAGGCAAGTCCAAGTTCAAACTTCGTCTGAAATTTTCAGCTGTCAACTCATATTTCTTCTCAAGTTCAATTGGTCATTGTCCTATTTCGTGGTGGACTACATATCTACATGTGTTGTCTTTTCTTTTCTCAAGAGAAAGGTAACCTCTTTACCTAATCTTACAAGTCAATGAAGATCACAGTGAAATGAGAATAAAATGCCGTCGTAAGCTAGTATTTTTTCCTGTTAATTGCAATTATAAATATAGTGTCATGTTAATCACAAAACACCAATGCTTTTTTCTGATTGATGTTGCACATGTACTCCCAAGATTCTTCGTTGCATGCATTCTTTCAAGGCCATGCAAAGCAGGGGACACAGATATCACGAGTTTCCGTTTGTCTCGAGGTAAGGCCAAAAGAGATACTGAAACTTGCTTGGTAAAAAGCAACCAAAAGAAAACAAAAGGATAAAGAGCTGACTGATTTTGCATTGGAACGTCACTGGAAAAGACAATGCAACGGGAGAAAACAAGCATGACTGGACGATTTGATACTTTCATCTGCATGTCATTAACAAATCATTCAGATAATCATTTGCATCTCATGGTTCTTGTGATTTCTAGATTACAAATTTTTCTTGGAAGTTCTGGTTTTATTTAGTGGGTAACTGAGGCATGAGGTTATCAGCTTGCAAAACAAGCCATAATAATTACCTTCTGTTCTTAGCTTAATCAGCTTCATGGTTTCACACGTTTCTAGGTTAGTACACATTACAGCATGCAATACCATGTTCAAGTTTGTAAAACAAGGCCACTTGCACGTACATTCCATTCTTCCGTTTTATCGATAATGCATGTAAAAGGAGGTCCTTAAATGTTTGTTGTTTTCTGTTTTCTCGAAAAGCTGGTTTATTTGATAATATTTTGTACATATAATTTTTTGCCATGCCTCGTGTGACATGGTTTTAGGGTGTGTTGCCTACTGATTTTTCGCACAGATTTCTTGTCTTGTTCCCGTTGAGTAATGGTGGAAGGAGTATATCGTACTTAGTTATTTATGTTTTTAAGGGAGCAAACAAATATTATATGTTACTTTCAGAAGCATAATTTTACTTTTCGGCACAAGTTGTGATCACTACCCTTGAATTCTCCCTTCTATACTTTGTTCCTATGCCAAAGGTGGGCCTCCTTTGATAAATGTGTGCCAACAAATATGAACATGTCATGAAGCGGCCCATGTCTTTAAACGACATTTTCTTGTAAATAAAATAACTTTTCTACACTTCTCCAACGAACTGCAGATATAGTTTATCCTTTTTGATGCAAATCTGATCATTAATCAATAGCCATGATTTTTAAGGCCCCTTAACATCCTATTTGTAGAGTAGTGCATATATGTTTCATCAATGAAAAATCCACAAATCCAGGCTTCTAGAATTAGCAAAGTGTTTAGCATTTGCTGACAAAGTTATGATTCTTCCATCTCCTGTTATCATATCAGCATGTTTTCTCTTAGTCTTGTATCCTAACTAGTCTAGCATAGTATCACACACATATGAAATGGGTTTGCACATGTGGAAAATAAAGCTTATCTAAAGTGATATCCCATGCACCAACATGACCAAAATCTGTAGAGAAATGACATCAGCAACAACTGGGCAGTTGCCACTTCATCATAAGGTGCTTAGGTGTGCATCTGTACTCTGTACTTGACAACTTGCTTTTTTTAAATGATATATTGTAAAAGTATTAAGATGTAGGTAAGTTATATGTAACGAAAGTATTTTTGCTGACAAAACCTTTGACATTATTTTCATGTGGTCAATCCATATAACATAAGTTTGACCTCACAAATCGATGAAGTTGATCCCACAGCCCACGATGAGACCCATCCAAGTTGATTTGCTTGAAAAATTTTCAGTGACAAGCATAGAAAGTGAGCCATCAAATTAAGTTGGCAGTGAAGTTTTAACGTGAGGTGTCCCATTGGACTAACCCGCACCTATATTTAGTGAAGTGATAGATGTTTGAGAATGGTAGACGCTCCATTACGGCAAAATCGTAAGTAAACAAGTCTTACGACAAAACCTGTTTTAACTCATTAATTATTACCTATATGTGCTCAAGGATTTCAGCAATTTTCCTTTCTTCAAGCATGGAAGTAACTCAGTAAGGCCAAATGCCAATTAAGGAAACATTTTTCAGTTTTATTTGTGGCAATTTTATGTGTTCACTAAGGCCTCGTGTGGAACATTTGAGTTTCTGTACAAATTTCGTAGGAAAGGATACTTCAACTCTCACGAGACATGTGTTTCTTACTTATGATCATTTGTGGAAATCCTGTGTTCCACATGATGCTTGATGGTTCAAATGTTAGTTCCCATTCGATGACCGTTAAAAACTTCGTCTAAACTTGAACTATTCTATTTATTTATTACATAGCTACAAAGGGAGTTACCAAGTGCATCCCTTATCATGGTACTTACAATATTTTACAAAACGCACACTCACAAATAGCTTTATATGTGGCGATTCTCTACGCCAACACTATTTTATTGAACTTTATATGACTTACTATTATTCTTAACTTTGATTTCTTTTGGAAAAAAAATGAATTTCCATATCTTAGGTATTAATTCACACCATACCTTCCACATTGACACATAAATTTCACCAACACATAACCAGCTTTCACATTGGCACATGATTTTCTCATCTTTGGTGCACAATAAGCTCAAAATGTTAAGTGCATAGATGCTATACAATAAAGATGTAAGTTGCTAATTTCCCAAGACTGAACTCATGCAAATCTAAGTTGCTTGTTATTTTACTTCACATGTGGAGTAGCTATTATTGGTAACATGAAGATCCACGATCACATTCTCTTCTTTTGTTAAAAAACTTTTATGTGTTCTATCTATGGAAAGTCTATTTTAAACCTTGAACTTTGATGTGTAGTCTGACTTGAACCCCTCAAACTCCTAATCCTTGAATTCTTGTCCCTGAACTTTATAGTCCTGATCATTTTGGACCCTTATCCCCCGTCGCTTGTCTGGGTGCACCAGGATTGTGTTCATCCCGTGCTTCTCTCACTCTCCACAGCCAGCCCGACCCGTCAGTCTCCTTCCCATCGAGTTCTGTGTGAGCAATGTCGGCGGTGAACCCCTGATCTTCTGCACGGCTCTCGAGCGAGCACCTTCGGTGCCTTGGAGAAGCGTGACGCACCACCAGCTCGGAGGAGCAAGATCTAGTCAACGCCTCAAATCTGACCATGTTCCGACCAGATTGCGTTGGTTTCCCCATCACCTGCGCCGCAATGTTAGTAAGCGATCTTCTCTGTCCCAACTCTCGGTACGGTTCGGTCCGCCTCCCCACGCTCGTTTGGATGCACGGTAGTTTGGCCCCTCTCCATCTCTGTCGTCGCGTCCGCATACACCACTCCGTTGGCACACTCCTGTGAGCGTGCCCACTCAGCTCCATCCTACGCGACGCCGTCATCCTTAGCCTAACCTACCCGCGCTAGTACTCTTGCGCACCGCTAGCTTAGCCTCCCGACAGTCTATCATCGCTGTCGCGTGTGCCGTGCCAGCACCGCCGCAAACCTCCGCCAAACATGAGCCACAGAGCTATCAGAGCCTAGTAATTAGCTCCATTAGATTTGCCTCGTTTTCCTTATTCCATACTTGTGGTGGCCTCCTTTCTCTCCCTATCTCGCATTGTCCATGCGTACACCATGCTGTCGGCGCCGCTTAGTCATCCCATGGCTGGGACACAAGTCGCCATCGACCATGCTTCAGGGAGGCCTTGCGTCCTTGGCTTCCTAGGATTTCATTCCCATGATCACCGGCGTTTGCTTCAAGTTTCCCCATCGTTGGGGTGGTCAGGCCAAGCCAACCTTGGCCATCCTCTCTCTCTATTTGTGCCCAAGGGGATTAGTTCCCCGGTGCTCCAAATCCATGCTATTATTAGATCAAGGAAGTGTAATCCCTTCTAATCCTTTGTACCCATGTTAATTACTTACTACTTAGATTAGTTAGTGCACAGGATACCGATTCTGTATGGTAGAGATTGGGAAAGAAGATGGTGTATGGGGTCCACATGTCTGTTGGAGGAAAGTGGGCACGGTTGGAGTCTTCCCTTTTCCCGGTGTATCAAACAACTGTATGGTCTAAATGACTGGGATTGAGAAGTTCAGGGTCCTAAATTCAGGGAGTAGAAGTTCAGGGTTGACGACCATAAGGTTCAAGGTTTAAATGGACTTTTTCCTTTATCTATTGTACTTAATGAATTGTTCTTTGTCTACCTTTTATCTAGCTTTGTGAATGTGAGTCCATCTCTTATGTCTTATTTACTAAAACTTCATGTGATATGTTTTAAGGCTCTTCTGAGGAGGACCAAGAAGGTAGCGGAGGAGAGACAGAGCTTCCTGAGATTGATGCACACGGTGTGGACCAGGAGCTCAAGCACCATCTCCTGAAGAAGTACAGTGGCTACCTGAGCTCCCTCAAGCAAGAGCTGTCAAAGAAGAAGAAGAAAGGAAAGCTCCCGAAGGATGCTCGCCAACAGCTCCTCAGCTGGTGGGAGATGCACTACAAATGGCCCTACCCCTCGGTATACAAATCTTCCCAAGTTTCCATAGTAACACGTCAGATACATGATGCTCAACTTTTACATCGAAGCTACTTCCAGTTTTGATACTGTATACACGGTTTGCATTCATGATATGTGCAGTGGTCTCTACACGACATATAACACATTTGGTGCATTCGGAGCTACTATATGTTCTCTTGGTTTTCTAGTCTTTTACAACACACATTTGCTACATCCATTTCTAGTCTATATTTTCTTTTAAGAAAATAAAATTTCCCTTCTTTTGAGAGAGCGTTAGTTTGTGTAGAATCCTTTATGCCCCACACAGGCTTTCTATTTTTCTCTCACTTATATGCTGTGAAATAGTGCAATGCTGACAAATGGACATGAAAATTCACCGTCTAGCTAGTTTTCCAGCCTAACTATTTGCTTTACCGAGCAGGAGAGCCAGAAAGTGGCCTTGGCCGAGTCAACCGGCCTTGACCTGAAGCAGATCAACAACTGGTTCATCAACCAGAGGAAGCGCCACTGGAAGCCGTCTGACGAGATGCAGTTCGTGATGATGGACGGTTACCACCCTCCGAACACCGCCTTCTACATGGAAGGGCATTTCATCAACGACGGCGGGCTTTACAGGCTCGCGTAACTCGATCGGCCATCTCCACGATCTTGATCGGCTCTAATGCAGCAAGTATGTCTGATGCTGAAGTACTGAGAACCAAGCTAGTTAGCATTGTGTGCCCCATGCGGCTGGAAGGAGGCCGTGTGCTTATTTTGTTAATTAAGATCGTGTACCATTATGCATAATATGCTTATGCATGGACTAGCTCCACAATGTGGTGGCAAGTATGCTTTTATGTGGTCTATAAGATTGACGCGACAATATGGATCACTGTCTGTTGCTACATGCACGTTTGAATAATTTGCGCTCTAGCTATTTTCTATCTGATTCGGCTCGTGGGGGCCGAGTGTCCTGATCGATATAGCTTCTTATTGTGTTCATGCGTGTTCTTTTTCGAAGATGCCTACTTTTGAGGGTTTGATCACCGTCGCTAGCTACTGGACTTGGTTTATATTTTTTGGCCATTGATTAGCATTTTCGGCTTGGCCGATATTTACAAGATGATTCCTAAACGACATCTGTTTGCAAGGTGGTTGGTATAGTGATCTGCATTGTAGTATGTTACCATTGTACCATCCTATGGGACCATTTTGATACTGATCCTATATAGGATCGAGACTTATATCAATGATTAGGATTTACGATCTACGGAGTAACAAATTTTGAGGTGTGATCCTACCACGATCTTACGATGCGATTATATTTTCCTAATCCTACTGACACAAAACAATCTTAATTACCTAGGATCTCGATACTGAAAAACCTGTTATGTTCGTGTTTCTTGACTGGTTTGCTGTCATTTAAGATGATCTTTAGTTGAATCTTTTTTCCCTATTACATTGTAAGAGAATACATTTACATTGTTTGGTTAGGTTATTTCGTACTTATAATATGAGTAATGGGATTACAACCAAATATATAACCTTCAATACACAACAAAGTAGCCAAATTGTCCACTTACAAAGATGTCACAACACATACATACTATTGTGTGAAAATCGAGTTGTTAAGTTTTTTCTAGAAAACAGGCATGAAGCCCAGCTTTATAAATAAAGCCCCAATGGCCAAGAAGGTAACAAAAATTAGGTTTGCTGGGTTCTCCAGCTTATTATTACAAGCCGGAACTAAGAAAGATAAGAATTGAGCTGTTCACGCTATGCAGTTCTAATGTTTGTGGTCGAAAGATTAGTTATGTTCTTTATACAATTGTAGCGGAGTTAGCGTGTGCATCGCTATAATCCAGTCCCACTAAATAAGTGATTTAAAATTTTCTCCCTTCCGATTAACATAGAGGACTTTTATCACCTCAGGGTGCACAGTCCATAAAACACGAGCATATAGATAGATCGCATGTAGTCTAATTTTCTTACCTTTGTACGTGAAAACTAATTATGATCGTGGTTACGATTTCGAATCAAACAATTGGGTATGTTCTGCTTCGCAATCTAACATCAGTCTACCGTGTTTTCACGTAATCGAACTAGCAGAGGCGACCAAAAGGAGGAACACCAGTAGCAGAGGCACCGATCGGCAGGCGAAGAAACAACGAGAAAAAAGCGAGACTGCAGAGAGTAAACAAGAAGCGAGACTGGAGAGAGTAAACAAGACATACGTACCCGGCGGCCGCGATCGCCTTCGCTGCGGCGGAGAGGGTCACCAACGGTGGAGGGCGCGGCCATGGGTAACCAACCGGCCGGCAGGCTGCGGCAGCCTAGCGGATTGGACCGTGAATTTACACAAGTCTACACAAGAGGTCAGGTCGGGCATGCGCGTGGGCCGTGGCGTTTTGCCCTGCTTCAAGAAACGGCAGCCGAGCTAGCCCACCACCATAACACTGGGCAGGCTTGGCCCGGTTGCGGGAGCGTCTGTTTCCCCGGCCTCCCCCGGTTGTAGCCAAGCCGCGGCGAGCAGGAGCAGCGGGCTCGCTTCGGCGGCGGCGGCGGTTGGCCCTCTCGAGCCATGGTGCTGCCCAACACATTCCCGCGCGCGGACGCGGAAGCTAACTCGGCTCCTCCGCGCGACGTCCAGGGGGAAGCGGGGCCGCCGCGCCCGCGGAGGTCGCCAGCGTTCTACAGCTCCGTGTTCTCGCAGGTACGCCTGCTAGCCGCTCGACGAAATGCCGCGCCAAGCGTAGCCGCGAGGGAGCGATCCTTTTCGTGCCTCTTTGTTGTTCCCAGGCGAGGCGCGGCTGACGATCCCGCGTTATCCTTTCGTGCTCGTAGATCGAAGAGGTCGGGTGGGGGCTGCTGGTGAGCGCGGCGGGCGACGATGGGGTGTCATGCCTCGCCTTCCGCGTCGTGCAAGGATTTCTTTCCTTTGCTCTGCACCAGTAGGTAGTCTGCGTAGCGTTGCAGCGATGCCTGTTGTTTATGCATTTGCTGTTTTGAGGAACTACTGACTGCAGTTCAGCGCTTCTTTTTGCCTCTATCGGTGGGAATCTGGTTTCAACTACCACACCCCCTCCTGTGTATATCCTCATCAGTCCAGGATCACGCTGACGAACACATGCAAAATATGTATCACTACACATATCACGAAATTTATTAGAAAACATTTGATTAATAACAGTCGAATGGCCATATAAACATCTAGAACTTACGTCCCTTACCATTCAGAAGCACAACGGAAAAGATAAAGTGTAAATGTCTCCATCTCAGCCACAGGCAGTCGACGGAGTCCACGTAACTTAGTCCTCACATGGTCGTAGAAAACCTCATAGCTTCACCACCATCTTCGAAGATATCTGAACATGCCCAACAAACAACATGCACGATGAGTACTTTACGTACTCAGCAAGCCACCTGGCGGCAGATGGTCCTATTAAACTACATGCAAGGCTTCAACGGAAGGATGTATGGTTCATTTGCAGAAAAACAGTTTTATTTGAAATATTACGGTAGATTCAAAGGCATCATTTTGATGAAACCAATTTTTAACATCAGGGGTATTTTTCATCAAGTGTGGTCCACGACCAACACACTCGAGCAAGGACTCCCGCCTTAGCTCGACCATAGGATTCGTCAGCAAAAGGGGTAGAGGGAAATAGCAAGAGGGAGAGGGATATGTCCTTTCCATCAAGAATGAGTCATGTGCTGTCCATAACCGTGGACACGGCTAATCGATTAGTTTATTACTCTGCAGAGTTTGTACACTTTACCCACATGACACAATCTCGCCTTGTTGCCACTGGCCGTCGCCAGCATTACAACAAGGAGATTGTGACGAGGTCTTTTAGCTAGATCTCTCTAAGATGTGACATGCCCACCGGGTCTGGCTCGGAGTCGAGAGTATGTCCCCGCACTCCGGTCCCCCTATCTGTGCTGAGGGTCCTCGTAGCTACGTCCACCCCTTCTGTGGTACGGCAACATCGGCACCAAAGACTGACTAACCTACTTGACCAAGACATTGCCCATATAGCATGTGGTTGCACTGTTGACACACTTCTCCAACTTCAAGACTTCGGCCTTAAGCAGTACGGACGACCAATGGTTCCTTTCAATCGGCCTTCTGCGGGTAGGACAACCATATGCTCCTTCATCACATGATCCAGCTGTCGCCCGCACCATATTAGATGGTAAGTTTCACCCAGAGTAGAATAGGAAGAATAGAGAGAGGGAAATCATCGGGCATCCGGCCCTAGCTCAGCGAGCTCAACAAGTTTCAACAAGGATTATCGATCCGATATTCATTCCTCCGTAGAGGCAAATCAAAACAACCTAAAGATGTATTTAAGCATAGCTAAGCATATCTCTACTCTATTTAGAATAAATCCTATTAATCTACTCAGGGTATCAAGTAAACAGGCGACAACGGATAAGGGTAAAGTTGTGTCAATCGACACGCTAGCTACTGGATTAAAACAGCATGCATGTTTATAAACAATAAAATATAATGACTTTGAAAATATAGGATCAAATATGATCAAGAAAAGTGGCATGCCTTCGTGGTAGTACTCTTCTTCTTCAGCTGCTTCGGTTGCCGGGTCGGTCTCTTCACTCCCTATTGTCGCAACGCAACGAGGAAAGCAAATAAATAACCAACTCCAATAAGAATAACTTGGAAGCAACACGAGAAGAAGCACGACGACGATAAGCTGAGGTGGAATGGAACGATGGCGCGATAGCGTTATCGCGAAGAAAGAATGGTCTTCTAGGATTGGCCATAACCATATACAACATATATAACTAACATATATCCCCTACCGGGTATTAAAATAGTCAAACATATACATACATATACCCTATCATGCTATTTACCATGATAAAAGACATAACCCTGTTTTTAAGGGGGGTAGGGTGTGAGAACCCTGGTTTTTAGGTTAGAGTTAAGTGTCGTGAGGTGGGAGCTAGGTCAACTCGCGTTGCTGAGTTGACCCAAATCTACCGAGGAACGGCGAGTGTTACGTCGAGAGTTAGAGAAAGAGGGGGATGAGTTGGTTGTGCATTCATGGCATACATGCATTCATGGCACTCATCTCGAATACATCATACACATGCTCATGAAATTGAAATTTAAAACTTTATTGAGTATTGAATATCACAATATCATAATACAATAATATGATTACAAAAGAATAAATGAAGAAGAAATAAAAAAAATTACATAATGGAATATCTCTACCTATAGATCAATACTAAACCCTAATCTCCAATCTTCGAGTCTTCAAACCTGGAGTTGTCGTGGAACACCGAGAGCCGAAGGGGAAACCCTTCGGAAATGTTGGCGATCATCCGAGGTCATCGAGCATGGGCACTCGAGACCGTTGGAGTCACGCCGTTGCTGTAGGAGACAAGAGTTTTTGAAATCGGAGTTTTAAAAACATATTTTAAAATAAGGTTGGTCTTACCGGCACAATTCCGCCGACATCCGCGGGGTTAGCCGCGGGGGCAAATCGTGCCGATGACCTAGATAAGTTTTAGTTTTGAAAATAGATTTGTAAAACAATTTTGTTTTCAAAAACGTCCGAGGGCCACGTGGCTAAGACCCTCATCGAACAACTTTAACATATTTCATATGAAGAAAAGAGATGAGAGAAGTATGAAAATAATTTTACCTATCCTACAACTAAATTGTCTCCATGAGTTTTTACTTTTGAAAAAGGAAATGGTGTTATAAACCAATTAAAGAGACAAGGCAGCCAGTCAATATCTTTAGCCCACAAGTTTTTGACCAGCAATTTCCATCGAAAAGGTCATCCAGCAGCCATAGATATTTACCAAATAAATATCTAGAATGATAGTGATGATGAATAGTACGGTATCCCGTGTATTAGGGGTATCCGTGTACAGATCCCCGGAACTTTAGGAAGGTACGACGTACCCGGTAAGGATCCTTGGACGACAAGGTAACCCCTCTCAGGAAGGGAAGACTCCCCTTAAACTAGGAAGTCAATCCCGTCGTTTAAGGAGACCAGAGTCCTACTCGGGCGTAAGTCCACGTCCAGTACGACCCTAGGAACCCCCTATATAAGGATCAGCAATCCCATAGGGGAGGACAGGTCCAACAGGTCTTTCTAGTCGCAGCACAAGCAGCATAGGATCTCAGGAGGCGAAGCCCTAGAAGACCCGCTGCCTCGAAGGAGTCGAGCCCGGCGGTTTAGCTAGATTAGTCTACGATTCGGCCTAGGGTAGCCACTAACATACACCCCCCATTGTAACCGTGTTCTCCATCAATATATAGCAACAGGACGTAGGGTTATTATCCTGAGGGAGGCCTGAACCTGTAAAAAAACGGTTGTCTCCTGCTGTCAGAGCTCCTGGCACTTGGGCCCTAGAGGTCCCTACCCCCCAGTAATCATCACTCCACGCATACCGTAAGATCGCCGATTCACCGATCGTCGACAGATGGCGCCGACCGTGGGGACCTCTCCGGACCAAGCCATCCAGGAAGAATCAGAGTCGGCAGGACGCGCAACTGAGCGCGATCAGATCCCAGCGCCGGTTGCCCAGCCCTCACCGGTTTCGACCGAGGAGGAAGAAGCAAACCCGGCAGGAAAACCGATCGCAATCTCGCCCCATACTGGGTACTCGGACCAGGGTTTCTACGACAACTTTGGCCCTATGGACCCGTACCCGGTTACGGATCGAGTGGATTTCGGAGAGTACGCCCCTGGAGAGGACTTGGATGGTGAAGCAGATCACTTCAGAACCGAGTGCGCCAGGGCCTTCAGCGGGAAGTTGGTCTTGAACGACGACTTCCCGGCAGGAACGACCAGCCCCATGGTTGGAATTTCTCCTGCAAACTCTGATCGTGAGAACGATCAAGATCGTGCCCACGTCGCGTCCGATGAGGACAACGTGATGGAATACGAGTACACATCGTCCAGCCAAGGACCTCGGATGGTACTCACGATCGACGATGGTCGAGAAGGCCCTCGAAGATCAGGATCTGCCCGGGGGCTCGCAGCAGCACAATGCAATGGCTGCCTCCCACATGAACGGGGGCTTACCCGCCACCGGGGAAAGAACTCCTCGCCGGAACGGAGATCTGCCTGTCGCTGTGGAGAGATCCCCCCGGGAACAAGGGAGTACGTGTCCCGAACTGCTCGAAGACTTGCGGAAGTGCGCAATCTGCTATCCCAGCCTCCCGTGGCGGATTTATCAACACCCGCGGGTGTGCAGTGGCTGCAACGGCTGGGGGCTGACCTCCAAGAGGCTCAGAACCAGGCCGAGTTTTCTCGAGCCCAATCGGTGACCCGTAGCTCCACTCGGGTGAACACCCCTCCTCCGCTAGAAGAACACGATCGGGAGGGACGACACCCCAGGAACAGGTCTCCTCAGGAGGAGCCACTGATTGACCTCCGAGAACAGCTCGACAAACGCCGCCGCCAAAGGCGCCAACAGGAGCGACAGCCTTCTCGGAGAGACCACGCACAAAACGTCAGTGCTCGGGGCCGAACCTCGACCTCGAATAGCGGCGAGAATGCACCTTATCGGGGAGCCTTCAGCGGATGCCAGGCGCTATCCCAGGAGCTCCGACAGGTACGCTGGCCTTCTCGATTCAAGCCTGGTTCGCTAGAATCGTACGACGGAACCACGAATCCCGTAGAATTCCTTCAGATCTACACCACCGCGATCGAGGCAGCCGGCGGAAATGAGAAGGTTATGGCCAACTATCTCTCTACCGCTCTCAGAGGGGGCCGCTAGGACGTGGTTGACGAATCTACCCCCAGGAACGATTCGTTCATGGGGACAACTATGCGACATGTTACTCGGAAACTTCCAGGGTACCTTCCCAAGACCTGGTCGGGTCGACGATCTATTTCTTGTCGTCCAACGACCAGACGAGACAATCCGAGAGTTTACCAAGAGATTTAGTGCTGTCCGCAACACTATCCCAGAGATAACGGACTCGGATGTCATCCGCGCCTTCACTCGAGGCAGCAGGAACGAGATGTGCACGCACGATCTGATCATGCGGCCACCGAAAACCACCAGGCAGCTCATGGATTTGGCTGAGAGGCCGCTTGTGCGGAAGAAACTCTACGATACATCAAGCAACAGCGGGGCGAGTCGACCAGTTCTCCTCTCCGGTCAAAGGGCGATTCGCGTAAAACTAAGCGCAAGAAGAAGCCCTCCGGAGGGAACAAGGAGAAAAGGATCAGAGCCGACGAGGTAATGGCCGAGATCTCCGAGAAGCGCACCTGGCGACCACGCCCCAAGGATAAACCTACCACATCCTCCGACAAGCCAT
Organism: Stipa capillata; assembly: GCA_019208055.1. Taxonomy (NCBI): domain Eukaryota; kingdom Viridiplantae; phylum Streptophyta; class Magnoliopsida; order Poales; family Poaceae; genus Stipa; species Stipa capillata. Next base: position 56,702 of record JAGXJF010003011.1, read on the forward strand.
CCAAGCCCTGGTGCGACTTTCACCAGACCGACTCGCATGATCTGCGACAGTGTCGCATCTTCAAGAAGTATCTTCGGGAAGAAAGAGAGAAGTTCCGCGAGGAGAATCCTCAGGTCGCTAATAACAGTCGGGAAACGACTTCCGACGACGATGACTCCACTCCTGAGTCTTTCCAGGGGCATGTCAGAGCAATCGAGCACATATTTGGGGGCTCAACCTCTTACGAGTCCAAGAGGCAATACAAGGCGATCGCCCGAGAAGTTCTCGCGAGTGTGCCGCGGGTCCCTCGAGCGATCAAGTGGTCCAAGGTCACGATTTCTTTCGACCAGATTGATTGCCCCGAAAATTGCCCTCGACCTTGACGATACCCTATTGTGGTCGAGCCAACGATCAACAACTGCCGAATGGGTCGCGTATTAATAGATGGAGGGAGCTCTCTCAATATCCTATTCGCCAACGCTCTTGATGCAATGCAAGTACCACGATCGTCTGTTCAGACGGTGACGCACGCTTTTCACGGTATCGTCCCGGGCTCATCGGCCACGCCGATCAGGCAAGTTACGCTCCCGGTTACCTTCGGTACACCGGAGAACTTCCGAACAGAGAAAATCCTATTCGACGTAGTCGATTTCGAAACAGCATACAATGCTATCTTGGGGCGCCCTACTTTGGCCAAGTTCATGGCAGCTACGCACTACGCCTACCAGGGAAGCACTCCTCTGCGACAAGCGCAGCCTCGACCTCGCAGAGCAGCACCTACCCTCTAACCAAGACGCCAGCGTGGCGGCTCCCGCCACCACGTTGTCAAGACCACCTCCACGACTACGAGCGACAACTTCGGAAAGTACCCCCTCCAAGTCGGAGAAAAAGTTCCACGACTAAGTCGGAACAGGGAGAAAACAGGGCCTTCCCCCAAACAGGACAACGGTTCCTCGGGAGAAGCCGCCCGATCCAGGTCGCTCGTGCCAACGGTAGAGAGGTCGCGTCCGTTAGAGAGTCCCATGCAACCACCTTCGGTAAGATCGTACGACCGTCGCCTCCTCATCGGCAGATTCCAAAGTTGCACCAGCTCCAGCCTTAAAGATCGTCAGCTACGCACAAGTCGATGATAAGACGCTCCGGGCGCCGCCGCCCAACACGCGCACTCAACAAAGTTTCGTCAGCGGGTCACGACAAGAGGACGAGAGTCTCTGGGGCAACCGGCGACAAGCTAGATGAGGAGGGGACGGCCTAGTTTTTCTCAGTTTTCATAGAAGTATTTTTTCTTACAGTAGCCTGTAAAAGACACAGTTTTGAATTATACCAAGTCTTTAGTTCAATGTTTTTCATCATTAATTATTTCAGACTGTCTATCCGAGATCTCTCTCGAAAAGTCAGTCGGGGGCTGGATAAGAATACGGCAAGTTGGTGTACGAGTACGAGTACCGACTTCTTCGACCCGCACAAGGGATAAGGGTTCTGCGCTATAACTGTCAGGGATGCGAGGAAAACCCCTTAACGCGTTTGCAGGTGACAGGGGAGCCACTAAGCCCCCCACCTGACCAGACCTAAGGCTTGGTTGACTAAGCTCCCCAGTTCCGTAGCAATGTCCCCTGATCCCGAGTAAAGGAAGGGAAAAAGGTACGAGTACGACTAGATCAACGGAACCCGTACGCTTATCCACGCCTTCGATTACTCGGAGCAGAAGATACCTCAGGTAGAGTGAAACTTTGTTAATCGGGCAAATGTAGGATTTACTAGCCACACACCGGAGTCTTCCCTCAACAGAGGAATACGGAGGTGCCGCCATGGCCACGACAAGCTGTACGAAAGACCCCTTATCGCGTTTACTGGGGACGAGGAGCCACAGAGCCCTCCATCCGACTAAACCTAAGGACTGGTCAATCACAGTAAGAACGACCTACGGCACTATTCGTATACCTACACGAAGGGAGGCAAAGGGCACTGGTTCCGACTAAAGTCTACGCTTGCATCCGACAAGGTTTCACATAAGCAGATCAGACAAGGTTTCGAAAAAGCAAAAAACACACAAGTTATTGCACAGTTACTAATCACAACCTTTATGTAAAAGTATGCTGTTACAGAGTCCTACTCTAGGCCAGGCGCCTGGACCCGATCGCCAAAGGCGTCCGCCGCTTCCTGCACAGCGTCGAGAAGCTTCTCTTCCTCGCCCTCTGGCAGGTCGGCCGCGAGCGCCTCCAAGGATAAGTCCGGGTGCCTGCGCCTCAGAAGAGCCAAAGTAAAGGCCAGGGCGTCGCGTACACCTTGCCGGAGCTCGTCTTCGAGAAGCTTCCCGACGGTAGGCTTCAGCTGGGAGACGGACGCCGTCAGATCTACTAGGCGGTTGGCTGGAGCAAGGCCCGGAGGGACAACAATGCCGACTTCGCCCAGCGCCTTCTTGAGCGTGCCCAAGGCCCGCTCGAGGTCTTCCTCCAGTTTTTCCGCGTAGGACTGACTCCTTCGCAGGGAAGACTCCGCGTCCGAGAGGCGTGCCTTCGAGACCGAAAGATCAGCCTCGACCGTCGCCCGCTGCTTCTCGGAGTCCTCAAGGCGCTTCTGCAGCGCCTCGTTCTCCGCCCGCCATCTCCCAGATTCATCGAGGCGCTTCTTCAACTCCTCGTGCGCCAAGTCCAGTTCCGCTTGGGCCTTCTCGAGTGGAGCGACCCGGGAGATAGCGAGCTGAAAAAGAACAGGTTAGTACGAGCATAATAAAATTACCTTATCACTAATCGTCCGTGCGTTACCTGCAGCAAGGAGGAGAGACTAAGGCTTTCCGGCGCCGAAGGACCCGAAGGCGCGACCTGCTCGACCAAGGCCAACTCCGACTCCAGCGTCGGGGATTGCTGCCGCTCAGTAGGAGCCGGCGACGACTCCGGCGCGGGGGTCCCCTACTCGACAAGGGCCGGTGCCGACTTCGGCGCCGGGGGCTGCTGCTCCGCATCCGCCCTAGTCGGGGTCCTGGCGGGAAGAATCGACACCCTAGTCGCCAAAGTAATCAAGTCAAGCCTTCAGCAAGGCAAGTCAAAAGGAAAAGGCGGCAAATGAAAACTAACCTCAGGCGTTTCCTTACTGGAGGAGGCTTCCTTGCCAAAGCACCCGAATCTCGCTTGCCAGAAGCCAGCGGTGCCTTCCCCCTGTCCGCCACAGTCTCCTCCCCGAGAACGGTCGTGGGAGGAGGAGTTGGTTCCTTGGGGAGGGGGCTGCTTGCTTCGGGCTGTCCGACACATTCACCCCTATGTTTACTCTTCGGGAAAGAATATGGGAAAAGAGTAGTCGGGCGAGAATTCAAACCTGCGGTTGAGGGTCCCGGGCGGGAGAACTCGTCAAGACGACCTCCGCCCCCGCCTCGGCTGCGGAAGGACCTTCCTCCCTCGCCTCGGAGGGCGGCGGGGCCGTGTTTCGTCGTCCTCAACGGGGACGCCAGCTCGTTCGGCCTCCGAGTCAGGACCCCCGTGGCCTAGTCGCTGCGGAAGAAGAAGCCTAAGGGCCCTCTGTAAGGCTACTCGGACGAACCTAAGCTAGACAAGGATATAGGATGGACGACTCACCGAGAGTACTTCCCGTCGGCTGTCCGGGCTCTGCTTCAGAAGAGGCAGGGGCACGTCTGTACGCCCGCCTTGGGGGGATTGCTCGAATAGGTTGTTCAACCTACTCTGAAGCTCCCCCGGGGACAACTCTGCTCGACACGACAAGGAGGAGGTACATAAGAAGTCTTGTCAATTGAATTGGCGCGGAGGTAGTCGCGATACCTACCCGTGTAAAAGTCCCTTGTCTGGTCTTGATTCTCCGGAACCTCCCAGGCCGGCTCAACCCTCGAACAGAGAGGGCTTATTCGGCGTCGAAGGAAATCCTCCGCGACATCCCACGCCGACAAGCCTTTGGCGGCGAGATTGGTGATGTCGTGGACGAGCGCCTTGAGGTGCTTAGTCTCCTTCGGGGCCTCCCCCCAGCTCTTGTCCGCCAGAGGGGCGAGTCCGCGGTAGGCGAGCCCAGAGTTCGGTGGGGGCTGGCAGTAGAACCACCGACCATGCCAGCCCGACCACGATGATTTCCAGGAGGAAGCGATGTAGGCATCCTTCCTCCCTTCTCGAAGACGGAATCCGGCGCCGCCGACGACTCCTGCGCCGCTGCCCTTCATCCAGCGGAGGTTGTAGAAGTACCTCCAGAGCTCCAGGCTCGGCCTAATGCCGAGGTAGGCTTCGCATAAATGCGCGAAGACCGCCAGCATTAGGACCGAGTTCGGGTTGAGATGAATCAACTCGATCCCGTAGAACTGGAGCGTGAGGAGGAAGAAATGCGAAGGTGGGAATTGAAATCCATACCTGAAGAAGTCCGCGAAAACGACGATCCAGTCCGTATCGGGGCTGGGAACCGTCTCCCTCGCGGCCTCCCGGTAAGGCACGAATACCTTCGGGAGGATCACCTCCTCCGCCGCAAGCTTCTCCAAGGCGGAGGAGTCCATCACCGAGACCTCGAATTCAGGAATGGCGGTTTTCGTCTCCCCCGAAGCTTCTCCCGACTCCTTTTTGGGCTCGGGAGACTTCTTCGTGGCGCTTTTCTTGCCCATTGTCGTCGATCGATCGAGGGAGGATGGAGGCGAGGGTTTGCAAAAGCGCGAGGAAGGAGATGAGGGGAGCAAGAAGGCTAGGAGGCAGAGAACAATGCGGGCAAAACCCCAATTCTTGGACTCATAAAGATTTAAACATTCGCCGGAACCGAGCGCGGTTTACGGCACGATCAGTTTCCATCGCATTTAATGCGGACAGTTGCTTTTTCCGCTTACAGGGCACTTCGCGGGAAAAAGAGGGTCTGACAACCCACGACCCAAACGAGCGCGCCGTGGTTCAACACACGTTAGCGGCACAATGGCGCAAAGAGAGAAAAGATTCTTCATCACCACGCGAAATTTCCGCCACGATGGTTCCGTTTCCTAAAAATATGCCAGGCGGACGCGTGTCCGTGATCAACGGATCAGATCAGATCGGAAAGTATTCTGGGTTTTTCCCAAGGATTATTCCGATAAGGCTTTCACGACTACTCGGTAGGGATCGAGCCTACTCGGGGAAGTCACCGACAAGAACTACTCGGATCGCCTACTCGAAGTTTCCTCCCCGATAAGGGCAGATTTTCAACAGAACCATCATGACCTCACTTCACGTATTGATGGGGGGCTTGATGATGAATAGTACGGTATCCCGCGTATTAGGGGTATCCGTGTATAGATCCCCGGGACTTTAGGAAGGTACGACGTACCCGGTAAGGATCCCTGGACGACAAGGTAACCCCTCTCAGGAAGGGAAGACTCCCCTTAAACTAGGAAGTCAATCCCGTCGTTTAAGGAGACCAGAGTCCTACTCGGGCGTAAGTCCACGTCCAGTACGACCCTAGGAACCCCCTATATAAGGATCAGCAATCCCATAGGGGAGGACAGGTCCAACAGGTCTTTCTAGTCGCAGCACAAGCAGCATAGGATCTCAGGAGGCGAAGCCCTAGAAGACCCGCTGCCTCGAAGGAGTCGAGCCCGGCGGTTTAGCTAGATTAGTCTACGATTAGGCCTAGGGTAGCCACTAACATACACCCCCCATTGTAACCGTGTTCTCCATCAATATATAGCAACAGGACGTAGGGTTATTATCCTGAGGGAGGCCTGAACCTGTATAAAAACGGTTGTCCCCTGCTGTCAGAGCTCCTGGCACTTGGGCCCTAGAGGTCCCTACCCCCCAGTAATCATCACTCCACGCATACCGTAAGATCGCCGATTCACCGATCGTCGACAGATAGGCATCAATCCAACCGAACAGCTTACCCAGTAGCAAAATATTGGCCAAGGAAAAAGGACTGAGCTCAGATTTCTTACCGAATAAGGCAACTGAATATCAGAGTGAAGCAGTACACGTAACCAAGAGGAGCAAGCATGAGGTGGCCGGGTGTAATCATCACAGAGAGTTCAGGAGCTCAGTAGAATAACATAAGGCAGTAAGATAGAATGAACCATCACCTCTAAACCGTACACAACATAGCAATACCACCAGAGCAGCAAGCCCTAGTGAACTGTTTTTTCTTCCAGCAAGAGCCAAGCTGAGAGAGAGAGAGAGCTGCGGCTATTGCCTAGAAGAGCAAGAACCAGTCTCAGAAAAATAAGCCCAGGAACCGTAGCCAAGCTTTAGGGGAAGAAGAAAAAGAGAAGCTCATAGAAGGGAGCTAGCAGGAGAAAAGGGAGAAGAAAGAGTACTCGGGTGTTTAAGAGTCAAGCTCCAGGAGGCCGAGGCCACCAGGGAGGGAAGGAAGACCAGGATCAGCGAGGAGTAGAAGAGAGCCACAGCCATAAGGAGGACCAGCAAAGCCTATGAGCCAAAGTTGTCACTATCTAACACTGAGATAAGGTAAAAACCCCATCCAAATCATCGTAGCTGCATATATATTTATGCACGAATACCAGCTAGATGAAATAGATAATGGGACCCTCAGATTTCTAGTGAGGCATCTATAGCATCTGTTCTTATCAAATTGTACCTTTTCCAAGCTAGAATCATCACAGGGTTTTTAGTTAGGCAACAATGGCTAGAATCTGTTCTTATCTTAGCTGATAACCATTTCTCAGGCTCTTTCAGAGAGCATCATCATTATTAGGTAAGGCAACAACTAGGCAGCATGTGTAGTAATCTGTTCTCATCAAGTATATCTTATCTCAAATTAACCCCAGGAAAAGTGCATCTCAGATTTAAAACTAAGAATCAAACACAGTATCTGTTCTTATCAGTTTTCGTATACCCATCCTCAGAGTCCTTCTCAATTAAAATATCATAACCAATAAATCAGATCAAGTAGAACTCTGTTCTTTCAGTTTAAGAAAACTGACATGCATATATAGGAGGGAAATAGAGAGGGACTAGGATCAAGTGTAGAGCATCTGTTCCTTTGATTTAAACGAATTGGCATATAGAAAAGGAATACCAATATTGACTAAACAACTCATCATAGCAATTAAGGCTGACATCAAGCAACACATCTGTTCCTTCCGTTAATAACTAACTTAGATATGTGCATAATGGAGTCAACAGAGAATTAGAACCAAGTAGTAGCATCCGCTCTTACCAATTATTAAGGGATCACACATATATACATATATGGGAGAAACGAAAGATAACTAAGATCACTTGATCATCTGTTCTTATCAGTTCTGTGGACCAAGAATAGGATCTGTTCGTAACAGTTTCTAATACCAATTCGAAGTAAGCATCTGTCCTTATCAATTTTGAATAAAAAGTACTCAGGTGTAAACAACATCACTAGATAGCTAATAACCAAACCAGATAGCTAATGACCAAGTAGTGATAGTTAACAAGCCAGACTGACAGGTACAACCATATGCACATAGAGATAAAAAGGGAAGCTAAGGTCAACTTAATAGCTGTTCATATCTGACTTAAGTATAGAAATATTAGTCTGAAACTTTTAAATGAAGGTTCAAGCTGAGAGGTACTAGATCATGCAAATATCTTATCGGCAGCTGAGACTTAATAACCAAAGGTTAGGTACTTAGATAGACATCACGAGACCACATGTACACAACTGAGCATAACAATTCACAACTGAACCATAAGTAGGCACTAGAGGCATCAACTGTTATGAAATAACACTAGCATGCACATCAGTTGAGGTTCCAATTTTTACTAATCAGCTCTAGTATACAACAAAGGAACGACCAAGCACATATGTGACAATTCATTGAAAATGTCTATCGCAAAGCGTAACACGATGTTCAGAAGCTGAACAAGATAGCACCCAATGGAATCATACAGAGCAAGCTTAACTGCGTATAGTATATGACTCAATAATCCGATATACACATATATAGATATGCACATAAATGAAAAGGGAGAGAAGCTAAAGACCAAGTAATCATCTATTCTTATCAGTTCTACTAACATGCACTCAAATTCATGGCACTGTCACAATTTTAACTGAAGGATGTAGATATAGCATTTGTTTCTTAGCTAGATGAGTTGAGGTAGACATAACCATATATGAGAACACAATAGAAAACAACTGAGATTGAATCTAACATCTGTTCTCCCCAAATCAGCTATACATATAAACATACATGAAGAAGAGGAGAGTATAGCTGAAAATTAAGCAGCACAATTGTTCACCTCAGTTATAGAAACATACCAGATCAAGTTTTAATCTTTCAACTGCTAGTACAAGTGCATATATCAAACCAAGAACCTAATGAAAAAATCACACAGAACCCAAGCACAAGGCTGTTCACAGGCAATTAGGGAGTTCTTGAACCAAACCTAGCATTCGGGTTAATTAGGGAAAATTCGGTATGAACCCTAGAGCGAATTGGGGAAGAATTAGAAGAGAGAGGGGTAGGAAAACTTACCTGGGGCACGGCACACCACCGCGGTCCAGCAGTGGCGGCCGGGTGTGGGAGCGCATCCGCGAGAGCGGCCGAGGCGGACGGGCCGAGGCAGAGGGTCCGAGCAGGCGGCGGAGAATCGGGTGTGGCGGCGGCGTAGTCACCCGAGGACGGCGGCGCGGAGGACCCGAGCCCTAGGCTCGAGGCGGCGGCGTCCGAGGCCATGAAAAGCGGCGGCGAGCCGAGTTACGGCGGCGGCGGCGTGAGGGCCTCAGGGGGGGCAGCAAAGAAGGCCGGGCCAGGTCGGAGGACCGGCGGCGCCCAGATGAAGGGACGGTGTGCGAATGGAGCGGAAAAACCGATCGGGAATTGGGGGAAGAAGAGAAGGAGATGAGGGAATTAGGGATTTTGGGGTTTACCGGGTGATGTGAGGAAGAGATAAGAGTGAGTGAGAGAGAGAGAGATTAGGAGCAAGGGGAGGAATCGGCACCGGGTTGGACCAAAAAAAAAGGCCGATCGGTGGAAGGTTAGAAAAAAATGAAAAAGAAGTGAATAAAAATGAACTATACATGTGTTCCTAATCTCTTCAAAACAAGAATGAGAGGATTTGAAAATCATGGAAGATATACATGTATAGAATAGGGAATAAATGAAAACAAAAATGAGACAAGTTGTTTAGCTTTAAAGTGGGTTCTTTTAAAAGAGGGTCTAGAATTAACTAAACTATGACTTATTCTAATTGAGTAACATGTATTACTCTTTAAAAAGATAATTAAACTCAAGTTAATTTTCTTGAGATCTTAGCTAAGTTCTTAAGCTAAGAACATTGGACTTATTAGAACCTATTAAATGATGAGTGAAGAAAACAAAAGTCAAGTTGATAGATATTATCATGAGAAAGATGAACATGGAATTTAAAGTATTTAACGCCCGAGCTACTCTTAGGAACTTTGAGTCCTTAAGAAATCGTTAAAGGAATGTAGGTTTAAAAATCATAAATGATAAGTTTAATACACGCATCAACGCATGCATATAATGTCATGTCATTGCATGCATATCCGGAATTTTCGCATAAGTCCTTATCGGACGTTATCGTTTTCTTTGCCAGAAGCCGGAGTTCCACAAGTAAACCCTTCGAACTCCATTTCTACTTCGATGCCAGGTAAGTCCAGTTTCTTGTTCATATCCGTTGAAAATGTTTACCAAATTTTCCTCTTGTCTACAACCTGCACAAAATCTATTTTCTAAAAGATGAATCAACTGTTGTTTTGTTTTGGAGCGCCGGTTATTGGGCGATGGCATGGTGGGTGGTGAAATCCTGAAAAGGGTGCGGGTAGCACATTGGAAGGTGGATTTCATCACACGGATTTGTCTCATATAAGGTTAATGGAACCAACGATCGAATGTGCTTAAGGGCCGTAGCGACCGCGCATACCACATACCCTGTATGGGCGGGGCTGAGCTAAAGTACCCTTTACCCTAGGTTCATACTTCTCCAGGAAAGGAAGGCCTCAGTAGTTGTACGAAGGGAGTATCTTCTACTGAGATGATGGTACGAATAGAGTATCCATAATGGTACGAACGGAGTATCCATTATGGTACGAATAGAATATCCATTTGAGGCTGGTAGTCCTTGGCCTGATTGTGCAGGACTACGACGCGGAGTATGACCGAGCGGGCGGCGAAACAGCTCTGTGACCTCAGGAGTGTAGATGAGGTTGGCCACTTTAGATACATGACTGTAGTCGTTTGTGGGTACAGTTGCGCACCTCTGCAGAGTGTATAGAATTGTGGCATTGTCACTCCGTGTTCCCGGTTGGAACTGCGAACCCGGCAAGAAAGGGATTCATCGGGAATCCTAGCAGCTTGTAAGACATGAGATCGTAGTCTCTTAAATTAAAAATTGACTCTCTTACCTTCCAAAACTGTATTGCTTCTTGGAGAACGTTGCCGTTCTCAGTAGATAGTGCATCAAACACCTCTTTGCTATTCCTGGACTTGTTGAGTACCTTCTGTACTCATCCCTCTATCTTAATTCCTTTGAGTAGACCGTGAGCCGACGACAGAGGAGGAGGTGGTTTACATAGAGATCGACGACAAAATTCCCGAAGAGCAGGTGACGACAAAGGAGGACGAAAGCGTCAACTACTACGTCGAGTTCCACGACGAGATCAACACCGAGTAGTTAGTAGGTCGAGTGAGTCGAGAGTAGTAGTGAAGACTTTTGCTGTAACCAAACATTAACGGTTTTAAATTCCCCGTACTTTTGGGAATGTAGTTGTATCTTGTTCTCTGAATTTGTAAATTAAGTTTGTAATAAATGGACCACTGCAATGCTTCTGTCGTGCTACTCTGTGAGATATGTACAATCGAGAAGGCACTTCGTCTGTGCGTATCGCCGTAAAAGGGCATCAATTTTTGGAAGATTAATAGAGAAAATTATGGGAGAGAAAATCTGGAATTTAAATTTCCAAAGAGAGGAACCGGCGGTGTTACGCGCAGCGCGCGGCCACCGCACGAGCGCGTGCTGCAGCTGAGGCAGCCGTGGGCCACAGCACGCATGCATGCATGCAGATGGGCCAGGATGGCTTTTTTTCTTTTATTTTCGGATTAAAACTGCAAGAAAAATAGAATAAAGCAAAACAATCTCAAAAGTGGTTCAAAAATTATAGAGAAATTCCAGTAAATCAATTTAGACATGGGAAAACCAAATAAAATATTTTTGGAGCAAATTTTCAAATGATGATCAATTTAAAATTCAAAAACACACTATAGCACTCAAATTAATTCCATACCTTGAATTAATTTGAAATAAAATCCAACTAAAATACATATAGGTTTATTACATAGTTGCACATCCTTTTCTCTTTTAAAAAAAAATTTCAAGCCCGAATTTTTTTTTGAGGATGTTACACTACCTTACAATTGTATTTAAAAACCAGGACTTCGAACCAAACTTTGAAAAAAGTTGTTCTGGTCAGGTTGTTTCTTTATCAACAATTTTGAACGAAAGCTTGCATAGGATATGCCATAAAGTTAAACACAAATCTCAACCTGTCACGCATGCAACGTTTCTATGACATCTGTTCAATTCTACAATTGTATTATATGAACTTATGGCTTCTGCTGTCTCGAATTGTCAGGGATGAGCAGGGACGACACCATTTACTGGAGATCACACTGCCAATGAACTACCCTGCATGTCCTCCTTCAATTGCCGCTGTACATTTCATCAAACTATCGATATGTCTTACGCACTTGTTTCGTGATAGTCTTCAATGTCTCATATTTGGGAAGGATCACACATGCTATATCATTGTCTATTTTTCCACAGGATGTTCCTCATCTTCCAAAGTTACAGTGGTCAAAAAGCTCGAGACTGAAGGATGTTATCTGCCAGTTCAGAGAGGTAGGTGAAGTTTTTTTTTCACTCTGTTCATTAATTCAACCTTATGAGCTGCTTTTTATGTTTCGTGCACACAATTAGCACCTGAAGATTTTGCAAGATTACTGGTCTACAATGGATGAGATCGATCAGGCTCTTTGGGTTGTCGATCCGACAAAGCCGACCTATGCTATGTCCCATCATCGCATAGCTTTAGGTAATCTGCCTTATCTTTTGGACCTAATAATTTGTTTGCATCTCTTTATATATCTTGCTTAAATCATCATTCGTTGCCTTGTACAATTAGGTGATGATTGCTATATTTTACTACACGTTGATGTGCACAAGCCCAGCTCCTTACCAGAGTAAGCTCAGATGTCAAGACTGTCCAAAAAGGCAACCTCATCATCACTGATCATCAACGAATTTTCCAGGTGCCGCTTCCTGGGCACAGATGGGAAACTGGAAATGCTGAAAAAGAATTGGAGAAAAAATCGCAAAAGATGGTATATTCTCAGCTTCCTACATTGTTTCGAACTATTTAGTTCTAACAGATTATGCCGTGTTCAGATATTTTATAACTTATCAAAGGTAGTTCTGCAGTATAACTCTATTCATATTAATAGCTTCTTTCTTGAAAGCCTATGAGTACGTGCTTCAAATATTAGACTAGCAGTGCATAAATTAAATTTTCCTAGTGTTTTGTTAGTGGCCATGTGATAGTGTCATAAATATCTTCTATTACTAGGAGTGAAGTCAAAAGGTTCCGTGAAAACCTGGCAGCCGTATTAGATTTTGCACTGCCGCAACCCCCTTCTGTCAGCATAAAAGATGATGAGCAAGCTGACTGTGGAATATGTTATGCCAAGCATCTGCCAGTCGGTGAGCTGATTTTTTCTGTGTTTGTTTGCATTCTTGCTACCAGTAGCCTCGTCCCTAACCATAATTCTTGCGTCTTTGCTCCTGAAGATGATGAACTTGGGATTTACAGCGGATGTGCGACTGACTACACGTGCGAAAACCCCAGCTGTAGCAGAGCCTTCCATTCTGTATGCTTGAGAGATTGGTTGCGCACGATTACTACGACAAGGCAGTAAGTCAAAATGATGGATCCCTAAAGCGATTCTTTTCTTCCATATGCAATGGTGTATTCAATGATCTGAACTGTTTGCTCATAAGTTTTTCGCGTGTTTACAGGTCATTCGATGTTCTGTTCGGGAACTGCCCGTATTGCAGCGAGCCTGTAGCTGTGAAGATCACCGACCGCTAAACTTGGCTTAGCATTTTCATAGTGACACATGAGACTAGCTTAATCTCAACAACTGATCTAATTATGACCCTTTTGCGATTAGTATTACTTGTTTCCATGTAGAATAGCATATTGTCATTTTCAAACATATATGGTTCTTTTTAACAGAATTTTCAGATGGTCTCAGAAAAAAAACACTGAGATTCCTGAAAGAAAGATCTAGATCGCTAGGTGGATGCGTTCGACAGGTTTCTTCAAATCGTCATCATTGTCAAGAAGTCATTAATGGAGCTGCAAGAGTTCGAAGTTGTTGTCTGCTTCTAGAGATGAAAGAAGCGTTCCGACCTGATTAGTAAATTCAGTTGAATCCCGCAGTCTGATATACCCTTCTAGATCTGGGACGACCAATGTGCGAATGCTGGTATAATGGTGTTGGACTCTGAACCTCTGAATGTCCGTGCCTACTTGCCGTACTTTACGCCGTGACTGTCACCCTTGAGGTTGTAGTTTACCAACAAGTACGGGGGAAAATCGTTTCAGAAATTCGAAATTGGCAGTCAAATTACACAAACCCACGATAACAATGAGTACTATTTGAGAACGCAAGGAGAGGAGAAACGGGAGACTGTAACATCTGTTTTTGATTTTTCCATTGTGCAATGATATACCACAAGAGGCGCGTGTAGGCATGTACTACAACTAGCCAAATTGCCTGTACAACTACGTGGTTAGATGCCACAACTGTTTGTTATATTCGGTGCAATTCTTATCACCATGAGTCTACTAGCAAACAGTACGTGCAATGCACGTAGGTATTGTAGATAGTAATGTTCACAGAGTACTATATATGGTACTGTAGATGATACTGTTTACACGAATCTCTTCAATCTCAGCGTACGATTTATGGGATCAATGGTTCAGATTACTCGCCAAGTCTAGTTCAAACTTGATATACTATATAATAATAATAATAGAAATAGATGTCTGAATTTTATCCGCGCAGAGCGAACCTGATGCAATAATAATGTGACGCCGATTCTGGAGACGAAAGCATATTTTGCCACATTAGCAGGCATCACAGAAGGCAATTTTATCTGGATTGTCACGGATCGCACTGGATTCATCTCCGCGATTCCACCGCAACCCGCGACGTGGTGACGACGCACGCAGCCGTGATCCGATCTCCGGATAAAGGAAAAGAAATAGGAATAAAACGCACCAAACCCGGAGAAAAGGTAAAGCTGCACCTCGTCTCCTTCCCCTCCCCCACATACACACGGAAAGGCAAGCCCCCCAGCAGCGAACCATTCCGCCGCGGCGTCAGCGTCCACGCCACTGCTGCGAAATACTGGAGCAGTTGAGCTCTCGCGCCCACGCCTCACCTCGCGGCAGCCGCCCGCGTCACCGAATAGAAAAGTTTGGGCGGCTTCTCGAATCCAGCCACCTATAAAATACCCCAGCCGCAGCACCGGCGGCCGAGTCAAATCGGAGTAGGAATGGCGTGGGGAGAGGGCGGGGAGAGGAGGGGGAGGAGGAGGGGGCGGCTGAGGGCGGCGTGCCTCCCGCGGCCCGGGTGCTTCACGGTGTCCGCCACCGACGAGGCCCCCTCGCGCTCCGGCGAAGGTGAGGGAGATGCCGGGAGTAGGCGGAAGCCGACGCATCTGATCGTGACAGTCAATGGGATCGTCGGCAGGTGATCTTTCAATTTCCTCTGCCTTTTCTTTCTTTCGTGTCTTACTACTTTTCACCTTTTAACGAACGGAACAGGCACACAAGACCCTCAGACTACTCACATACCACCGATTAGCTCTTAAAATTTTAGCTATTCGAGAACTGAAGGCTTTCTGGGGAAAAAGTTTATTAGACTTGTAGTTGACCAGTTTAGGATCTTTGAGAAGCTATGGGATCAGCCAAGCACGCTGATGGATAGTGAACCTATGATGACAATTCAAGTTTAAGGTTTCAGGCTAGTGTTTTTTAGGTGTTATGCTGTGCGAGCTGTAACTGTAAGTGATATCTTTACTAAATGACGAAGAAGAAGAACTGCTGTTGCATTAAAATCGGGATCATAAACTGCTAATATTTCTCATGCTTTACTCGAATGCTATTGTACATAACTAATAAGGTCGTCAATATAGTCCCCGAGGGATGCCTAGGAAATGCTGGTTAGTTTGTTTTGAAATGTCTATGGGTGAGCATTCAGTGTATAGTTACAAAAACAATAAGATACCTGAGTTTTTACTCCAAATAACACCCTGTGATATGAGGTATCTTTTTATAATGGCTACTTGGTTACTAAAATGATTTTGTCACCGACTGGTTGCAAGCTGGCCTAGATCAACGAGGACATGAGGAGTCACTGTTCAGTAACATGAACATCACATATATAACCACATGATAATGCGAGGCATGTAGCTGTAATCTTGATACATGTTTCTTGGGGGTATACAGAAACTGCCTACTTGGTTCATGGTGTCGATGTGCAATTCACCAACCAGCACGAATGCACATGGAAACTGCACAGTTTTCTTTTAGATCTTTCCAAAACAGAAGGGCGTGTAACTGTGTAGGTTCCAATGTGCAGTACTATTTAGTTTACTACCAGTGATACTTGTATGATGTATATTCTTTCCAAAACAGAAGGGAAGGGTGCAAAATCCTTCATTTTGCCCTTAGGACGTGTAAGCTAACTTTAATATGCTGTTTCTAGAATGCGCTGTGAGGGGACTTCCATTTCCAACTTTTTCAAATGTTTGCCCTTTCTACCATGCAGTGCAGAAAACTGGGGCTACGCAGCAAAACATTTCATCAGAAAACACCCTGAGGAGGTGGTTGTTCACTGTAAGTTTAACAGCATCACTTCAAGTTTTGTTTGCTCTTCATGCCCTAAGTTTGTTCAACATAAAAAAACAAGTATGCTATCAGTTGGGGAATGGACTACTAGTTTGGATATGTGAAATTTTGAAGTAGGTAGTTCACTATGTTTAATGGCCCATCCCCTTTTGAGGAAAAGACTTTATAGTTCCATACTGCTTCTCTATGGTAAATGGGAATTTTCATTGGGTGGCACAGGCAGTGGATGCAACTCGGCAGCTCGAACTTTTGATGGAGTTGATGTGATGGGAAGGAGATTAGCAGAGGAGGTGAGTATTGATGAATTACCATCGGACAAATTATTATGATAAAAGTTAAGCTAGCCTGAATGATATAATCACCTTTATTATTTCAGGTGGGGGACCTCCCCCGTTGTTGAATCCTTAAAAAAGCTTTATTTGGTTCTCCCTCTAGTTCTTAAGTTTGTCATTTTGGACATCGACATGGTCTGCAGAATACAACTTTGACCGCTAATTATTATTTTAATATATTTATAAAACCCGACAATATTATAGTACTATGAAAGTACTTTTGGAGATAAATCTAGACATGATTTTTGATGTATCCTGTCTAAATATTTAAAGAGATATTGGTAGTCAAAGTTTCAAAAGTTTGACTTATCATATGTCCAAAGTAACAAGTTTTGGAGAACTAGAATATTATCATTAGCCCCTGTTATTTTCTCCTTGTGTTTTCTTGAATTAACTTATATTTTATGCATTAAGGTGATTTCAGTTGTTGAGTGTAGACCAGAGCTTCAGAAGATCTCCTTTGTTGCACATTCATTGGGTGGTTTGATTGCAAGATACGCCATCGCGTTACTATATGAGACTGCTGCGCAAGCAGATTATCATGAAGAGTACGAGAAGCAAGTCAATGGTGTCTGTAGCAACCAACCTACTGATCGAGGCAAAATTGCTGGTTTGGAGCCTGTAAACTTCATAACTTTTGCAACACCACACCTTGGTACAAGATCACACAAACAGGTTATGTTCAAAATTCTGCACCACCTTCAATTTTACCTTTGTCAGCTCTCAACCTATTTGGTGTAGTTCTGACTTGCATCAGAAGATAACTTGAGTTAAAATTTAGTCAATTATTTGTATTAAGGGCCATTTATGAACTGAGTTTTTCAATAAATGTAATAAGTTTGATGCAAATCAGTTTATGATAAATCAGTGGATGTAGGTGCTCTAATATAAGCTATGTTTGTCTCCATTTTGCTCATATGGCTGCTACTCTACCACGCATCGTTACTTACTCTTGTTCCGTTGCATTAAATGTGTGTAATTGTATTATTCATAGTCATACTAAATATTCATAGTCATACTAAATTACTAATACCAATCGTTATCATGGACAGTAGATTACTGGCTCTTGTGGGTGCATCTGGTGTTGCTGTGTCGCAAACTGGTAGAATGACTGGACGTACAGATGTCATTGACTCCTTTATTGACTGTTATACACAGATGCCCATTCTCCGTGGTTCCTATAAATTGGAAAAGATGGCATATCGTTTGTCTGGGATTGCTGGGAGAAGTGGAAAACATCTTTTTCTAAAGGATATCGAAGATGAGAAACCACCATTACTTCTTCAGATGGTTACTGACTACGGTGATCTCCATTTCATGTATGCCATATAAATGGTTCTTCAGATGAACAACCATAGAATTAGTTCTTGTTTGACAAAAGCAGGAAGGCAGCATAGCTTACACTTTGCTTCTATCTGCAGATCAGCTCTGCGTTCTTTCAGGCGTCATGTTGTTTACTCAAATGTTTGCAGCGATTGTATCCTTCTTCCATAAATTCTTGTACCTAGTAGATCCATATAGACCTACTGGTTATCTATTTACTAATTAAAAACCACTGGATTTTATGGCCTTGACTAAAAGTTCAGTCATTGTTGGCTGGAGGACATCTTCAATTCGCCATCAACATGAACTTCCCAAGGTAATAATGTATCTATTTTTACCTCATGTTTAGTTTATAACAGGGTTCTTATGCTTGAAAATTCCCCTGCATCAGCACCAAAATTTTATAAATGATGGTAGATATCCACATGTTGTATATGTGGAAAAACCAAAGGCTCAGGATGTCGATTTCTCGGATGCAATGATTTATCAGGCAAAAACTACAAGTGAAATGGAAGGTAAGATACTGATATTTCTCTTGTTCTTTCTCCAGCAATCAAGTTATTGTATGTTCATTTATAGCTCTGTATCGCTAATACATGAATTAAAGAAAAGGCATCCTTCTTTCAAGTGGCTCTTTAATGACATCTCCATATTTTTTTTAGTCTGATAGAACAAGAACAGAAATGGAGTTATGGTAGCATCATACCTGTCACAATAGTGTACTGTTTATTGTGAAAGGACTATGTTTGTAAACCAGCAGAAACAATTAATATTACATTTATAATTACTATGTTTTAGGCTGGTTTGATGTTTGCATTGGGAGTGTAGTTTTGTTCTGATTTTGTGTGTGCTGCATTGTATCCGAATATAGTTCCATTTCTCTGATGATTAAGATGGCCTTCTTCTTAGCCTTCTTCTTGACTGAATTATGTCATATCTTCAACTTCAGAAGTGATGCTCAAAGGTCTGAATAGAATTCCGTGGGAAAGGGTAGATGTTAGCTTCAAGAAAAGTAGACAGAGGATTTTTGCTCATAGCACCATTCAGGTATGTTATAACCCCTTGTCCTTCTGTTCCTTATCTTCCTGTCTGTTGCTATCTGTTGGATACAATTTTCTACACTTGGATTACTTGTTACATAGGCAAAATCCCCTTCATGAGCTTCTACTGAAAACTCAGCTAAATTTAGTTCTGTTCGAGCTTTATCGTTTATTTTATAAATATGTAGCTCCAAGACTTACGTTTACGGTATATGGTTGGGCAAGAAATGATCGTTCTTTTATGATTGACTGCAAGACTGGCCATGCTAGCACTGCTGATTTTCCGAATGCTACAGATGCCTCTCAGATGATATGAGTAGTTGATCATGTGGGGCATGGTTTCCCACCGACACAAGAGATAGAAAAGGCTCCCATTTACGTTGGTAGGTTGTCACGGACCAATACAGACGCAGTCCTTGCTGTAAAAAATAGCAAACCCTCCATTTTATGCCTATTCAGGATAGCTTGGTACCTACGCCAACTTGCACGGCTGGATAGCTTTATTCATTCTTGTTTCTTGAAATAGGGAAAAGGAACTGAAAGCTACCAGCAAAATCATAAGCTACTTACACATTGGCCTATCTTTGGCCATATGAGTTAATATTTGTCTAACCTGCAATGCTAAAATTGAAAGATCCAATTAGTCAGTTGATGAGAAAGTCAGATACATAATTAGGTTGAAGCAAATATACAAAGTTGTCAAACATCTGAACAAACTGATTCATTCTTCTCATTTCTTTTATGACGCAGGTTAAGACCTATTTCTTCAATTCCGATGGGGCTGATGTGATTTTCCACATGATTGACCATTTTGTTTTTTAACATGGAGCGCTAATGAGGTGTTACCAGTTTCTTTCTTCTACTTTAAAGATCAGTTTCCATTGAATAGGAAAGAGATGGGCAATTGCTTCCCATCTTTTATTTTGAAGGCAGAATTAGAGATATACTGGAACAAGTAGAACCCATCGGAAAGAAGGGTCCCTTCTAAAAAAGTTGTAAAGGGATGTTGGGTCTATGCTTCCTGTAAATTTTGGTCCTCCTAGGTTCTTGTTTCTTTCCAGGGTCCAGAAGATCACTGTTTACGTGCATGTAATGGACCAAAATCTGCTGTTCACATAATAAATCTGCTATGTGCTGTATCTCGAGCAGAGAACTCATGGCGAGAATTGCGGCTACTGACTTCTTGCCGTGCATGCTGCTGTCGCAAGTTTCCAGCTTGACCTGAAATCTCCTTTAATTTCCAGTGCAACGATCATTGCAGCCGTTGAGAAAGTACATCAATGTCCTTTGACTGGTTTATACATTATATATACTGAAGTTATGATTATGGTATTGTTAGGTTGTACAGTATATGAGTGATCAATAAATAGTTAGGCCTCTCGAGTCTTTGAAATTTAAGATGTAGCAAATTCTTACGAGTTACGTCTTGAAAAGAAAAAAGTGCAAAATCTTTGAGAGAAAAATGCTTTGCTATCCGACTATCGGACAGTCATCAATAGCTTTGAAGATAAAGGCCCTTTTCTAGACAGCTTATGGGGTGGTTTATGGCCTCAGGAAATCATAAGTTGTCTAGAAGGCAAAGATTAGCTGGAACTTAAATTTTAAGCGCTCTTTATTTCTGTTGGTGGGAGGAAACCTCGAAAATGAGGCTTCTCGAGCTTATTCTAGCCCGCAACCCTAACAACTATTGTTCTGTCCCTACTAGTTTGAGAAATTTACCCGCTCATGCCATTCAATATATAAGGAAAAAAATCCTGCCCCCTCCCCCCATCCTCCCATCCCCTGTCCCCGTCCCCTCCCACCCGATTCCCCTTCCCCACCCGAGAGCGGCGTTGGGGTTCCCGGTTTGCCCGACGGCGGAGCGCCGTCGGCGACCTCGTCCCGCCGCTTTCCCCGCTGACTCGAAGCCCCGCCTCCCTGCCGGCCTGAGGTCACCGGATCTGCGCCGCCCGAAGCCCCTCTTCATGCCGGCGCCAGCTCGTGCCACGCTTGCCGCCGCTGAGGAGGCCATCAAGATCGTCATCGACGCCTCTCGACCGGCCCCGCTCCCCGCCGCCCCTCTGCCCATCGCCTCCTTCTCCCAGGCCGAGGTGGCCAGATCTACGCTGCAGGGAGCCCAAGTCACCGGCCCTAGCTCATCCGAGGCGGCCTCCAGCTCACCCACGGCACCGCCGCCTTTGCCGACCGTGACCTCGTCATCCCATCGACCTGCACGAGCCGCCGCCTCTACCAACCGCGACGAGCTCGGGTCCACTGCCGTAGTCGCCACTGCCTCACCCGCGGGGTGCAAAGATTGGTCGCCGGAGTCCTTCTCGTAGTGGGCCCAGACCCACGGCCGCCTGCCTCCCTCCACCTCGTTTCGCAGGTCGCCGGTGCTCATCGTGCGCATCTTGAGGGACCAAGAATTGTTCAGATTTTTAGATTTCCAGCAAAGGAGCAAATTGTCACATTTTCAGATTAAAGCATGATGCTCATATGACAATTCGATTCTTTGCAGTTTCAACGCATTGTATTTCAAGTTTTCAACTAGGGATTTCAAATTGTGGATTGCCAAGTCATAGATCAAGTGAATCTCACCAGCTTGTATAATGATTAGTTTGAACAATCATGCATTCCTATGTGTAAATTGTATTATCCAAACAGTACACGAGACACGAATTTGATACAAATTATCGTTCAAACAGCGATCAATATGTCAAAGGGTATTATAAACTTTTTACAATTCATCTTTGGTTATAAGCTCAAAACTTAGAAGCCGTTTAGAAGGGGATAAAGAGCTTCTCAGGCTTTCCCATACCGGAGCTTCTGGTGGCCATTAAGTTTAAGCTGGCTTATGCATAAATCGAAGCCGTCTAGAAGGGGGCCAAAGGCTAGTGGCAAGCCGCTCCTTTTTCTTTTTCCTTATTCAGTTGTCTTTTGAAATCTTGGCCCTATTTTCTGATTCCTTTTTGGCAGGGAAGAAGAATCTGCACAGGGCATAGGCGGGTCCCCCCTATTTAGGCAGCAAGTCTAGTTCTATATTAGTGCTTTGCTCTTGTTGCATCTCCCCTGCTTTCTTTCTCTCAAGCTTCAGTGTGTGGAGTACCGTGTGCACATTGTTTTTTCACTGAATGATGCTTTGGAGGACCTCATTAATCTGTGCCCCTGCTGAGCATGTAAGGCTCGTGTCATTTTCGCATTGCTATCTCTGCCGCAGCCTTTGTGTCCTCCTGCTGCCTCTCTCTCCTCCCAACTTCTGTGCTCCCCGCCCTTGGCAGCAGCCCTCCCCTCTCTTTGATCTCACTGTTGCCAGAGCAATGCCCGAAGTCTATGGCTTCAGAGCTCAGATGCATTCAATGACCTGATCCGTAGTACACTACTGTAGATAACCGCTTCCCCTCTCTCTCTCTCTCTCGCTCTCTCTCTCTCTCCACCTTTCTCTTTCTCTCCCTCTCTCCCTCTCTGGGCCATTTATTTCCAACACCACAGCTACAAGGAACCCCTTCCCATGTGAACAGTGACCATGTTGCAAACTCTGATATAAGTAGTAGTATCCTAGTGTTTCCCTCTTCATTCATTCATCGGTGATTAGCAAGCTTCAATCAGTCAAGCTCCTCATGGAACTTCTACTTTACTACTCCTCCCTGCTCCTCCTCCTGGTGTCCTCCGAAGGCCTGCACCCTACTGAAGGTAGCAAGATCTTTGTGTGTTACATCTCTTCCTCACATTTTCTGCCTTGCTGGATGTTGGACATCACATTGCCATCACTTTCTTGCAGGTAGAGGGCTACATTACCAGCTCAATGAGCCAGCTCCAAAGGTAAGGATCGTTGCATTTGCTTCTTGTCTTGCTGTCCATGCATCATGAGTTTCAAGTTGTGATCTTTCTTTGGCACACATGAACGACCCATCGACCTGCTAATGCGATGCAGGTGCAGACGGAGGAGGGGGCGGTGATGTCGGCGGCGCTGATCGGCTCGAGGCCGCCGCGGTGCGAGGGGAGGTGCGCCCTGTGCGGCCGGTGCGAGGCGGTGCAGGTGCCGATTGCTCCACGGGACAAGAGCGCGGCGGCCGGCCACTTCCACCTGTTCAGAGCCTTCGGTGACAGGGTCGACGAGAGCTCCAGCAACTACAAGCCTCTGAATTGGAAATGCAGGTGCGCGGACAGGAGGATCCTGAACCCGTGAGAGGTGCTTCAACTTTGATCCACCATCCATCAGATAGCTATAGCTTGTTTGGAGATGCTGCGCTAGACGCGCGGCTTTTTGGTTGGTTTAGGTATATAGAATTGATGACGCTGAATGATCCATTGGATAGTTGTCTGGAGATGTTTGCCACTGATTAAGGAGCTAGGTGAGGTGAAGTTATGATTAATGGTTGCTTCTTATGTTGTATGTGATTAAGAGTGATGTTCGTTTTGCATCATCATTTTGATGGATTAATAAGGACCTGTCAAGACATTAGTTGCTTTTGGGAGCTTTATGAACCCTTGGAAGAGAAAAAAAAGTTTTCTGCACAAACTAAGGTCCCCTTCTTTTGGGCTTGTGGATTAGCTTATGGCCAAAAGAAACCATAAGCCCAAAAGAAGGGGATCAAGTTGGAATAAGCTCTTCGAATTTCTGTTGGTGGGGGAGAAGTTAGTGTTGAGCAGCTTCCCGAGCTTCCCAAGCACACCCGCCCTCACCCCCGCGCCCAACACCCCGTCCCGAGCACACCCGCCCTCACCCCCGCGCCCCACACCCCCACCGCCGGCGCTCCGCTCCCCGTCCTCTTCCTCCCCTACCCCGGCCGCCGGCGCTCCGCTCCCCCGTCCTCTTCCTCCCCTACCCCGGCACCGAGCTCCATCGGCCCGAGCCCCCTCGTCCTCCCCAAACCTTCTCTTCCCCGACCCGCCATCGAGATCTACCGCCCGCCCTCCTATCCTCCTCGGCCGGCAGCACCGCCCCCTCCCCAGCCGGTCCCGAGCTTGCCCGCCAGCCCGAGCTAGCGCGTCGGCCTGGCCCAGATCTGGCTGCCCGTCCGCCGCCCGTTCCTCGCTATGGCGTCACCGACGCGACCTCTCGCCGCCGGACCCCAGGAGTAGGGAGTCGTCGCCGCCTCAACGCCCTGGGAGCCCGCCGCCGTCGAGCCCAGATCGAAGCGCTGGACCCGCTCTCGTGCCCTCCTGGTACCCCTGACCTCCCTCGTCCCGAGCTCGACCCGGATCCACCGGCCCCGAGCTCCCCCATTCCTGATCCGGCGACCCAGAGCTCTGCCCGAGCTCGCCGGGCATCCACAGCTGCTCTCGTCCTTAAGGTCGCCGGCTTGCCACCAACCACCCCGAAACTCGTATGAAATAAGCCGAAAAGAAGGGAGTAGAGCTTCCTCCCACCGAAGCTTCCCCGGACAGCTAAGCTCAAGCCCATTTTTGCATAAGCCTAAACCCAAAAGAAGGGGGCCTAAATGATACATGTCCTTTCGGAGATAAAGGCTCTGAAAAGGGACGAAAATAGCAAGACAAAAACTTTTGGAGCGTTGGAGCTATGCACATCATTGCTCGTGTCGTCTTTTCTTCTGAACAACTTGTGCCGTGAGCATGTGATGCGCTTTCAGGACATGTCCTTTGGGGATTCGCTTCAAAAACTCAATGATAAAGCGATCTCGTCTTCACAAAGACTACACACACCTCTCGTAGACGGCTCCAATTACACCGAAGGTTGCCTATTCAAGTATTCATTGCACGTTACCATGAAAACTTCAGTCCGTCAACAAAGTTATCTTAGCTAAAGTTCCCAAAAATTTGGGGACCAGACAAAACTACCTAGTTACACACACGTTTGGAGCTCAAGATAATCTTAATCTATATACTGCTGAAATTAGATGATTTATACTACTCATAAGAGGTTGCAGTATAGATGTATATTTACCATTAGATCTCCATAAATAAATGACCCATATTACTTGGACGTAATGTAAAAGACCTCAATAATAAAGCTCTGGTCGGGGGGAATGCGTTTGACCAGCAATAGAAACAGAAGAAACCAACGATCTTCTGAATTGTGAATCCCATGACTCAAAGTTGCTATAGCATACCAACCGGCTACTGGTATATCCCTAAAATAGGAGAATATTTCAAACACCGCGAGACAACATGTTTGTTGAATAGAAAAGAATTTAAATCACCCGGTTTTCAAAAAAAAATCACCCTGCCAATCACTGCTGGATATATAGCACTGCTTTTATCTTATTTAAACAGTTTCCATCTTAAGAGTTGACAATAGCCACTCTTGCTATCATATTTAAATAGTTTCTATCTTAAGAGGTGACGAAAGCTAAAATATTGAGATGGATCAAGGCCATTGAGTTGTATTGAGGACTTGGTTTAATCTTCTGATGGGCTTTTGGTAAGAAGTGGGCTCACGCGGGCTATCACGAACTTGGGCTTTTCTTCGTAATAATGGGTTCATTCTACCTACGTACCGTGGTTGCACCAATACATGACACGATCCCGAAAAGAAAAAAAAAGGAAACGGTTTCTTTTTCTTTTTCCTCATTTACCACCAGGATGCGATTTAGCCTGATCAGTCAAAAACTGTCGAAAAAATATCACAAAAGAAACGCAACACCAGTACAGGAGATGTTTTCAAGAAACTGTAACAGTGTATTTCCAATATATCCCGATATCCGATAATCGTCACAAAAATCTGTCAATCGAAGACCCAACGAGATCCAATCCGGTATCCCGTATCCTAGCATCCAACCATGAACGGAAGGACGTGATCACACGAAGTCGATGCATTTTCTTAGGATTGGTTGAACGTCATGCCAGCTCCTCGAGCCGTAGAGCGTATTAACACGCAACACTATCATATAGCGTCTGCTTAGCGTCTAGAGATGGAGATACTTTTATAAGTCACATTTGCTGGCTACGCGCCGCCAACCAAACGCTGTCGGGCCACGTACGACGAGTCCAATCTCCAAGGTAGGCCCGGCCGGTTCTTGCTCGTTCGCTTTCTCTCGTCTTTAACAATACTGCCAGTATATGTATGCACTGCAGTACGGCACACTCCTAGCTCACGTACGTACGTACGTACGCGCGCGCATCAGCCGCTCGTGTGACGTCGCACGATCGATGGATCGCGACAGCAGCCTTGTGCACGCTACAGTCCAGAACCTAGCTCCTCGTCTCCTCCGCTAGCTAGCTCTGAAATGTAGCTAGATTCCGGACTATTTGTAACAACGAGTGGCCGGCTAGCTCATGGTTTGATTGCTTAGGTAGGGGCAGAGAAGCTAGCGCTTTGTGATTTTGTGTCCTGATAATTGTGTCTCGGGATCGGTCATGGTCGTCGCCTCCATTTTTGTTTTGTGATGCTGGGGTGATCGATGGGAATGGGGTAGATGGAGTAATTGCAGAGTTGGGAAATCTACGCCGGCTTTGGCGAGTGCAGCGACTTGTTTAGAAAATCCAACGCATATTCGATCAGCAGAGTTTTTTTCGACGGCAATTTTTCTTTTCAGAAAAAAAACCTTTTTCGCAACATTCGATCAATGGAGTTTCTTCAAACTGATGATAAGATCGAGTTCACGCGCGCGCCCTCCCCTGGTTCGTAGCGTGAACCATGTGAGGAAATTCCCCGACCAAACGCTGAACATGGCAATGTCTCCGCCCAGGCTCGAAATTAGTGCCTCCGCCCAGGCTCGAAATTAGTGGACATAGGTACAGATGTACATAATGCTGCTTCGCTTGGAAAATACAAAGGTACATGCTCGAGTAGCAGTGATGTGACGTAATTAATGTTTCACATATATCGTTGCTGTCAATTTGATTAGAATTTTAGTTTCTCTTTTGAGTTGTTGTGCGAACCAATCGCGCAATATCTTTGGTCTTCTCCAGAACACTGAAGAAAAAAAGTGGTGTGCCATTTCTTATGGACTGCTTCAAAATGATTCGTCTCTATTCATTCATGGCCTACCAGGTAGGTAGAAGGTGTGCTTCCAAGTGGGGATTTTGTACATCTAGGGCCATTTGTACCCATTTGACTTTTTTCGATTTTTTAAAATCACATATATGTTTCAAAAAAATCTGAAAAAATTCATACCGGTTTACGATGGAATAAAGTATAGACAGGTAAATTTTCATAAAATAATATACCCATTTGTGACTTGTATAAAAAAAATATGTGTACTGTTTATGACTGTTCATGACCCCTAATGTGTTTTTTTTACACAGGACACAAATGGGTATATTATTTTACAAAAATTTAACCGTGCATACCTCACTCCATGATATACATGTATGCATTTTTTTAGATCTTTTGAAACATAAATGTGTGATTTTCAAAATTTTGAAATAATGAGTGCATGTGCCCCCATGGTCACTTTGACACTTCCCGTGTGCTTCGGTGCAATCCTTACGTGACCTACATACTGAAAAAAATATTATATCACGTTGATAATAATCAAGTCATCACATCATCGATGCATGTTGAGACCGTACTTTTTCTTTAGAAGGAAAAGGGTCTTGGCGCTGCATATTCTGGATTACATATGCGGTACAGTTGCATCATAGTTGTTACAAGGGGATATAAAAAAAATTAAAAATTATAGATACACCCATAAAATTTGTACTTAAGACCCTTAGTGCGAAACAAGAAAAACAATTGGGACCTTTGGATGCCTCGGCGGTGTTGGAGACGATGGGGTCACCGCCGATAGAGCTCCTGCACATCTTTGATGCCCGGATAGCACATAGCAACCATGCGTCGGGTTCCATCATGGATAGCGTGAGGATAGGGCCTCTGCATTTTGAAGGCTTGGGAGGGTCTTTGTAGAGCTCGGTGATGGCGTGGTGAGGCGCCACGAGTCATCCAATAGAGAGACCTGGAGAGACCAAAGGTCATCCAGAACATGTGATCAAAGGCACATACTCCCGATGACCGCCATCGGAGCTGGTGATGCCTTTGATTTTGGGCATCATCTAGAGGAAGCAGGGGTGGAAGAAAGAACCAACGCAACCAACGCCAGATCCACATCGGGCTGATTATTTGAAGGGGAGGGTGGAGCTCACCATGGTCTCTGTGGCGTACCCGGTTTTAAGGCCGGATAAACCCTTGTGTTTACTGTACCAGTCCTATGATCAGTAGTCGGTACACACAAGTTAACCTGTATATCGAGGTCATACACGCACTTATTAGAGGATGACATATAATCGATCTTTGGGATCGAAAAATTATACCTTTAGCCCAACGGCTAAAAATCTTGTAGCGAAAATCAAATGGTGGAGTGGCCCATCAATATGCCATTCCCGACAGGCAACTGACTGGGGTTCGCCCTAGCTTTCGCGGATACCGTCGTTGCTTTCGAGTGGATGCCCTTCTGTCTGGCCAAATCAACAAGCCAGGTGAGTACATTGAATGTACTCGCAAGCACTCCGCCAGGGAGTTTATCACGGATATGAGCATGCAAGGGAGTTATCAAGAAATTGACTCTATCCTAGGTTTCACATTGTGCGGGAAAGTAAGTTTGCATTTGAAATATATAAATAGATATTAAAGCAGATTTAGCAAAGTATCTCGACGCAGCGAGATAAGGTACCTGCTTTTATCACCCTTCCCGATACGACGGGGGATCATCTCTGTGCTTTCTGCTATAACGGCAAAGCATGGTAATCGCCCGATTCCTCAGGGAGACATAGCTCACCCGGTACATACGGGGATATCAACGAAAACACGGTAATCGCCCGATTCCTCGGGGAGACATAGCTCACCCGGTACATACGAGGATACTAGGGTTTGCCCGAGTCCACGGGGAAATCCCTTCTTCACTCTTCCCGACACAACGGGAAATTTGCATATCACCCTGCGAACACGGCGGATCGCGTCCTTAAACCCATAACCACATTTTAGGTTTTGAAACTCAGTCTACTTTAGTGTGGCCTAACCAAGTTCGTCCTTGACCGTGGACACGGCTATTCGAATAGTTTTAACCCTCTGCAGAGGTGGTACGGCTTTACCCACACGATGTAGGTCACCCCGGGTCATACTTCGCGACGTATACTGACAGGGCTAGTACAACGAGACTCTTCACCGGTGTGAACCCAGCCATGAACCCGCCAGAAGGACATGTTCCAAACCTAGCTTGAATCAGTATCATCGCTACAAGGAGGTTGGTGTTCCAACTTTGTGGCGAACAAGCCATCGCTTTCCCGTGGAAACTTTTCTCTACAGAGGCTACACCCTCATCTACACACTGCTCACTGCCTACGGGTTCATGCTAGTTCAGGCCGGGTACTAGATCAAATCGTTCCCATAAAGGACATGTGGACGTATGGTAAGACTTGGCCAAATGGTACTTAAGATCGGTCCTTAGGTGATCCGAGAGGGACTTCACACCTCACCCGTAAACGGGCTGCGAGAACCACGCCGGGCATTACCTCATATTTAACAAGCTTCCTGCTTTCACCCTTCATTTCCGACCCGGATCAAAATCTTCTCCATTTTGTTTTTCAGGTTTTAACGAAAACCTTTTTGCGGTAAAATATCCCAACCCATGGATATACTACCTTCATACTCCTTCGGACACGACGGTCCGTTTCCAAACATTTGCCACATGAAATAGGGGAGTATTTCCCCTTTTTATTTTGGAACCTAATTTTGCTACTACAGGGCTACGCATACATACATACTCTACCCTAGGTTTCTGGTAACTTCTCCAGAATATGTAATCCTTAGGGTGACAAGGAATACAGGGTTGGGCTATGGTTTTTTAAGTGTCGGACGTAACTAGACTACATAAAATAACATGTCGTAGAACATAGCATGCATGGTTCATAAAGCAAAATACATTTCGTAAACTTAGGATCCAACATGATCAAGGGTGGAGAGCTTGCCTGACAATATTGGCCAATTCCCGAGCTTGAGTCAATATGGTGAACACTTGAAATCCCTCCCGCAAGGTCTCGCAACGTCGGACTACACGTTGGGAAAACAGTGAATCACCAACGGTGCGAGCAAGAACCATTTAGGAACCGAAATACACTCAAGCAATGTTTAGAACCATGCATGGTCCTTAGAAGGATGCTAGGGAATCCCTTTACCTGCTAAACTACAAGATACTTGGGGCTTAATGTTTCTGTCGAAGACTTTTGACTTCTAGAAATTTTGGGAGGGAAGGTATTTGTTTGGGGCTAAACTGGGAGGATATATGTGTTATTATTATTCTTTTTCTTTATATAGACATATATGTATATTTTTTTATTTGAATGACATCCAATTTGGAAATTTGAATAATCTCAATCCATGAAACTGGTACTAGGTGTGGATTTTGATCTTAAAATTATTTAGGGAAAAGGATTGGCCCGATCAGGGCTATATTGGAAGAGGCAGGGGTTGCCAGAGTTGTATCGTACGGAAAAATGGGAGAGGAGGACGTTGCCGAAAGAAGAAAAGGATGACCTCAAAAGCGTATTCTGAGAAGTATGCATTCGGTTCTAGGGTTGTTGGACAGAGAGTTGTGGAGTGCAAATTACGCTTCCCGTGTAAGGACGCGCACCCGGCATGTGTAGAGAATAAGACTACGTGTTTGTCCGAGGAAAATGCACTCGAGGGATGCGCTTCTCCTTAGACCCGACTGGGAGCCGATGGCTGCTCAATTGTTAAGGTTGCAGCCATTGCCGCGCACATGTCAAAGAAATTAGGGCTTAAGCCACCGAGGAGAGAGATTAAAGGGGGAGGGGGTTAGGCCGTGGTAGAGAGGAACTACCGCGGCGGGGAGAAGCTGTCGCGGTAGGGAGGTGGTTGCCGCGGTGGAAGGTGGTTGCCACGGTGGGAGAGAGGCTACCGCAGCGGGGAAAGGAGTTACCGCGGGTTGCCACGGCAGAGCGAGGCGGCAGCGGCAGTTGCCGCGATACTGCCGCGGTAGGGAAAACAGCAGCGCGGGGCTGCCGCGGTGGGGAATAGCTTGTCGTGGCGGGGAATAGCTTGCCACGGCGGGAAGGGGCTGCCTCGGTGAGGTGGGGTGCGCTGCCGCGGTTGGGAGGAATAGCGGTGCGGTACTGCCGCGGTAGGAGTTGTCGCGGTGGGGAGTTGCCGCGGTACTGCCGCAGTGGAGAAAAGAGCTGCCGCGTCGGGGCAGGAGCTGCCGCGGCGGGACAGGGGCTGCCGCGGTGAGGTTAGCCTGCCGCGGTAGGAAGAAAGAGTAACGCGGTAGGAGGAGCTGCTGCCGCGGCGAGGGAGAGCTGTCACGGCGCTGCCGCGGCAGAAGAAGTTGCTACCGGTGGCTTGCCGTGGCAGGGCACGGTGGCAGCGGTAGCAGAAAGGGTGGGGCAGCGGCGCTATAAGGGACTCTGGAAAGTGGCGGGTAGAGCCAGCGGCTTGGAAACCTCACCGCTGGTGGCGGCTTGAAGTGGAGCAACCGAGGAGCTACTCAGCGAGGGAAGCGGCGTTTGGAGCGAGCACCTGAGGCGGCTGCGAAGGTATTAGCTATTGGGGCCGGGGAGAGAGGAGGTAGACTGAGCTAGGGTCTGTGGAAGAAGAAGCTGAGAAGAGCTTGCCCGAGCAGAGTTGTAACATGGTGAGCTCAGTTGGGAATTAGAAGAAAGGAAGAAACGATCAGGGGAGTTTGCCGGCGCGTCTCTGACGCAAGGAAAGAGCTCGGTTGGTCCTGGAGCAGCTCAGGGCGTTGCTTGGTTTGAGTGGGACTCGCTTGAGCTTTGTGGATGGAAACCGGTTGCCGAGAGGAAAGAGGAGCCTGGGGACGGAGGTAGCTCGGGCGTGGAGTGGCTACCTGCTGATTAGCTGCTCGGGTCGGGAGTCCTTGCGACTAGCCTGAGGTAGAGAAGGGGGTATGAATTGGGTGCAGCTCAGGAAGCAAGGCAACTTGGAATAAGGAGTAATAGGAGGAGCTTGGGTAGTTGATTACCGAGGCAAGGAACAAGGAGGAAGCCAGGGAAAATGAATAAAGGTGGTTGGCTGTTGCTGTTATGGCTGCTGTTGCAGGGAGAAGAGGTGGCGTGTGGGCAGGGTTGAGGTGGCGTGGAGCACATAGGTGAGCAGGAAAAAAAAGATTGAGTGCTGGGTTTGCTTTGTGCAGTGAGGAGACGTGCTGGTGGAATAGTGCGACATTGTGCTACTGCTGACCAAGCATTAATGGCATAGAGTAGTTCGGGTTGGAGTAAGGAAAAGCAACAAGGGAGTGAAAAGAAAACCTGGTTGCCGTGCTTGGCTGCTAGGGGGGGGGGTTGGTGTGCAGGGAAAATAATTAGTTGCTTGTGTATGGAGTAGAGTTGGTAGGTATAAAGAAGAGGGAGCAGGTGAGCCACACTGTACAACACCGGGAAGGGTTGGGTGCTCTTTTACTTGCTATGGGAATAAAGGTGGCGTGTTGGTAGGGGGAGTTGTGCTGTGGAAATTGGGGAGAAGTGTCCTAGGCTAGTGCAACCTGTTGGTTGATGTCGTGCAACGAGAGAGAAAGGTATAAGGAGGGAGAGGGAGGTGGTGCTTAGGTTGGAGATATGGGGAAGAAGAGCAGTGAGATATTGGGAACTGGACTGAGAGTTGCGGAGAGCTTGGCCGGTAGGAAATGGGTGGACAGACCAGAGGAGCATTAAGCGTGCTCGGGTGTGGAGAGTAAATGGAGCAGCTCTGATAGGAATGAGGTAATGAAAGGGGTGGGTCAGCTGCTGTTGCATCAGTAGGAATTGGTCACCAAGTTTCAGCACAGAAGGGGTGGCGTGGCATAGCCAAGTAGAAGTGTACAGGACAAGTTGAGCATTGATGGCGCGTTGATAGGGAAAGAGAATAGCTTAGTGCTTGGTAGAACAGTGCGGAGCTGTGCTGCACAGAGATGATTGGTACTGCTCGGTGCATGGGCTGGCAAGGGATACACTGTGGGTACATGCACCTGCGCATGAAACATGCACATGCACACATATATATCCTAGTTAGGTTGGAGAGACAATCACTGACAGATGGAATGGGTTAATTCACGAATTGCTAAACCTTCATACTGAGGAGATTGCCAAAACATTTAAGGGGTATACTAGAGGTATATCTAGGAGAGAGAAAAGGTGGTAGGGTGGCTGTGAGAGTATATGGGTTTGCAATGAGGTTAGAATAATCATAGGAGGTCATGGTTGGCTAGTGTTTGAGTAGGTATTGCCAATACACCCGTATATACGCATAGGATTGTAGCAGAGCCGAACGAGAATTAGGGTTTTGATCCGTAGCTCGGAAGGAGTGGATTAGGGTTTTGCGCACGTGCGTATGTATAAAGGCAGTATATATGTGCACATACTCATGATTGGACATGTCGAAGTTGGTGGTAGAATTTCAAGTCATTCGGAAAAGGTTCATGACATATATATGCTCCAATTTCGCAGAAGTACCGAGTGGGCACTTAGCGGCATAAGTAGGTTTAGGTTGCACCGACTAGACAAAAGGGAAAGAGATGCCGAAGGTGGGTTCGTGGTGGGAAAGCAAAATGAGTAGCCACGTATGGAGACAAGGTGCAAAACAGGGTTTGAATACGTTGCCGGACAGAGCTTCGACAAAACAGAGTTTGAGGAATTAGGAACAGAGGGGAAATATTTTGGTTGCCTTGCTTTAGGGTTTAGTAGGAACATGATTTGGAATAAAAGTTTTAATTTGGTGTATTTGAATCAGCATTATTAGCAAAAAGTTTTTGTTGATCCTAATTTTTAGGTTTCAGAAAATCGGGGTGTCACAGTCTCTGACGCCAGACACAGCTGAAACCACCACCGTGGATGACGATGGAGCTCGACTTAGAAGAGGGGTGTCATATGTATACAAAAGTGATGCCATTTCAATGCGGCCAACAAGATGTATACCACCACAGATCAAGGCACCGCCCTTGAGAAGCCTAGGTCTCGACAAGAGGTGGACGTCGGTGGGAGGCACACCATAGGGAGGGAGCTAAAAATTACTAGATCTAGAACTAACCTAGCTACTGATGTACAGGAATGTGACCCTCGTCCTACTCAACGCCGGCGGCAAGCCAAAAAGGAGAGGGAAGGGGCTGACGAGGCCCTAAAAAATGGGCGGAGTTAGGAAGAAAAACAGCGGAGGTTCTGTAACACCTCGATTTTCCGAAACCCAAAAATTAAGGCTAACAATTTTTTTTGATAATAATGCTAATTAAAATACACCAGATTAAAACTTTTACTCAAACCATGTTCCTGCTAAACCCTAAAGCAAGGCAATCAAAATCCTCCACCTCTGTTCCTATTTCCCTGAATCCCCGCTCTGTCAAAGCTCTGTCCGACAGGGCATGCAAACACTGTTTTACACCTTGTCTCCATGCGGGGCCATTCGCCCCTGCATTCCTGCCACGAACATACCTTCGGCATCCCTCCCCCTTCTATCTAGCCGGTGCAACCTAAACCCACCTCTGCCGCTAAGTGCCCACCCGGTACTTCTGTGAAATTGAAGCATATTTACGTCATAAATCTCTTCTGAATGACGTGATTTTCTGCCACCTACTCCGCCATGTTTTATCGCGAGTATGTGCACATATATACTTGTAAGGACCCTCTAAATAATCTCTATATTATCATGGGATCAGCAAGGGCTCCCTTGATTGATGCCCTAAAGTTTTCGTTGCATGCATATAGGTAGTTGTACATCGGATATAAAAAATTCAAACCTGTTGCGTTAGGGAAGCCTCAGGATCCCTGGGTGCAATGGAAGTAGAAATGTTTAATAGAAGAACTATCGGGATGATCAAATTTCCGTAAAGATTTGAATATAACACTTGACAACACAAGTAAGGTTAAAATTTGTCCCAAGCTTCGTTCCAGCCAAATTACTTCACGGTTAAAATTTTAACTCAAATGGGATAATGGTTGATCTAAGACCACTGAGAGGAATTAAAAATGTCCCAGTAAGTTCGGTCCAAACTTCCTGATTCCAAACCCCATTTGAATGTTATTCTAAACTTCAGTTAAGAATTAACAATAATTAGAAAAGGGCAAGAAATAAAAAGAAAGGAGAAAAACATAAAAATTTTCCTCCCTTTTCGTACTGGGCCGCTGGCCCATTCTTTTCTCTCCCTTGCCGCATTGGGCCTTGGCCCATTTCTTTCTCCAGCACACGCCGCGCCCTTCTTCCCCAAGGAGCGCCGCCGCGCAGTGTACTCCGCCCCGCAGGTCCCGTCCGCAGCTCCCCGCTGCCGCGTGGCTGGGCACGTGTCCGACATTGGCCCCGCTGGCAATTTTTGCTTGCTCCTCCGTCTTCGATTCCTCCAAAGCCCCAGTTTCCCTTGCCTTCTCCCCCATTGCACGCACCTCACCACCGAGCGCCTCCTGTGTTGCTCCTCATCGCTGCAGCCACTGCCCGGTCGGCCCGCCCTTTCTTCCCATCGGCTCACCACCGCCGTCTCCCCCTTCACCGGTGGCCAGCCACCTCCGCCGTGCCTCCCCGCCTTCCCGCCTCACGCCCGCACCACGCGCCTCCGCCCTCCCCACCGTCCGAGCCGAGCTCGGGGACGGCCGCCGCTCAACCATCGCCTCCCCCAAGCGCCTCGGCTCCCCTTTTCTCCCAACACCGCCGGAAGCTCCGCCCGCCCAACCGCCGCCACCAGTGCGCTTCCGCCGCTCCCCGCCTCGTCCTTCCTCTGCCCCATCGCCGGCTACGCCCCCACGCCCGACCGCACCGGCCGGCCGAGCTTCTCCAGCGCCGATCGGTGAGCCACCACGCGCCCCTAGCTCCCCGCTGTCGTCGACGACCGCAGCTCACCGGCGCCGGCGCAGTCAGATTCCCAAGC
The DNA here is from genome assembly GCA_019208055.1 of Stipa capillata. Lineage (NCBI taxonomy): Eukaryota > Viridiplantae > Streptophyta > Magnoliopsida > Poales > Poaceae > Stipa > Stipa capillata. The sequence continues at coordinate 91,985 of JAGXJF010003011.1, forward strand.
TCCACCGCCGGCCGCCATTGGAGTCCTGCCGCCGAGAGCCTTCGCTGCTCCTATGTCGTCGCTGCCAAGCCGAAGCCTAATACCAGTGCAGGTCCTCTCCTTCCGCAGCACCTGAGCCCCAACGACCCCAAGCCAAGCGACAGCAGCACCATCTCATCACCGGCGGCCACGACAACTTCCTCATCCCATCCCACCTCCGGTATCCCCTCTACTGGCCGGCTTAAGCAATGCGCGCATAAGGGAAATAACTAAGCAAGTTAAAACACGATTTGAACCCAGATTAACTCGATCACTGCGTGTTGCCAAAGAATCATATTGTAGAGATCATGTCTGAATGTCAAATTAATTGTTGTCAAGCTAATATGTTAATGGTTGGCAGAACTACTGCAAATGAACTTCGGGTACAGACATGCTTAATTCTTCTGGTTATTGGTTAAGGTTAGCTAATCAATTGATGCGTTGGTGGGAGTCAGTTTTAATCAAAATACTTAACTTCTTCGGGTGAGCAAAGTCAAGATGAATCCATGCTATTCCGACGTGCCAAGTATTCCGGATGATTATTGTTAAATAATAGCTAATGATGTTTTAACCCATTTAGTAGCCAGCTAATTATCTGAGGATAATTGCGTTAGCGACGAACAGTTGTAATTGGTGTGCTGATGCTTCTAGCTGTGGGTTTGTGCACGTGTATTATTAAGAAATTGATGCCACACCTTGGTCTTTTGCATCCAAGGCATAAGTATATATGTTCACGTTCTAATATGCTATAACGTGATTAAAATGCATCTGGGTGGTATGCTGATGTCTACTTGGTTGGTTTTGATATACATATACATGTGTGTTCTGGTGACAGAGCGACCAAGGTTAGTTGCGTGTATATCAGTCAGTTGTAATGGATGCACATAGCTATATAAGCCTTGCGGTGAATCCTTAAGGTTAACATCTAATTTTGAGCTTATTTAATGCCACCTGATGTCTGGTTAAACACATGCTTAAGTAGTTAAGTGAAGCAGTTAGTGCGCTGAAGACTGAGGTTAATGGCTCCCGTTTAGTGAAGTAACTAAAACCTTGTTAACCAAGTTCTAATTGTCGGGTCCTGGTATTACTCAACTATATTACCACATTGTTGAATTCAGAACATGTATTCTTGCTAGTGTCCTTAATAAATTGGTGACCACAACGATCAATAGCTAATGGACTAACGGCTAGTTAACCACCGCTAATTATCAATTGATAAATGAACTAGCCAATACCCTAATGATTAGCTAATTAGTATCTTTAAAACACTTTTGGTAAAAGACGACAGTGATGACCATCTAAACTCGGACGAATCTCTTAACTATAACAATCAACTGGGTTAAGACATGATTAACAATCTACATATCCATTGACTGCCATGTCTACCCATGTAATAAGCAAAATATCTAAACTCTGAGGTGGTGTATATACTGCCTAACTAATGTCCTTATCACACCAGAATCCAATTGAGTAAATTGTGGTGGATTAATACACATGCATGCTTAAGTAGGCTAGGCAGCCCCATTCTTTAATCGTTCACACATGGATATTTAAAATTCATCATAGCTCCTATTAGAACCTAGCTTATATCAAGAGTTACCTTCGCCCTTAGTTTCGCATGGCATTATCCCTATATATGTATTCCTGTTATGCAACATTTAAATGAAGAATATGCTAAATGATTCTAATAGTAGCACACACACTTAAAAATCCATAACTTGAACCCTAACTCCCCGTTTCGACAAAACCAATTCCGTTAGTTTCATATAGACTTTCTCTACATGTTAGGATGCATATCATGCATTTTGAAAGATTTTTACTTGCTGGTCTTAATTAAAGCTTCTTTTGTTCATTCGCTTCGGTATTTCGGGTTTTAATTGGGTAGAAGCGAACAACGAGGAGTATACGGAGGGTGAATACTATTGTGATCCAGATCAAACTCAACAAGGCAAGTTCACAAAGTGGCTCGCTAAGATTCCTTTAATTCTTTTCATGCTATGCTTGTGATTTGGATGAAATACTTGATTGCTATGCTTTGATGATGATATGTTATGTGATGGCGAATCACTAGCATGTTAGGTTCAATTGTGTTGCAAGGTCAGCGGTGACCTTTTAATTGGACTAACAAATAATGGAACCCTAAAAGGTGAGCTGTGAGAGCCGGGGTACCGACGCCTACAGATGGATCGGCTAGGTGAACCTAGACCGATACCGGTCTTGTAGGGCTTTACCCGTCACCTGCGGCGGGAATGATTGTGATAGAGGTGGGAAGTCACGGTTGCACAACCCTGAACTTACACCCTATCAATTCGTTTTCCGCGTTGGGCAAGTTCGGATAGTTCAGCCCAACTACACACTGGCTATACTCTGATCGAGTTAGTCAGACCTTGAGACCAAGCCCTGTTGGGTTGGCTCAAACAATTGGTTGAAACCTGTTTGGTTCAACTAGAAATCGAAATCAAATTGTCTGTTTGACATTGGTGTAATGATTAGCTTTGGAATTCTGTCTGAATTTCACTTGCTCATGGATTTGGTTCAATAGAATTCTGCTTGAATTGCTATATGTTCAAATCTGAAATTGAATCCTTGCTTGGATTGCTATATGCAAATCTGAAATCTAACTTGGACATGATGGTACATATGGATATTGGCTTATCAATTATGTTCATGTCAAGTTTACTTGTTTATGTCAATATGCAATGCTAGTCTTTCTTCCATGTCATATGCTATGCTGAAATTGAATTGGGATGAGTCTATAAATGTGACTTCCAAGTACGAAAGTACTTACGGAATTCGATTCCGAACTTGCTGCAAGTGATCCTAGCATCGGTGAGTACTACGATGCTGAAAATGTCGATACGGATGCTTAGGTTCTAGTTTATCCTTCCCGGTCAAACGTTGTGGGTTTTGAATCTTCATATGGGGATGGCGGGGCTGCCATCCCATGATTTTACTCTTGTCTTGTTTGCTGTTTTTGGATCTCGAAGACTTGTAAATAGTCTTCGAACTGTAGATTATATGCTGTTTAACCTCTCTCGGGTAAGAGGAACTTATGTACCTTTAACTCCTTATTAGAGTTTGAACTGTGATATGAAGTTGTTATCTGTGATCGATCCATATACAGTGCGTGTATGTTTGAAGTATATGGATTCGGTCGTAAAGGAGTAATGCTTTCTCTTAGTGCTCATTTTGTGAAGTGTTATCGGTCGAGTGACCCGCTAGCTGAGATGCAGTGCCGGCTAGGCAGGGTGTGGATAGTCGTACCGGACTCTCGAGCGACCCACTAGTCTTCGGGCTAGGTTAGGGTGCAGGTGCGACTATCGGGCTCCTCCGACTTTATTTTACGTTGTGAGCTTAAGAGCGGCGTTAAACCTTTACCGGACTTTAGAATTGTATATGGTTCCGGGAAGTTTATTCGCTTCCGGCCGGCTTGACCCACGGTGATAGATACATACGACGAATGCGCGTATGGTATGTGGGTCCGGTGTCGGGTTACCCAATGGTGATAGATACATACGACGTAAGCGTGTATGGTATGTTGGGTGACTTCTTGGTCCTTGGCGACTAATCATTCCCTTAATCATATGTAATTCCCGGGTCCGTGACAATACTACTTTTGTGTATATGCGCATACGCAAACCCAAATCCTCGGCACCCCGGTTCCCCTCCTGTCATCAAACCTCATGCATGTATATATATGCACGAATCAGTGGCAGAAATCAAACCACAGCTTACCATAACTTCGCGTGTCTATTCCATCCACATGCAAACTCTATATATGCTAAATATTCAAGTGTATGTGGACACATACACTCCAAACCCTAGATATTTTCTCTCGGACGTAAAATACCTATCCTTTTTACCCTTCTACCAAATAGCCAGCTATCCTTTTACAATTCTTCATGCTTACCCGTGTCCCCATAAATCTCCACAAATTTCAGAAATATCCGGTGAACCCTAACCCCAATCAATTTCCCTTCTTGCACCTGCGGAAGCTTATGGGCCATATTCTTGTCCTCACCACCTATATCGGTGGATAGAGGTGAACACGCACCATATATGCTATAGCTCCTATAAATAATTCTTAGGGAAGTCACGATCATTTATCCAAGGATATTTGCATATATGTGAGCTCGCGCATGTAATAACATGGATATCCCCAATTCAAAATCTTCAAGATATTTTAAGACCCAATTGAATGCATCCTTGAAAACTTAAACAAAATCCTATGCTTAAACTTCAGAAAAACTTGATAATTTCGTAGGGCACCTTTTGGAGATAGGAAACCCATTTTGACAAGAAACCTTATTACGTGTATGGCAGATCATCCTCCAAATGTTGCAGCAAGCTATTTATTTTGCTAGAGCTACAAAAGTTGTACCAACAAAAAGGCATTCATTTCCCTTCCATGTGGACCCCATGGCCCACCTGCCATCTCCTCCTTTCCCATCACTTGCTTCTTTCACTTCCTCCTCAGGCAGACACTTTCTCTCACTCAACCGGCCACTATTTTCCTTGCCACCGCACGCAACGTGCCATGCCACCTTTTCCCCCTAGTCTCAAGTACCAGCTAGCAGCTACCCCTCCTGCCTCATTAACTCCTCTTCTTCTTCTCCTTTACTTTCTCCCTCGAGCACACAACATCTAGCTACACCCATACTGCCGCAGTGCTGCTGGCCGAGCTTCTTCCCTCACTTTTTCCCTCTCTCCTCCCCAACCTGAGCCACAAGCCCGAGCTCCCCTCTATTTTCTCCACACCCAAGCGCCTCAAGCCCCCAACCCGAGCTCCCCGTTCCCCCATTTCTTCTCCTTCCTCCATTTTCCAACTGTGCTCCTCCGCCACTACCGAGCTGCCCCCAAGTGCGCCACTTCTCTAGGCCATGAGCTCCTCTGCCGAGCTACCTATCTTCTTCTCCAGCAGCCGAGCTCCTCCCTTTGGTCCAGCCCCACGCCGCCATGGTCGACGAGCTCCGCCTCCCCTCGCTCCTACCGCCGTCGGGTGCGCCACCGGTCGTCGCCGGCGACCACAACCGAAGGGGCTGCTGCATCAGCTCTTCTCCCTAACCCTGCTGGTCTCGGCGCGGTCCTTGCTATTGCCGCTCGCGTAGCCACCGCCATTGGAAAGTCCCGCCGCCGTTCCGGCCATCTCCACCCCTTGCCAGATCCGTGCCCGCCGAAACTTCCCAGAACCGCCAATTGAATAGGCCGTCGCCGCCATCGGTAAGCCGCCTCCGTCAGCTCACCGAGCTTCCTCCTCTTCTTGCAAAGGACCTCGCTGGCGCATCCCTCTTTCTGAGCAAACCAAGCACCGCGGCAGCCCCGACAACCCTGGCCGTTCCTTGCTCCAACCGCACTGCCGCCACCCTCTCTACCTTGTCCCTACTGCGGCAGCTCGCGGCAACCACCGCGGCCGCCTCGCTCCTGCCGCGGCAGCCACGGCTGCTGCCCCTGCCTTTTTCCCCTACCGCGACAGCTCGCGGCAGCTATGCGGCAGTTTTTCCCCAACCGCGGTAGCGCCGCGACAGATTTCTCCCGCTGCGGCAGAAATTTCTCCCCCGCAGCAGCTCCTCCCTTGCCGCGGCAACTCCCCACCGTGGCAATATCCTCCCACCGCGGCAACTTCTCCTTGCCACGGCAGCTCACTTCTATTGTTGCTGCTGCCTCGTCCTGCCGCTCCAGCCGCCGCTGTCCCTTGCTCCTGCCGCGACAGCTTTTCGCTACTGCCGCTGTTGACGAGGCAAATCCAATCCTCCTCAGCGTTGCCTCCCGGGTAGTCCCCCTCCTCTTTCTCCATGGCTAATTCCAAAGGAGTGTTCAGCGCCCAAGCCTTCAGCCTAAGCCCCTAAGCACTCGGCACTACTCAGCTGGCCCACTGCCGGGTTAAGAGAAGGTTTATATTTTTACCTAAGGAGTTGAGTTTGTTTTCAATCTTGTTTACAACTTGTTCAATAATTTCAGAACACCCCAGAGCAACTTATAGATATTTTTCATAGAACTTAGAGCATTGTAACCAATGTAAATTATATGACCAGTTTGGTATTAAACAGAAAGACCATGAGCTCCCCTTGCATACAAAAAAAACATCACCTCCTACTAAATAACACTACTTAGGAATTTGAATACAAAACCCATGAACCTCGGCTTAACCGACTATGTACCCAGGAAAAATTTACTATCTTTGCAACCTAGCTAAGCTAAGAAAATGCTTTGATTTTAGATTAAATCTCAAGATCATGGTTCCTCCCTAAGGCGTAGTTATTTCATCTCATGTGTAAATTGGCATAGGAATTGGGAACCCTAAGAAAGATTCACAGTTCTAACGCCGGTGTTTCTGTAAGCATAATTGTGAATTTACCATGCGGGGTCCGAGAATATCTAAGATTGCCAACCTTAAGGTGATAAGAATAGTTAGAAGGAAGGAAGGAAAAACCTAACAAGCTTAATATAACGTTAAGTGAGGATATACCTTGCTGTGTTCATCAAACCCTAATTCGGGCTTAAAGACCTTTAACGTAACCCTTGTACCTCGGTTTAACAATTGAATCTAAGACATAAAAGATGTCCACCCAAGTGCAAAGGCAGTCGATGAAACCCTAATTCAGTCGTGTACCCAAAGGTTAATATTCTTGCTTAACCTAATGAGCCTAAGTAGCTTCCTAGAAATCTCATAAATTTGTGGCTACCCTAACCCACCATGAAGTAATGATTTTGGTGATCTGGTTCTTTGTTTGCTGTTATTGGGTTTTCTCTCGCACCGTCGTTCATTGGGTATTCTCTCGACGTGTAGATACGACATAGCGATACCGCAACGGAAGGAGCTAAGACGTTGTCGTACCAAGAGTGAATCTCAGGCAAAGGCCAACATTTGCCAGGCAAGCTCTCCTCCCTTGATCATGTTGAATCCCAAGATTTTGAAATGTTATGTTGTTTACGAACCATGCATGCTATGTTCTACGACGTGATATTTTATGTAGCCTAGTTATGTCCGATACTTAGAAAACCTAGTTCAACCCTATATTCCTTGTCACCCTAAGGATTACGTATTCCGGAGAAGTTACCGGGAACTTAGGGTAGACTATATATATATGCTTAGCCCTGCCGTAGTGAAATTAGGGTTTTAAAAATAAAAAGGTGATAACACCCCATATTTCATGTGGTAAATTCTTGGAAACGGACCGTCGTGTCCGGAGGTGTATGAAGGTAGCATAGCCATGGGTTGGTATGTTTTACCGTAAATAGTTTTGTGAAACCAAAAATGAAAATGGAGAAGATTTTGATCTGGGTCGGTAATGAAGGGTGAAAGCAGGGAACTTGTTTAAAGAGCAAGGTAAAGCCCGGCGTGGTTCGCGCTGCCCGTTTACGGGAGTGGTGTGGAGTCCCTCTCAGATCATCTAAGGACCGATCTTAAGTGCCGTTTGGCCAAGTCTTACCGTACGTCCACATGTCCTTTATGGGAAGGACTTGATCTAGTACCCGGCTTGAACTAGCATGAACCCGTAGGCAGTGTGTAGCGTGCAGATAAGGTTGTGTCCTCTGTAGAGAAAAGTTTCCGCGGGAAAGCGATGGCTTGTTCGCCACAAAGTTGGAACACCAACCTCCTTGCAAGCGATGATACTGACTCAAGCTAGGTTTGGGACATGTCCTTCTGGCGGGTTCATGGCTAGGTTCACACCGGCGAAGAGTCTCGTTGTACTAGCCCTGTCAGTATACGGGCCCAGTATACCTAGGGTGAACTACATCGTGTAGGTAAAGCCGTACCACCTCTGCAGAGGGTTTAAAACTATTCGAATAGCCGTGTTCACGGTCATGGACGAACTTGGTCGGGCCACACTAAAGTAGACCGACTTTCAAAGTCAAAAATGGGTTATGGGTTTAAGGACGCGATCCATCGTGTTCGTAGGATGTCATGCAAGTTCCCGTTGAGTCGGGAAGAGTGAAGAAGGGATTTCCCCGTGGACTCGGGCAAACCCTAGTATCCCCGTAGGTACCGGGTGAGCTATGTCTCCCCGAGGAATCGGGTGATTACCGTGTTTTCGTTGAAACCCCATAGATACCAGGTGAGCTTTGTCTCCCTGAGGAATCGGGCGATTACCATGCTTTGCCGTTATAACAGAAAGCACAGAGATGATCTCTCTATTGTAACGGGTAGAGTGATTTAAGCAGGTACCTTATCTCGCTGCGTCGAGATGTTTTGCTAAGAATTGTTTTTATATCTATTTACATATTTCAAATGCAAACTTACTTTCTCGCACAATATGAAACATAGGATAGAGCCCTATTCTTGATATACTCATGCATGCATATATCTGTGCTAAACTCCCTGGCGGAGGCTTGCGAGTACATTCAATGTACTCACCTGCCTTGTTGATTTGGCCAGACCGAAGGGTCGACAGCTTGAAAGCAACGACGATATCCGCGATAACTAGGGCGAACCCCCAGTCAGTTGCCTGTTGGGAACGGCATATTGATGGGCACATCACCGCTTGATTTCCGCTGCAAGATTTTTAGCCGATTTCACGGAGGTACCTGCAGGTGAATTGAAAGTGCATCTAGGCCCCATAATCTGGTTTTGATGATTGACGACAAGCGGTTAAGGGACTAACAGGTTTACCGAGTTTATAAACAGATATTAGTCCCAAAGAAAAGGTTCAAAGGACATCGGCGACCCCTAAAAAGAAGAAAAGAGTGGCGACTTCGGAATTCCTATTTTGAGTAAAGTATTTCGCATTTATTTGAGTAGTAGGAAAGCCGTACTATTAAGAGGGGTGCGTTGTAGTGGCAATTAGTTGACCTAAGTGCTCAGAGATCATTGAACTCTTTTCTAGAGAGAGCAAAACAATTTTTTCTCCGAACTCAAACAGTCTTAAATCAGCTACATCGGAAGTTCCGGTCCCTATACCGGATATTCCGATCCAACCGGAAGGTCCGATGTAGCCCCTATTTTGAGAGTTCTGGAAAAACTGGAAGTTCCGGTTCCTGGATCGGATGTTCCGATCTGGCCGGAAGTTCCGGACCACCCTTGGTTTTGAGAGTTCTGAAAAAAAAACCGGATGTTCCGATATTGTGATCGGATGTTCCGATGTACCTATGAAGTGTGCTGCGAGGAAGAGAAGTAGCCGTTTTATTTGAACATATCGGAAGTTCCGATGTGGGTGTTTTCTGTGCATAACGGCTAGTTTTTGGAGGGTGCTATATATAGCCCCCATCCCTCTTCCTCAACCAACCTTTTTGCAAAATCCATTCCTGCACACTCAAGAGCACTCACTCCTCCTCTCTCAAGTTTCCAAGCCACCCTTTGTGAGAGAAAAGAAAGGAAGCATCTTTGTGAGGATTTGAGTGGAGAGAAAGGTCAAGATCTTTGAGCACTAGGTTCACCTCCTTGCGACTTCATCGCGCTTGTTACTCTTGGAGGTTGAGGATTCCTAGACGGTTAGGAGTTGCTCACGAGCTCCCGATCCGTGTGGAGAGCTGTGGGAAGTTTGTGAAGGCCGGGATTCGCCTCCGCAAGGAAAGGATCACTAAGAGCAAGTCGAGGAGATTCCGGAGAGTCCTCGAGAGGAAGTGGCTTGAGAGGGAGCCCACCCTTGATCACGTGTGATCGGGTCCTCAAATGGAGACGTAGGATTCCCTCAAGGATCCGAACTCTGGGAACCAATCCTTTGTCTCTCTTGTTCATTCATTCCGCATTTACTTTGCAAGTACATTGACATTGCTTATATTCATCTTGCTTAGTGTTATTGCTTAGTGATCTTGGTTCCCATATTAAGAATTGTCATATTAGTTAATCAATCAAGTTATTTCCGCATATTGTAAGAATTGATTAACTTTGGAGAAAAATTTGATTAGTCGCCTATTCACCCCTCCCCTCTAGGCCGACATCTTGATCCTTTAATTGGTATCAGAGCAAGGTCTCTCTTGTTAGGGCTTTACCGCCTAGAGAGCCCAAGATGTCGAACAATGATTCGGGGGTAAATAGTGGTAATACTCGCTTATATCAAAATGTTCCTCCTCCAAATGTTTACAATACTCATTCATTTGGTGGATCATCCGGTAGAGCACCCTACTTTGATGGAACCCATTATGCTTCATGGAAACATAAGATGAAGATGCATTTAATATCTCTTAACCCCGTCATTTGGCGAATTGTTCAAAATGGTTATGATGTAATAGATGAAGATAGACTCGTCCACTACAATGCTCATGCTGTCAACGCCATATTCGGAGCATTGAGCGGAGATGAGTTCAACCGGGTTTGCTCTCTTGAAAGTGCTAAAGAGATTTGGACAACCCTAATGGAAATCCATGAGGGCACCTCGACCGTTCAGGAGTCAAGATTAGAGTTGTTGAAGGGCAAGCTTGACCGTTTCGTCATGGGAGATCAAGAAACGCCAAGTGACATGTATACTCGCCTCAACAACCTAGTCAACGAGATCAAAGGGCTTGGAAGCAAAGAGATGACCGATAACTATGTGGTCAAGAAGATGCTTCGCGCTATAGCCCCGAAGAACCGTACCTCGGTTACCCTCATCCGTGAGAAGGAGAACTTTAACTCTCACACACCACATGATATCCTTGGGCGAATCCTCGCTCATGACTTGATGGATGAAGAAGCACAAGAGATCCGTGCTCTCAACAAGCCAAGCTCAAGCTCAAGGAAGAATGGCATAGCTTTGAAGGCCAAGCAAGTTGTTGAAGAAAGCTCAAGTGAAGATGAAGAAGAAGATCAAATGGAGCAACTTCAACAAGGGATGCAAGAGATGGCTTTCTTCGTCAAGAGATTTGGAAAAGTCTTGAAGAGAAGCGGTTTTCGTCAAAGAGGCAACAAGTGGAAGAACTTTAGGAAGACCAAGACAAGAAGACCAAAGAGGGCTTGCTTTGAATGTGGTGAGGTTGATCACTTCATTGCAAGTTGCCCCAACAAGAAAGGGGACAAGAATGAAGAGAAGGAGAAGAAGTTGAAGAAAAAGAAATTCCACAAGAAGAGCAAGTTCTCGAAGAAGGACTACAAGGCTCAAGCACATATTGGTGAAGAATGAAATTCCGACTCCGACTCCTCCTCAAGCGAAGATGATGATGGTGTTGCCGGAATAGCTATTGAAGCCTCTCCTCCACCACCAAAGTCACTCTTCGACAACTCAAGTGATGAAGAATCGCCCATGTGTCTTATGGCAAAAGGGCCCAAGGTATCACCTCTAAAAAAGTCTTTTCTTGCATTATTCAATGTAGATAGTGATATTGATAATGATAGTGAGGATGATTTGCTAGGCGATGATATGATTACTTCTCTTGATAAAAATACCATGATTAAAATCTCTCATTTGTTAACCACTATTGAAGCTCTTGAGGAAACAATAGATAAGAAAATGGATACTCTAGATAAACAAGAAGAATTGCTTATCTATGAAAAAGAGAAGAATATTAATTTTGAGAAAGAACTCACTAAAGAAAGATTAAAAAGTGATGCGATGGTGAAAATTGTAAATGACAACAAAGCAATCAAAAAGAAACTTGAGAAAACCAACGAGTGCTTAAAAGAAGATTATGCTCAACTAGAACTTGGTTATCTCAAAACTAAGAATTTGCTTGACAATGTTGTCATTGAAAACAAGAAGCTTAAAGCACCACAAAGTGATCACACACTTGTGCCATGCTCAAAATGTGCTAATAATCCAAATGTCAATAATGAAGAATTGAAAATTGAAAATGCCAAGTTAAAATCTCAACTTCATTTTGGCTTATTAAAATGTCACAAGGGTAGTAAGGCCCTCAAGGAATTGTTGAGCAACCAAGTGGAAAACTTTAACCATGAAGGTCTTGGATTCACTCCAAAATTCAATGAAAAAGGTAAGGCTTGGTTGCCTCAACAATATCCGAAGACGAAGTTTGTGCATGGCAAAGGTAAGCAAGTGGAGGGACTTCACTTCAATGGCCGTGAGACGAAGAAGCGCCAAATGAGTAAGACATTTGGCGGTGGATCTTTTGACGCTTCCTATGTCCTAAGGAAAGGCAAAGATGGAAACATCCACGCCAAGTACGTAGGACCTAGGAATAGCGGTCTTAAGAAGAGCACTATTTGGGTGCCTAAGATTCTTGTGACTAACATGCAAGGACCTATCCAAAAATGGGTACCTAAATCAAAGATATAAACTTGTTTTGTAGGACTACTCCTTCGGTGGAAGAAGTTGGGTAATTGATAGTGGTTGCACTAATCATATGACCGGAGAAGTGAGTATGTTCTCACAATTAACAAATGAAGGATCCCCCCATGAGAACATCATTTTTGGCGATAACACCAAAGGAAAGGTAATGGGGCTTGGTAAGGTAGCAATTTCAAATGATTTGTCAATTTCAATGTGCTACATGTCAAGTCTCTAAATTATAATTTGCTTTCCGTATCTCAATTATGTTCTTTAGGGTTCAATTGCTTATTTACCGATGTGGATGTGACCGTCTTTAGAAGAGACAATTCCTCGATAGTCTTCAAGGTTCATATGAAAGGCAAGCTTTATCTTGTGGATTTTTCCTCGGATAAATCTCGTCTTGAGACTTGCTTGATGGCTAAATCTAGCATGGGTTGATTATGGCATCGCCGACTAGCTCATGTTGGTATGAGGAATTTGAGCAAACTTCTAAAAGGCGAGCACGTTTTAGGACTAACGGGTGTTACTTTTGATAAGAATAGAATTTGTAGCGCTTGTCAAGCCGGGAAGCAAGTTGGAGCCCATCATCCCGCAAAGAACATAATGACCACCTCAAGACCATTGGAGCTTCTTCATATGGATCTCTTCGGACCCGTTGCCTACATTAGCATCGGAGGTAACAAATATGGTCTTGTAATTATTGATGATTATTCTAGATATACTTGGGTATTTTTCTTGAGCGATAAAGGTGACACGCAAAAGAAGTTCAAGAAATTTGCGAAGCGTGCCCAAAACGAGTTCAAGCTCAAGATCAAGAACATCCGAAGTGATAATGGAACGGAGTTCAAGAACACGCAAGTTGAAGAATATCTTGATGAGGAAGGAATCAAACATGAGTTTTCATCACCTTATACTCCTCAACAAAATGGCGTGGCGGAAAGGAAGAATCGAACCTTGATAGAGATGGCAAGGACGATGTTGGACGAATACAAGACTTCGGATCGCTTTTGGGCGGAAGCCGTCAACACCGCTTGCCATGCTACTAACCGGTTGTATCTCCACCGCCTCTTGAAGAAAACTCCATATGAGCTTCTCACCAAAGATAAGCCAAATATCTCTTACTTTCGAGTCTTTAGTAGTAAATGCTTCATTCTCAATAAGAAAAATAAATTATCAAAATTTGCACCTAAATGTGATGAAGGTTTTCTATTGGGGTATGGATCAAATTCGCATACTTACCGAGTCTTCAACAAAACCACCGGTTATGTTGAAGAGTCGTGTGATGTGCAATTTGATGAATCTAATGGCTCTCAAGTAGCGCAAGTTGATTTAAATGATGTAGGTGATATTGATCCTTCACAAGCAATCAAGACTCTATCTATTGGAGAGATCAAGCCAATGGAAGGTGTGGAAGCTCAACCCAATTCAACTTCATCTCTACAAGTTGAACCATCCACATCCGTTCAAGATTCAAATACAACAATGGAGCAAGAAGAAGGAATAGGAACATCTCAAGCTCCGCTTCATCCAAGAGTTCATCAATGCATTCAAAGGGATCATCCCGTTGACAACATCCTTGGTGATATGAACAAAGGGGTAACGACTCGATCTCGTGTCGCAAACTTTTGTGAGCATTACTCCTTTATCTCTTGTGTTGAACCATCTAAGGTGCAAGAAGCACTTGATGATCCGGATTGGGTGAATGCGATGCACGAAGAACTCAACAACTTCACCCACAACAAGGTTTGGTCCTTGGTGGAAAGACCCAAGCAAAATGTCATAGGGACAAAATGGGTCTTCCGGAACAAGCAAGACGAGGATGGGCAAGTAATCCGAAACAAAGCAAGGTTAGTGTAACGCCCCGAATTTCCAAAACCCAAAAATTAGGGCCAACAAAAACTTTTTGGTTAAATAACGCTAACCGACGTGCGTCGAAATAAAACTTAATATCAAATCGTTCTAACCCTGACGTTGATCAGGTCAAAACCACTCACCCTCGCGTCCCCGCCACGACAGCCTGAAGCAGCTGCCGCAGCCAGTTTGCTCCGCCGCGTCAGCCCAAGGCAGCCGATGCCGCTGCCACGCTCTTGCCACGACAGTTGTCTCTGACCGTTTCCTCTGCCGCGGCAAGACCTCCGCTACCGCCGCTGCTATTTTTTCTCTGCCGCAGCAAGCCGCTCCTGTCGCGACAAACTCCTGCCGCGCCACCGATTCCCCGCCTCGGCATCTCTCAGCAACTACTGTCGCTACCATGCCTCTGCCACGGCAACCCCTCCCCTGCCGCGGCAATGCCTCGCCGCTGTTCTTTCCTGCCGCGACAGCCGACTCCTACCGCGGCAAGTCTTCCCCCTACCGCGGCGACACCACGGCGACATTTCCTCTGCTGTAACTTTACACATACACTCCGAACTCCATTTCGAAATAAAGGCGAAATCCACAACCCTAGCTCTTATCTTCCCTTGGCCCCCTGTATCCGTCTCGACCATGACCTCAAAGCACCGAAAACCCGCACACACGCACTCCGACCAGATAAAACCCTAATTCGTTAAATACCATAAGACGACACGCACCGTATTCATCGGAGCACCTACGGTACCTCACCACCAATTAACCCTAAGCCGAGTCGGATGACCTGCCGAGAGTTCTGTATACTCTCCACCTCTTGCCGCACCCCCGGAACCCTAAATCCAGCCCTCGAGTTTCCGTCGCATTTAAACCAATTTCTTTAGAAACCCTAATCGGAAATCTACCATTCCTCGGCTCCTCAGAAAATACTAGAATAAATCATGGAACAACTCAGCAATATAATTAACTCCAATATAACATAAAATGATAATATTTAGTTTAAAAATCTGAGATGAACATTATCGAACGTTTTTCATTAAAAATTACCGCGGCACATGAAATCTTGAATAATTCCCAACCGATCGCTGTCTAAAAACCTGGTGAAACAATTCACCGTCCTCATATCTACTCCAACAGCTCTTTAGGTCAACTCCACGTTTGTTCTCATCCACCTAAAGCTTGCCTTATGGAACACGAGGAAATCGAATCTCCGTGCACGCCCTGCTCTGTCGGTGCCAAATTTCCTCTGTTACCTGGGCTTGATTCCCTCAGAATCTGTGGCAAGTAATGACCTCTCGGCCACGTCCTCTTTTCTTGAAAAGCCAAGCCCTCGCGTGCACGATTTAGCATTCTCTAGTAGTGCCAACCCGCTGTACCGTTGAGCAGCAAAGATGTCATCTCGTAGCCCTGCAACCACAGCATCCCCTTACCTGTGTTTTCTCCTCATTGCTCTCCTTTGTTCTTTCCCCGTTGACACTGCCCTTTTTCCACACGACACCTCACTCCTTTCCAAAGGCAGCTAGCACCTACCAGTCTACCACTGCAGCAAACAGCAGCTGACCACTCTTTTCTCTCTACAAGCACCACGTCAACTCGAGCTGTCCCGTGCATGCCTCCAGCTGCCAGCACACCTGGCTTTGCCCCTATCCCTGCTACCAAGCACCGCACCAGCAACACTCCCTCCACCCGAGCTGCCTCATTGTCTTCCTCATCCTCTCCCTGCTCTCTCTCACAAGTACAAGCATAGCTTTCCTATTCCCCAAACCCCCATTGCTTCCCCATCTGAGCAGCTCGCCGCCTAAACCCCTCCTTCTCTCTAGTCCCGTCGCCGGCCCTGTGGTTGAGCAGTAGCTCTGCCGAACCTTGGGCCATCCATCCACTCCGGCGGCCACACCCGACGTGTCCCATCGCAGAAATCAGGAAGGAGCAGCGGCCACCACCAGCACGAAATCGCCACCGGCCTATTTAAGGGTAGCTCGGCACTTCAGCTTCTCCCCAAATCACAGCCGAACTTCCCCCAAATTCCTTACACCGGCCACCTCAACCGAGTTCCCCAGCCCTGCCGCGCCTCCATTCCACTGCCGCGCCAGGGAAGCCACCTGCCCAAGCTCCGCCGGAGCAACCTGCTGCCGCACACCCGCTCTGGAGCCGCGCCGCCCCTTGCCGCCGCACCACCCGAGCATCGCCGCCGAGCGCCCCGGCACCCACCAAGCCCGTCCCGACCGCCGCCAGCATCAGCACGCCATGCCGCCACCAGCACCCGCCCGCGCGCTCTCCTTCACCGGCTCAGCACCAAATCGCCGCTCCACTGACGGAGCTCGAGTCCACCCCGGTGAGCATCCGAGCCAACTGCCGCCGCTTCCTTGTCCGAGCCAGTTTCGTCCCGGGCTCAGTCCACCTCAACCGCCGGTCGCCGACCGCCCCTAATCCCCGCTCGCCGAAGCCCTGGCCTCCAGCTTCCCTCCACCGCCGCCGTCTCCGCAACCGCCCTAACCACCAGAGCTCTTTCCGCCCGCGCCGCCGCCGGAGCTGCCTAACTCACCACCACCGCCGGCCAACAGCGCCACCACACCGCCAAGATCAAGATCCGAGCCACCCGGACTCCCTACCCCACGCCGCCGGTTCCCACCTGTCACCGCCGCCAGTCGGGCCACCCTCTCCCCTTCCTTCGAGCCTAGCGCCCTTCCGCTCCAACTTCTTCCCCTGCCTCAAGATCTCCCCCCTGATTCCTTAGCCGCTGCCAATAGCCCGGTCCGAAGCACCGCCGCCACCTTGCTTTGAGCTGAGCGACCAAGGAACAAACTGCCCGAGCAGGTGAGCTGCGGGAACTCACTCCCGAGTGGATAAATGACCTGCCGAGCTGCTGTCCTTTTTATTTAGAAGCGCATTTAACTTGCTCAACCGGAACCCCGCATTCAACCAGCTAAAAACGCATGCATACACTCCCGCCTTCAGTTCATTAAAAGCGCACTCTGGGCTGTCCGAAGCTCCCTAATACCGGTTTCCTTTTATCTCAGAAATGACATCTCTAGCTTAGCTGATTAAATCCTCTCCTGGCCGGTATTTGCAGACGTTCACAGTTCCAGAGACTTTGAGCTACTCACAAGCCTCTAATTCAAAAGTATTTCAAATAACTAATATGCTTAAATCAACAATTGGAGAAGTTTAGGTTTAAGGTTCTCTTTTATTCTTAAAACCAACGTATGCATTATATATATATATATACTTCATCCTTTAGAGCAGCCAAAAAGATTCCTTCAACCAGCATTATGAAATACCTGTAGCCCAACAGGTAAGTGAGGTTAGAATAAAAACATTAAGAGAGCATAAAGTTTTAAGTCTGTCATTTTATGTGACGTGCATACGTATACCAAGCACCAAATTATTTCTTATAATCATAGTTTCGAACTTCGAAAACCCTAGAGCATTACCATTAGTGTGAATCCCTATACACTTTTCCCCTAATAGTCGTCCTGAACTATCCTTAGACCTAACGTCTATTAAGATGGAACGGCGACCTTTCTCCTAGAACCCTAGACCTTAATTTCCCCAAACCAAGCTCAAAACTGCTATCTACATAATGACGCCTCTCTCCTGATCATGCATAGTTTTCCTCTAGACCTAGCTAATACAAAGAAGCTAAAAACAATATAATGATAGTAGGTCCTGAATCATACGAATCCTAAACCCCCGATATGCAACAAGCCCTAAATCCGTGTAATGTTAACCCTTCTCACCGTCATAGGTACACCACCGATAACCTAAAATCCAGAACCTATGTTTAGGGTTTCTCATGTGTGTATATTGCGCCTTATTTGGTTCTTCCTGCATCATTGATTTATTCGCCGCTCATTCGACGTGTAGATACCGGCGCTAGGGGATATCGCGCGAGAGGACTCTGGTCAATTATCATCGAGTTCGAGGTCGAGACTCGACCAACCTGCCAGGCAAGCATTCCCACTTTGATCATGTTGAATCCCATATGTGTGAAATCATAATTATATTGTTTGCGAACTCTGCATGCTATGTGGTTATTAACGATATTTTATGTAGGAATAGTTATTCCCATTAGTTGCACGATAAGTAGGTCCGATTATCCGACCCTTGTAACCCTAGGTATAATAGTCGGTTGCCCCGCGACCGACAAAAGTATTAAGGTTATAGGCCTTAGCCGCGCTTAGACCTGCTGTAGTCAAAAATAAGTTTTTCGCGACTTATAAAACCCCATTCGGGATATGGGAATAAAACCCTCGGATAACGTGTGTTATTCGGGGTGGTGTTTAAAAGAATGTTTGTCAAAACCTTGAATGAAAAATTAGAGATGATTTGGATTCGGGCGAGAGTGCTAAGGGCAGCCTGGGGCTGTAGAGGAATTGATGATGGCACGTTCGTCCGGGACGATCGTGGGTTGAGGAATGGAGTCTCGCTCGAATCAGTTAAGGACCGAGCCTAAGTGCCGCTAAACCGGTTCCTCACCGTACGTCCACATGTCCTTTATGGGAAAGACTTGGCTTAGTACCCCGGCAAGTATTAAGGTTTGGACCCGTGGGAAGTAGGGAGTTAGTGCTAGGTGTTTAAAGTCCTAGAGATCCACCTACGCCGGGCGTGAGGTGTTGATGCGTCACAAAGGTGGGGAGTCCCATTTTTGGTCCGGGACGCAAAAGTGGGTCAACCACCTAGCGGGTCCAACTCTGGTATGGAAGCGGGCGAAGGTCTCGTTGTAACAACCCTGTTAATATACGTCGCGAAGTATTCCCAGGGTGACTTACATCTTGTGGGTAAAGCCGTACAACCTCTGTAAAGTGTTAAAAACTATTCGAATAGCCGCGTCCTCGGTCATGGACATGAACTGGCAAGGCCACACACTAGTTAGACTAAGTTTTGGTTGTGAAAACCGGGAAAGGGATTAAGGACGTGGGCATGATGTGTCCACAGAGGGCAATTTACGCTACGCGGTTGGTAGCAAGGAATTGCCGGAGAAGAAGGCTAGCCGTGCTATCCGGGATACCACGGGCTGAGCCAGGGGCACTCGCTGAACTATCCGGGATAGGGTCAGTCGAGCGTTAGGTTGAGAAGCTAGTCCTACTGCCCGGGGTAGTAGGGACTGAGCTGTCTCGATGGCTGAGATGATGAGGTAGCCGGGTCTACCTCGGAAGAAGTTGTTGTTGTTGTTCCAATTTACCAGAATTTACAAACTGCTTTGGAATCTACTATTCTTGTATTTAAACTGAGAACTTACATTTCCGCACAATCAGCAACTTAGGTTAGAGCTATTCCTTGATTCAGCCCCTACATGAAATATTGTCGTATTATCTCCCCTGTGGGAATAGCTTGCGAGTACATTCAATGTACTCACCTGGCTTGTTGATTTGGCCAGACGAAGGAGACGTCAGATCCGAAGAAGAAATCACAATCACGAACGCTAGGGCGTAACCCCAGTCAGTTGCCTGTCGGGTATGGCATTCTGATGAGTCGCAACTCCGCTGGATTTCCGCTGCAAGTTTATAGCCGTTGGGCTTAAGATATCAGATTATCGACCTTATCAGTCTATTCAATTGTTTCCGCATGTATGACAATGATATACAGGCTAACTCGTGTGTATCGGCTACTGATCCAGGGACCGGTACAGTAATCACGAGGGAGTTCCCGGTCTTAAAACCGGGGGCGCCACAGTTAGTGGCACAAGGTTTCACCCAAGTCGAAGGTTTGGACTTCGGTGAAACCTATGCCCCCATTGCTCGCTTAGAAGCTATCCGCATATTGCTTGCTTTTGCATCCCATCATAATTTTAAATTATATCAAATGGATGTTAAAAGTGCTTTTCTCAATGGACCCATAAATGAACTTGTATTTGTTGAACAACCACTGGGCTTTGAAGATATAAAATTTCCAAATCATGTTTATAAACTTCATAAGGCTTTATATGGATTGAAACAAGCTCCTAGAGCTTGGTACGAATGCCTTAGAGATTTTCTAGTCAAAAGGGGTTTGAAGTTGAAAAAGTTGATACCACATTATTCACTAAGAAAGTAGATGATGATTTCTTTGTATGTCAAATATACGTTGATGATATTATATTCGGTTCTACTAACAAATATTTTAGTGAAGAATTTGGTAAGATGATGGCTAGGAAATTCGAGATGTCAATGATGGGGGAGTTGCAGTTCTTCCTCGGATTTCAAATCAAGCAACTCAAGGAGCGGACGTTCATATGTCAAACCAAGTACGTCAAGGATATGTTGAAGAGGTTTGACATGGAGAGCGCCAAGCCCATCCGAACCCCCATGCAAACAAATGGCCATCTCGACCTCAACATTGATGGAAAATCGGTGAATCAAAAGGTATATCGCTCCATGATTGGTTCTTTATTATACCTTTGTACATCTAGGCCCGATATCATGCTTAGCATATGTATGTGTGCAAGGTTTCAAGCCGCTCCTAAGGAGTGCCACTTAGTGGCGGTTAAAAGAATTCTAAGATATCTTGTTCATTCCTCAAACTTAGGGCTTTGGTATCCTAAGGGTTCTAATTTTGATCTTATTGGATATTCGGATTCGGATTATGCGGGTTGCAAGGTTGATAGGAAGAGTACCTCCGGAACATGCCAATTCCTAGGTAGATCATTAGTTTCGTGGGCCTCCAAGAAACAAAATTCCGTAGCCCTATCCACCGCCGAAACCGAATACATATCCGCCGGTAGTTGTTGCGCTCAATTGTTGTGGATGAGGCAAACATTGAAGGATTATGGAATTAATTACGATAAAGTGCCTCTTTTATGTGATAATGAAAGCACAATAAAAATTGCCAACAACCCCGTCCAACATTCCCGAACCAAGCATATAGACATCCGTCATCATTTTCTTAGGGATCATGTTGCCAAGAGAGATATTGAGATAAGCCATGTTAGAACCGAAAACCAATTAGCGGATATCTTCACCAAACCCCTAGATGAGAATAGATTTTGTGAGTTAAGGAAAGAACTCAATATCATTGATTCAAGAAACTTGGCTTGACCTCTTGCACCAACATATATGCAATGCTTTGATGATGTCATGCTCTAGATGTAGGTACACATATAGGGGGAATGTCAAAATTGTTAATATATTGACACATCTCTATACATGTGAATAAATTAATAGTTTGTAATTATATCATGTCCATATTGATTAGATTACAAAAATCGAGTCTATGCCTATTAGAGTCCTATTCTAAAATGAATAAGTGACTTTGGTACTTAAATTGACTCATATATGGTGGCAACACCACCAAATTTTTTTTGGGCATTGAATTGATCTTAAATTTCAACTCAAAAACTAGACAAATATCCTATATATATTGCCTATTTTCTCTTGATTTACCCAAATCACATCCATATGTAGCTTTATTTGATTTGATGTTGACCATTGGATGTGGTAAAGGTCCATAAGGATATCCCTAGTGTTTCTCTCTAAATATCCTCATCTTCATTCACATCTTCTATCTACCTCAGGAGCATTTGAAACTGCCATATCGGAACATCCGGTCATATGGTCGGAACTTCCGATCCTGACCGGAACATCCGGTAAATCGTATACGAAACTTCCGATTTCAGACATATCGGAACTTCCGATTCCTATATCGGAACCTCCGATGTAGGTTTCACCTCAGTTAAAAAGTCGCACATGAAAGGGATGAGTTCTATTCTCACTTTTTACCTCTCTCTCAACCGGAACTTCCGGATATTCGTATCCGGAGTATCCGACACAACCGGAACTTCCGATATATTGGTCGGAACTTCCGATCAACACAAAACTGAACTTCAATCAATTGATTTCGCCCATCCATCCGATGCTCATGAGAACTTACCTTATGCTACTTATCTCCATTCATTCACAGGGAATTAATGGCAGGAAGGTCAAAGGGAATCAGTATTAGGGAAAGTGAGATTGAAAGTGAGGAAGAGTATGATTATGGTCCTGTCTCCAGTGATGAAGGAGAAAGGGCTCTAAGAGCTGAGAGGGAAAGGAGAAAGAAGAGAAGGCATGAGGGTGATCATGATGATATCCCATACATGCCAGAGGAAGATGAAGACAACATTCCTTTGTCCTCAAAACAAAGGCATACTGTCAGGAAAGTCAAAGAAACAAAATCCAGGAAGGAACAGGGACAGAAAGAGTCCTCAGACAGAAGGTTCTGGAACTATTTCCAGCAAGATTTCTATGAGACAGTAATCTTTCCAAGGAAGAATCCAATCATTTAGATGCAGTGGATTGACTGGGCTTACATGGCTCATCAAGAGGATCCTATCTTTGATGAAGTAATTTCTACATGTGAGGCTCATGGCATGTCTCGTATTATGGCATTCAAATATGATTGGTGTGATGAGCTCATTGCTCAATTCTATGCCACAGTCTACTTTGATCAGGACATTGCCAAGACCATTCACTGGATGTCAGATGGGACAGAGTATCAAGTCACACATAATCAGTTTGCACAGATTCTCGGTTTCACTCAGGATGATCTTCGAGGCAAGACAAGGATTCACAATGAAAAGGTGATCAATGCAAATGCTCTCATCTACATGTATGACCCAAATCAGAGAGGACAAGTAGGAGGGACAAAAGGCTTGCTCCCCTTCTACACCTATATGAACAGGATCTTTCGCAAGGCCTTAGCGCCTAAGGAGGGAGATGCCACAAGCATAATGGCCTACACTCTGAACCTCCTCCACTTCATGAGAATCACCGATCGCCAATTCAATGTATTTGATTTCATTTGGGAAGAGATTCGTCTGTCAAGTGGTGACCCAAAGAGGTGTTGTGCATATGCTCCTTACATTCAGTGCATGATAGATACCGTGTCAGGGCTCAATTTCATTAAGGAAAACAAGCATCTAGGCTATCAGTTGAGGCCACTTAAGGAGGCTCCAGTGAGCAAGAAAAAGGCCTACTCTCACTCCGGTATGTTGGAAAATTCTTTTGAGCACCTCAAGTCCATCTTCAACATGTGCAAGAAAAACTCTGTCAACATTGAGAAGATTTGCAAATCTCAGAAGAAGATCATTTTGAGGCAGAAGAAGATCATGGAGAAGCTAGATATGGAAGTTAGTGGTCAAGGCTCTGAGTGCATTCCCAGTGATTCTGAAGCAGTCGACAACCCCTTTGATTCTCCTCCTCTTTCGCCAGATGATAATCAAGGCCAAAATCTCCAACAAGACTCTGAGCATTCTGATTAGCTCTTCATCTTCTCCCTTTCTTTTTGGGTGTCCTGATGCCAAAGGGGGAGTGTTTAAGATTAAGGCTCAGGGGAGATTTGAAGGGAAGGGATAGGGGGAGTTGCAGAAGATTAAGGACTATCTCTATCTAGTTTGTCGAGTCTACAAGTTTTCTTGGCTTGTGTGAACTCTATTACCTTATGCCAGTTATGCATGGTCGTATGAACTAATGAACATCTATATCGAGTCATCGGTCAATGTAAATCTCTATCATATTCTATGACTTGCTATTACTTCATGTTGATATTATGCAAATGTTCATAGACCTCATGAATACCTTTAGGGGGAGCTCCTTCTATTCATGCTCTAATATGCCATTGAATATCTCAATATGCATATCTCTAGGGGGAGATCTATTCCTTAGTATTCAAACTTTATATCAATGCATTTAAATCCTTTTGTGAGCCTTAATCGTGTTGTCATCAATCACCCAAAAGGGGGAGATTGAAAGTGCATCTAGGCCCCTTAATCTGGTTTTGATGATTGACGACAAGCGGTTAAGGGACTAACAGGTTTACCGAGTTTATAAACAGATATTAGTCCCAAAGAAAAGGCTCAAAGGACATCGGCGACCCCTAAAAAGAAGAAAAGAGTGGCGACTTCGGAATTCCTATTTTGAGTAAAGTATTTCGCATTTATTTGAGTAGTAGGAAAGCCGTACTATTAAGAGGGGTGCGTTGTAGTGGCAATTAGTTGACCTAAGTGCTCAGAGATCATTGAACTCTTTTCTAGAGAGAGCAAAACATTTTTTTCTCTGAACTCAAACAGTCTTAAATCAGCTACATCGGAAGTTCCGGTCCCTATACCGGATATTCCAGTCCAACCGGAAGGTCCGATGTAGCCCCTATTTTGAGAGTTCTGGAAAAACTGGAAGTTCCGGTTCCTGGATCGGATGTTCCGATCTGGCCGGAAGTTCCGGACCACCCTTGGTTTTGAGAGTTCTGAAAAAAAAACCGGATGTTCCGATATTGTGATCGGATGTTCCGATGTACCTATGAAGTGTGCTGCGTGGAAGAGAAGTAGCCGTTTTATTTGAACATATCGGAAGTTCCGATGTGGGTGTTTTCTGTGCATAATGGCTAGTTTTTGGAGGGTGTTATATATAGCCCCCATCCCTCTTCCTCAACCAACCTTTTTGCAAAATCCATTCCTGCACACTCAAGAGCACTCACTCCTCCTCTCTCAAGTTTCCAAGCCACCCTTTGTGAGAGAAAAGAAAGGAAGCATCTTTGTGAGGATTTGAGTGGAAAGAAAGGTCAAGATCTTTGAGCACTAGGTTCATCTCCTTGCGACTTCATCGCGCTTGTTACTCTTGGAGGTTGAGGACTCCTAGACGGTTAGGAGTTGCTCACGAGCTCCCGATCCGTGTGGAGAGCTGTGGGAAGTTTGTGAAGGCCGGGATTCGCCTCCGCAAGGAAAGGATCACCAAGAGCAAGTCGAGGAGACTCCGGAGAGTCCTCGAGAGGAAGTGGCTTGAGAGGGAGCCCACCCTTGATCACGTGTGATCGGGTCCTCAAATAGAGACGTAGGATTCCCTCAAGGATCCGAACTCCGGGAACAAATCCTTTGTCTCTCTTGTTCATTCATTCCGCATTTACTTTGCAAGTACATTGACATTGCTTATATTCATCTTGCTTAGTGTTATTGCTTAGTGATCTTGGTTCCCATATTAAGAATTGTCATATTAGTTAATCAATCAAGTTATTTCCGCATATTGTAAGAATTAATTAACTTTGGAGAAAATTTTGATTAGTCGCCTATTCACCCCTCCCCTCTAGGCCGACATCTTGATCCTTTAATTGATATCAGAGCAAGGTCTCTCTTGTTAGGGCTTTACCGCCTAGAGAGCCCAAGATGTCGAACAATGATTCGGGGGTAAATAGTGGTAATACTCGCTCATATCAAAATGTTCCTCCTCCAAATGCTTACAATACTCATTCATTTGGTGGATTATCCAGTAGAGCACCCTACTTTGATGGAACTCATTATGCTTCATGGAAACATAAGATGAAGATGCATTTAATATCTCTTAACCCCGCCATTTGGCGAATTGTTCAAAATGGTTATGATGTAATAGATGAAGACAACCCGACGGCCGATGAAGATAGACTCATCCACTACAATGTTCAAGCCGTCAACGCCATATTCGGAGCATTGAGCGGAGATGAGTTCAACCGGGTTTGCTCTCTTGAAAGTGCTAAAGAGATTTGGACAACCCTAATGGAAATCCATGAGGGCACCTCGACCGTTCGGGAGTCAAGATTAGAGTTGTTGAAGGGCAAGCTTGACCGTTTCGTCATGGGAGATCAAGAAACGCCAAGTGACATGTATACTCGCCTCAACAACCTAGTCAACGAGATCAAAGGGCTTGGAAGCAAAGAGATGACCGATAACTATGTGGTCAAGAAGATGCTTCGTGCTATAGCCCCAAAGAACCGTACCTTGGTTACCCTCATCCGTGAGAAGGAGAACTTCAACTCTCTCACACCACATGATGTCCTTGGGTGAATCCTCGCTCATGACTTGATGGATGAAGAAGCACAAGAGAACCGTGCTCTCAACAAGCCAAGCTCAAGCCGTATTGCCAACTTCATGGATGATAGCGAAGCTGGTGGACCGACCAGACAATGCCTCTATTGCAAGAAATTTTGTCACAGGACCAAGAAATGTTCGAAGATGAAAGAAGACATAAGAAGGGATGAGGATCCTAGTGCCGCGTCTAGTTCAGGTGATCAGTAGGCTCGAAGGGTCCTATTTTATTTGCATTATGTATGCACCTTGTAATAAGTGGTTTGTATGCCTAATGTTTTGGTGCGCGTTTGGTTTTGTGTACTTCGTGGACAACTTCATGTTTTATTCTTGTACTTCGTGTTATATTCATGTACTTCATGTTTTGTTTCATGTATCCGTACTAATTTTGATGACTTCGTGAACTTCGTTAAATGTTTGTAATAACTGGATCCCCTTAATAGGTATGACTGGCCTAGAGCTTATAGATGATTGTGAGGATCGAGAGCACTAGTCTAGGCTGTTAGCTTTGGGAGAGCGGGATCTCGGAGTGTTTCGTACGCGTACACCAGAACACGCCTGGAGGATTCACGAGTCCCGAATAGAGAGGTATGTTACGTGCTTGTATTTGTACTTGTTAAAACCGTAAGCATGTATCCGTACTAATTTATATTTCAGACTCGCTTGGTCAGGCTTACTACCACTAGCACGGATGATCGAGGCGGTGGGCGATGAGGATATCGGGAACTAGGATGACGTAGTCGGCCGTTCCAGGAGGTTTCATTTTGATGCCTCCTTGCTGACCGCACTAGTCGACCACTGGAGGCCGGAGACCACACCTTCTACTTCGCTTGGGGCGAGATGGCGGTCACACTTCAGGACATGGCGTGCCTCCTTGGCCTACCCTTGGCGGGAGCCGCGGTGGGTGCGCTGGACACTCCGGTCGGTTGGCGTCAGTCTCTTCCGGACAGGTTTGCACCCGCTCTACCACCGGGTCCACTGATAGTTGAGATTGCCAGGGCGAATCAGAAGCACGGTCCAAGGTTGATGTGGCTCCGTCAGTTCGAGGTACATACTATAGTTCGTGCATTCATGTTACTTCATTATTTGAAATTAACATCATCGTTCCATCGCCCAATTGTCGTTCAGCTTGGTAGCCTCGAGCAGACATTTCATGGAGATCCTGACGTGTACCAGCTGAACCAGGGACTCGAGGCATACGTGCTGTGGCTCTTAGGGTACGTAATGTTCACTAGTGCCTACAGGGACAGCGTTGACGCTCGGTACATCGGCATTGCACAGCAGATTGCGGATGCCGAATCAGAGGACCAGCTTCCACTGACGAGCTAGGGGTCGGCAGTGCTTGCGTACACGTACCGAGCACTTTTCTCCACGTGCAAGAAGAAGGTCCCCAATACCAATCTCCTTGGGTGTCCGCTTCTTCTTCAGTTGTGGTCATTCGAGCGCTTCCCAATAGGGCGACCATGGGTTGAGCACTCGCCATATGGCCCGGACTTTTACCATCAGGTGGACCCCAGCTGCCGCAGGATGGACCTACTTTTGGGTCCATATGGACTCGAAGAAGAGTAAGTTACATCTTTTGTACTTCCTTATCGCCTTGGTACTAATATGTTCTAACATTTTTTTACGCATGTCTTACAACCTCAGTGGGCACGGGCACAGGTTCGGGGTTGTTACTTCTGTTTTGCGGAGCAGTTCCAGCACCTCCCTCCACAGAGTGTGATATGTGAGCCTTACTCGGATGAGCCATTGATGAGGCGTGCTCCGCACATGGGGATGTCTTCATTGTGCCGCTGGGATGAGAGCTACTGGAGGACCATGCCGAAGTTTGTCTTCGATATATTTATCGAGGACCACTCGCCTCACAGTGTGATGAGGCAGTTTGGCTTACACCAGATGTACCCGCCTCTGCATGTAGACCCAGTCGACGCAAATACACACACGTAAGTGCGTTTTCATAACCCTTTTTGTAGCTCTTTACATATTCTACAGATCTACAATGAAGATATATATTACACATATAGGTGGAGTCGGAAGGGAGGAGATACCAGAGGGGGACAGTGGACAGCATGTGTTGACCCTTTTGTTGCTCAGTGGGCCAATGCCCTGACCACCGTCAGGGCTGAGCAGCGACCCTTCAGCTCAGCCGAGTTTGAGGCTTATCTACAATGGTACCTTCCACGCATGCGCATCCACTTTATTCGTGGAAGTGAGCCACCTGACAGCGCGAGTGGACAAACGACAGACATGTACCCGATCCACGCAGCGGAGATGTTTGACTTGGCGGTTAGTGAAATTCGTACTTGACTTACTTATCTTCGCTGACCCTTAACTTATTACATGTGCTTCTAAATTTGTAGGGACAGTGGGCGACGACGGCAAACATGGAGGCCACCACTATGCTACTACGTCACCCGACTGGCACCGACGACCACTTAGCCTTGTCCAGGATCACAGAGCTCACCAAAAATATCATGGACGTATTCCGGTGCACACGCAGGGATGATATCGTCTCAGGGATTGGGGCAATCCCAGGAGCACACTGACCACCACGTCCTACACAGCGAACACATCACTAGCGTACCACTCGACAGCCACCGGTGCCCACGGAGGCGGGTGATTCTTCGTGGCAGCAGAGTGTGTCCCTACTCGAAATGCGTCGGCAAGGTAAAACCAATTCTTGTTTCGTAGCCTCAATTTCATCCTGAATCTTCCAATGCTAATTATTTCCACTATTCTATAGATCTAGTCCTGCCTCACCTACCTGGTAGTCCGAGTGATTACCTCCTCGATAGTCCAGACACTCACAGGTTCAGCTTGCATGATGAGGGGACGAGGTGGACGAGTTGATGCCACCTAGCCAGCCCCGCACAACGCAGGAGACTCCGCCACCGTTGCCCACGCAGGATACATAGGAGACTCAAGTACTAGACGAGGAGGACCCTGCACTAGGGGTACAGAGGGCTCCTAGAATGGGAGTGGGACACGCTAGGGAGAGGTACTCACCGTCGTTGATCAGGAAGAGATCACGACGACGGTAGGCACGTTAGTGACTATTGTATTCACCTTTGTTCTACTTCATGTTGTCGAATGCAAATTTTTATTGCAGAAAATATTTGACTTCAGTTCCTTTTGTTAACTACTAAATTGCACAAACTTACATACAAATGGCCAAATGACTTACATAGATATTAGGTCATAGTCATCAACAATCCAGAGTACACTAACAAACAGTTTCAGTTAAATAAACATACGGTACAAATCCATATTACACGACAACGTTTATGATACTGATTACCGACACAACTTCGATGCAAATAGCATAGGGTACATGTAGCAGCATCTCACTTCAAATAAGACTACATGAAGTCATCTTCGCTGTCACTTGCGAAGAGCCCTGGATCAGCGGCTTTGAAACAAAAGAGCTTCGAGAAGTCCTCGTCACTACTACACTCGTTTGGCCCCTTCGTCGATGAACTAGTCGCACCTTTATCTTTCGATGACCCAACATGTTTCTTAGATGTTGCACGACATTTTAGAGGAGGAAGTCCACAAACTCTCCTCTCATCTTCTTCGAATGTTGTCTTCATTAAGTGTCTCCTAGCAGCACAAATGTCTCCCCAGATGATGTCCATCTTTCAAAAATTATGGATCTCTTTGTTGATCAAACCTGCATCCTCCGGGTATTTCTACACACATGGAATGTCATGTAACAAATAGAGGAAACATGAAAATGGTATCCAACTTATTACGAAGGGATCTGTAGTGTACTAACCCTTATGTGCTGGCCATACTTAGAATTTGGAAGAGTTATGAATATGCTACCCCATTCATCTTTCTTGACCCTTGCCCCAAGAAGTTTTGTAAGCTTGCTCGCCCGCTCCCATATCTTGTGCAACTCTCGCAGACATTTATGCACCTGCTTGTAAGGCAGTGCAGGGAGACCACGCTTCGGTAATATCTCTGCAATCACGCACATATAAACTTTCTCCCAGATCTGCGAAGAAGTTTACACTTCGACTTCCTTTCCACCGTTGCACCAAGAAATTCACACTCCATTAACAGGTCCATACAGGATCAACAACATCTACCGAACAGCACAAAAAACTAATGTGAGAAACAACGTATCTCATAGACTCATGTTCCTAAAAATACTGGCATGTAAATCAACAAAATGTCCTGAAACTTACTCCCGTCACGATCCACTCACGCCCTTCTTCTTCTCCTCTCAAAATTGACTGCACAAGCTGAAATGCTCTTCTTTCAATATTTTAGATCTGAAGCTCTAGAAAGCTCCACAGGAAGAAGACACATATTTTATAGGGGGGATGGGACATATCGCTATAGGGGCTGGTGATTAGATGTAATCACCATTGCTCGTAGCGATTAGCACTAATCGCCATACCATGTAGTGATTATATCTAATCGCCATCCCGTGTGGTGATTCCATGTTGAATCGGCATCTGAATTAGCGATATAGTACTAATCGCCATCCAGTGTGGCTATTAGGGTTATTTTTAAATTTTTTTGTTCGAGTATTATTTTTAAAAAACAAAATAAAAAAATGATATTTTAAAAAAACTCCTAACGTATACCGGATCGATCAAATAAAAACCAACAGATGCAAACGTAACGTAAATCAGCCTATCATCTACGTGACGCGACGTGATTGGCCGGGCTCGGTTGTTGGAGTGCAGAGCAATGGAAATTCCCGGCCCAGTCAACAACCTGTGAGATTTTGCGATAGAAGAGTTGAGATCCTTCACCTTAATTCGCGATGAGAATTTTAAATTCACTGGATAATTGGGAGCCAGATTTGCCGTGAAGTACGTCGGATGGTACGTAGAGCGCGAGGTGGCACTCGGCCGTCCACTCTGCCGGAGGATGTGGACAGAGCTGGCCCCGGTCGATGCGTACGTCGACTTCGACGCATCGCCAGGCCAAGGCCAAGCTGCTTGAAGTGTACAAGTCCAATATGATCTCGATCCCCCACTGATCTCACCAAATCCATGATAGGATCGACGCATGATCGAAACTGAATACGATATCCATTGACTAAACATAGCAGAAATTTACATGTACACACACTCCTATCCTTTTTAACACACCGGGAACACCTCGACTTTATTAGTTTCAGTCATGTATCTCTTTAAAAAACTATCCATGCATGCATGTGCTGGAACGAAAATAATATTGACGTACTGTTGGACGACGTAACGTCGCTGACCTGACAGGATTTATGTCCGTGCACTGTGTTGTCTATTTTAGCACTAACCACTATAGCAGCAGCTGGTCCTTTACTATCTCGATCACATCCGACATAGCAGTATCCTACTAGCACGTAACTAATGTCGGACAAGAACGCGCTGTGCTCTGCGACCTCCCTCCGGTGACGATGTAATTATGAAAATATATATTGAGACATAATTATAAAGATTTAACGGTTAGGATATATTTAATTCTAATTATAAAAATTTATCAATTGCAAACTGTTTAGATACAGTTATAAAGAGCTATCGGCTGTGATATATTAAATTACAGTTACGAAGATCCATCGGTTTTGATTTATTTAGATATAGTTATGAGATATATTGGCCATGATCTGTTTAAGTATAGTTATGAAGATTTATCAGTCGTGATCTGTATAGGTACAATTATGAAGATATATCGATTGTTGTTCACTAATAATAAGAGTTCTACCAAATTAATAGCTAGATGTTTATTTTTTATGGAATTTCTAGTGTATCTCTTTTTTCTGTTGTATCGTACTTTTAGTATATAATAGATAGAAGATCATATGGGCAAAACTCTACGTTCCTTAATATGTAATAAATCTACCCTTGACACCTGATCATAGTAAAAGATTGACATACTTATAGCAAAAGATACCAAGACAACTATCTCTTGGTGGTGAGAGTATGACTCCACCTATCAGGGTTTAAATGCTGGTGCTCGCATTAACACACGCGCATGTGCGTTCAGTAGGAATTTAGTGAGATTTACGGATTTTTCCTGATCTCCATCAATTATAGCATGTGATTAGGGGACACGTTCGTGTGGGTGTGTGTGGTGGTGTGCATGCTTGATGGTGTGTGTGTGCGCATAATTAAATCACATGGTTTCCAAAACACGATCACATCGTATGGACGAAACATTAAGAAGTAGGAAAGACAAATCCAAATCACCTCACATAGACATCTACAAAGACGTGATGTCGATTGACTCTTCGTCCTGTCACATAGGATAATTGCTAATGTGGTGAAGAGATGTGCAGAAGAGAGAATAAAGTCAGACTCTATGAAGATTGGAGTCTTCGGAGCCGACCTCATTACTTTTGTGCGTAATTATATTTAGTGCTAACTCTTCAGGTAGAGTCAACTATCCACTGTATGAGTTATTTTTTATTTAGTGTTAACTCTTTACGTAGAGTTAACTACTCAATTGTTGTATGAGTTATTTTTAATATCTTCGACCCTAGATAATTAAGGCCAAAAGCTCAACGGCTATTCTATCCTTATAGATGCCGTAATGTTTGATTTTCATTTTCACCCTCATACATAATACTCCGCACATCAACATTGTTTCTGCTGGGGTTTCGTTTTCTTTGATACTTGTTTTAATGATTATTATCTTATGGATTTCATATTATTTTTTTGGTGATTTGAGTCATTTCACCACTTGAGGTGCACTCTTTAGTATACTTGGTAAAAATATTTGTACGGAAATCATTACGAAACACTTAAAATCACCGAATAACTACTCAAATTATCGAAATAAGTACAATAGTGTTCACATGCGGCCCATGGGAGTATTTGGACGGCATACAAGTTATGGAGGCGAAAGTACGAAATGACTTGTGAGAATGAAAGTAAAGATCCAATGAACTTATGATTATTTTGGGATCTTTTCCAAGGAGCACTATACAGTTTTGTTGTATCTTAGAAAGAATATACTCGTAATAATACATTTTAGTGGAATGTATTTCTAGGTTAGTACGAGGAGGAGCCTCTTTGATTAGCATGATTTTAAAAATATAGGAACATAAAAGATTGCAGAACTACAAAATCATGGCCTCTTCAATCTTTCATGATTGAAAACCTTAGAAATTATCAGCAAAAAAATATTTGATTACACCTTAAGAAACAACATATGAACATATGTGAAATAACTCTTAAGAACCATATGAATATGCCTCTAAAAGGTTAGTTAAAAGTTGATGGGTTGGAGAGTGCTGGAGCAGTGGTGGCCTTGCAGTCTGGTTGTGAGAGGAGGCATGCCAAAAAGGAAAGGTGCAGGGAGCTTCCAACTGTAGGCTTGAGCTATCAAAATTGACCGTTCCTACGATGAACTGCTAATTAGTTATGTCCGAACTCATGACCTATAAGATTTTTTTCAAGATGTCAGACTCAATGAAACTCTTCTTTAAAATTGAGTGCAAAATGGTTAGCTTAAAAGGAAAGTACAAAGACGCCTAAAAAACAAATTCTAAGTTCATAATCCTAGAAATCAAATCCGTACCATATGCAAAATTGCGGCGGATTGAAATGCTGCAAAATTCTTCAAAAATATTTGAATCGAAGAAAGCAAACGCATGAACTCCGGTAGGCAAGCAATTACACTTCCGGCTGTAACTACCGCGCGGTGATTACCTCGATAAAAATGGAGCCGGTACAGCCAGGCAGGCATGTGCGGCACGCACTAAAAACGTTTCACGGAGCCGAGTCAGCCAGCCAGCCAGCCAAACCAGTCCAAAACTATTCCCCCTCCCGGATGCGACTCACGAAGGGAAGACGATGCCAATTACGCCTCCTTCAATTCCCTCATCTCCATCCCTCTTTCCGCTTCCCCTCTTCCTCCTGCTGCTCTCCCTATAAAACTGCGAGGCGGAGGCTGCTGCACGCCATTTCCTGCACATTCCCCCGCCCCCCTCCGCCGCACTTCCGCCGCTGCTCCTAGACTCCTAGTCGTGTAGTGAATTCGAATAGTACTATACTGTTGTTTCCGCTTACGCTAGAGTGTGTGAGAGAGAGCGCGCACCTTTTTTTTCTGCATGGCGGCGGCAGCGGCCACCTCCACCGCCGCGGGCTTATACGGCCGCCTCAACAGGACCAGCACGCGCGGCTTCCTCGCTTATGTCGCCGCCGGGGCTGCCTGCGCCGCCGTCCTCGCCTGCTTCGTCCTCTCCTCCGCCGAGCCCGCCGCCGACGACGCGGCCCCCAATGGCGTCCTCCGCCTGTCCTCGCGCTCGGCGCGCGTCTGGCCCGTAAGCCGCTCGCTCTTTTGCTTCTTCCCCACCGCGACGCGCTTGTGTCGTGTTTGTTTGCTTGCGCTGCATTGGTGCTGACCTCTCGGATCGATTGGTGTGCTTCGTCAGGATCTCGAGTTCAACTGGCGGCTGGTGGTGGCCACCGTCGTCGGCTTCCTCGGCTCGGCGTTCGGCACCGTCGGCGGCGTAGGGGGAGGCGGCATCTTCGTGCCCATGCTCAACCTCCTCGTCGGATTCGACACCAAGTCCGCCGCCGCACTCTCCAAATGTAAGCCTGCTCGTGGACGCCAGCACCTGCTGATCGATGCGTCTGAGATGGATCGATTTTGCTGACACGCGTCGAATTGTTGTCTGGTTGCGCGCAGGCATGATCATGGGGGCCTCAGCCTCGTCGGTGTGGTACAACCTCCAAGTGTCGCACCCGACCAAGAAGGCACCGGTCCTCGACTACAAGCTCGCGCTGCTCTTCCAACCCATGCTCATGCTCGGGATCACCATCGGCGTCGAGCTGAGCGTCGTCTTCCCCTACTGGCTCATCACCATCCTCATCATAATCCTCTTCATAGGTTTGTGGGCTTGGCGCTTGCATGCCGCCAAATTGTGTTGTTAAGCAAGGCTGACACTTTTGTGCTGTTCTCCTTTGTGTGTCTGGTGAGATCACTGAGATGGATGTGTGTTTGTTGTGATCAATTCTTGCAGGTACTTCCTCGCGGTCCTTCTATAAAGGCATCCTCATGTGGAGGGAGGAGACGAGGATCCTGGTTAGTTCTTGTCACATTTGCCCTGCTCGCTGTCCAATTACTGTGTCATGACAAACTCTCTTTTTTCCCCTCGTGGGAATGATTGCAGATGGAGACGGAGGAGCGAGAAGCGCAATCGAAGTCTGCCCGTGCCCCCAGCGATGGTAAAAAGTTTTATCCAAGTTGCGAGTCAATAGTCGTTTTCTCATTTTAACATGGGGTTATGACCCAATTTCGGCAGTGGTTCTTGACCCTAGTTATGAAGAGCCCCTCCTGCCTCAGCCTAAGCCGACTGAGAAGTCTGGCCTGGTAAGCCACAAATACCTGCCAGTTTATATTGTGCTTTGATATGCAACTGTAAGGCTTACGACTTGATCATGTAAATAAGAACGGTCCGTTACTGTTAGATCCACCTTTTGTAGCAATGACATGATTGGTTGATGAAAGCTAATCAAGTCCCTTCAATGATTCTTTGATTTATATATTCATGGTTTAGAGAAAAGTTGGCAGCTGCTTTGAACATGGAAGAAACAAGAAAAACCAAAAGCTCAGTTTGTCCCTATGTGCTCTAATCAATGATTACCTGTTTTTTATTACAGGAGACTATGTTATTCAATTTGAGGTGGAAGAATATCCTAGTGCTTATGGCTGTCTGGTCATCTTTCTTGGGGCTGCAAATCCTCAAGGTCTCTACCTTTCATATGCAGCACAACAGTACTTCTGTACTTTTAATCTTTTATATTCGAAAACTTTTAGCTACTTAGCACTAATTGGATTTTTCTAAAAGGACATTGATCGTACCCCTTTCTCCCAAAGTATAGTAGCAATGCACGTTGGGCTAAGTTCACGTATGCTGACTGTTCATGGCTCCGTAATTCTTGAGCACATGTGCATATGTGATTCTATTTGGCAGTGTTTATTACTACCTCGTGGCCCAGCGTGGCTCCTGCTCTTCTGTTGACATTGGTTTTTCCACAGATACGTTGGCTGAAAGTTGTGACTAACTGCTGTAATTTTTCGCTTCCATGCAGAATAACTCCAAAACATGCAGCCCTTTCTACTGGGTGATCAATATTCTGCAGGTGAGGAATCACTCTGCCGCCTGCCAGTACATTATCCAAAATTTTATATCATCTGTTAGAAGAGAGAATGGTGCTTGTCATTAACCTAATTAGATCCTACCTTGCCCTTTCTCTTCATTTATCACAGAAACCTTCTCATCATCGTTCTGTTTATGTTTGGGAAAATATCACTGGCATGGGCATACATATGGTCTTTTCAGAACACATAAAAAGCTTTGTTAGGCCTACATGTTTGGTCCATCCACCAGCCACTTTTTGAGCACCTTACAACTCGTACGAAACCTTAACTTTCCTTCGCTTGAAAGCTGGGTGTTCATTCTGTTGCACATCGTACAAATTAGGGGCTTGTGTTGCAAACATTTTCTACCTATACTATCTAACCATGTGCGTCGATTGATTTAGGTCCCGGTTGCAGTAAGTGTATTCCTGTGGAAGGCCGTGCAGCTGTGCAGGGAGAGCCGTGCTCGACGCAGGGATGGTAACTTGGAGTATGTCTGTGAGGCCTCTATCGAATGGTCACCAACACAACTCATCTTCTGCGCCTTCTGTGGTCTGCTGGGTGGTACTGTTGGTGGTCTTCTCGGGTCTGGAGGGGGGTTCATCCTTGGCCCGCTCCTTCTTGAGCTTGGGTGCATCCCCCAGGTATTTGAACCATTTTTGTGTCAAGTTTTCATTTCTTGAGTTCATTTTCAAATGTTATCAGGTGCAATCATGTTGCCGTGCATTCATCTTATCGTATTGGTGGTTTGTTGCGCACATGCAACACATGAGAGAGCATAGCTAGCCTCCAAAGAGGCATAGGACAAGTGTCATGAGTGTACATTTTATCGCCAATAGTAGCACATGATACTAAAGGAACTCCAGATAGGCACTGTAGCTGCGCGTGCTTTATGCCCTATTGGATGTACGTTGCAACGCATCCAAGCCTGAGGTAAAGGGTTTTTGGTATAAGTGGACAAGACTGGGGACGCAGTAGATAAGAACAGATTTTGTTATTGTCCATGTGTAGTTGGCCACATGTGTGTAAGCATCACTACTGAAGAGATCAAATCCCATTATCCGAATTAGCATCAAATCTACATACTTGCAATATACAATTTGAAAAATGCCAATTTGGGAGTATCGTCGAATTTGCTAATCTGATCACAGCATTAGAGGCTTAGAGCATGTCATATAAAATATTGCAGTATTTACAATGAAATTATTGTTTCGGCAGGCTAAACAAACTATAAGCTTTTGACATATTACATCGGTTTTTAACTTTTGTAAGTAGTGATTAAACTATCGCATACTTCATGAGTTTCTCAAATATATTTTTTAATCATCTTCCCATGTTTGTTTATTTTAAGTTTTCTACTAAAAGTTTTCTTTTCAGAAGCATCATACCATCCTAAAGTAAGCTAGTCAAAGATGTCCCCATCTGTAGCTATTCATGTGATTGCCAGAAATTTTTGGTTAACTGCTATCTGAATCATTGACAGGACTATATGGAATAGTATATTCAAATCTAAGAGTTTCTTTGATTCGCATGATTCTCAAAACACAGGAATAGAAAAAAAATATGAAAATTAGATATCTTTTTTTATAAATATTATTTTTTTAAATTTTTTTTTCCAAAATTTATAGGTATTTTTGAAAAAATCATAAAAATAGCACCCTGTCGTCTAACGGTTGGACGACAGGAGGCACCGTTAGACGACAGGGAGCCAGTCGGCCAATGGTGAAACGACAGGGACCTATCGTTCAACCATGGAACGATAGGCCCATGTACTGTACAGTATAGTACTTATATCTCTAATTCTTCTTCTTCCTCCAAATCATCTCGTGCATTAAATCTTAGTAGAAAAATGGATCATTTATGGGCCCATGTATCCACGGGTGTGATCGGATTTCAAATCCGTGCGCCGGTTTTCGAATTGCTATGAATTTACCCAAATTTAGTAAAAACAGCTTAAATTTAGATAAATTCATAGGAATTCGAAAACCGGCGTACGGATTTGAAATCCGAACGCACCCGTGGATACATGGGCCCATAAATGATCCATTTTTCTACTAAGATTTAATGCACGAGATGATTTAGAGGAAGAAGAAGAATTAGAGATATAATTACTGTACTGTTACTGTACAGTACAGGATGCATCCCAGGGCCTATCGTTCCATGGTTGAACGATAGGTCCCTATCGTTTCACCATTGGCCGACTAGGCCCCTGTCGTCTAACGGTTGGACGACAGGCTCCTGTCGTCCAACCGTTAGACGACAGGGTGCTAGTTTTGTGATTTTTTCAAAAAAACCTATAAATTCTAGAAAAAAATTTAAAAAATAATATTTTAAAAAAAGTTCAAAAATTAGATGTCATGACATGTTGTCTCCCACATGAAATGAAAATATATGAATAAGTATTAAAAGTTCTTAGGGGTTTGATGTATATCATAGTTGTCACAGAAACGAAGGAAATTTTCCAAAAGGTTAAACTCAATGGAAAATTTCATTCGGACTTGCATGCAAAGTAGTCCATAGGAAAAATTCCTATGATTTTCAATCCTACAAATCAAATAAGTTTTATAGGAAAAATTCTTAAAGAATAGAATCCTCCAAAAATTCTATGAATTATTTTAAATCAAAGAGATCCTAAGATGTTAATTTCAGAAAAGATACGGATTAGCTGCACCATACTGATGTAGTAATATTGTTTAGATTTACATATCTATGCCTAAGTAGGTCCTTTCTCATTTTGACTTGATGCACTCCATGAATATTACTACGGAGCAATTTACTCATAAAGTTACGCTCGCCCTTAATTCTTTGTTATGAAGGCCCGCTGGGTGTTGGTTTTCTTTTTTTTTAATCGTTCAGACTTGTCCAAAGAGCTCTCCAAAATGCATGTCCTGAGCAGACAAAATGTTTTTCCGTTATTGTCATAGTGACTGGAGTAGCTCATTGGCCTGGTCCACAATCCACACTGTGACCCTATTACTTGCATGTGGACACAGGCTTGTAATCATCCAAATAGGAAATAGATCGCATTAGATACTTTGGCTTGGCTGTAGGAACTAGAGAGTCGTACAGAACCCCATGTGGTATTTTATTGTTTAGTGGCCTACACGCAACGCCTTGATGGATGGAAGGTGTGAAGGCCATTTTTGTACTCGTGTAATAGGCTGAAATTTTTCCTAGATCCAGATCTATCCAGATTCTTTGTATTTGGTTTAATGGTATGAGCTTGCTGGATGTGACATACAGATCATTTGAGCAGAAACTAGATAACCAAGTCGAATAGGGCATTAACTGAGACTTTTGTTATATTTAGATTAGAAAATCTGAATATTTGTTTCCAATTGATTTTGCACGGGGTGGTCCAAGATTTATGAATGACTTCCTCTCTTGCAAGTTGCAACTGGTGAGATAAGCCAGACTCAATCTATTCATCTATGTTCTAATCTATTGGTGCACAATTCCTGTATTTTTTACCAATTGGTATGCAATAGAAAATGGTTAAAAACATTGTAGAGAACAAGATATGTTTTTTCATGATATCTATAAGAACTGTGTGATTCTATCACTTCTGTTTTTTTTCTCTCTTGGGAAACATTGCTAAGAACTATCTTTTGTGTCTACCAGGTTGCAAGTGCAACAGCAACATTTGTGATGATGTTCTCATCATCCCTCTCCGTGGTTGAGTTCTACTTCCTGAACAGATTCCCAATCCCCTTTGGTAAATCCATGGTTGCCAAACTCTGTTTAGAAATTCTGCAAAATTAGCAAACTGAATGTTTTATAACCACGTGCACTGTCTCCTCCTGCAGCTGCCTACCTAATCTTTATTTCCATACTGGCTGGATTCTGGGGCCAGTGCTTGGTCCGCAAGATCGTGCATATGCTCAGGAGAGCATCGCTGATTGTCTTCATCCTCTCCTCTGTCATCTTCGCCAGTGCTCTTACCATGGGTATGGACAAAAAGCTCACTGATCATTACTTTCCCTTTAATTTAACAAATTACTCACTGCTGATCAGTCCAATTAAAGTTCAGCTAACAAAGACATTAGTTAACGGGTCACAATTTTGCCTTGGAAACATCTAAGCAAAACATTTATTCAGGCACTAGTGTTACTTGTCACTGTTGTAAGTAACAGGCATCTTTCGAAGCAACTTGGTTAAAGTGAGGTTCAACAAGCTTAAATGAGTTTTGCCTGCAACGTTATTCCTGCTTGGTTAACTTCCATAGCTTTGTGTTTGAATTATCTGATTGCTAAAGCACCAAGACACCATAGTTTTCCTAACATATGTTATTTCCCCAAAATTCAGGTGTTGTTGGAACCGAGAAGAGCATTTCAATGATCAATAACCATGAATACATGGGGTTCCTCAGCTTCTGCGAGTAACCAAACAACCGATCAGATCGTCCATACACCTGGGAGAATCCAGGTCAATATCTAATTGACCTCACCTCTCCCAAACCCAAGGATGAAATAAAAGCCGTGACGGGTGTCCCACGCGTTAGCATCTCGCTAACCTGCAACCACCTGTCCGACGAAGGAAACGTAGCAGTGAAGTTCATGTCATGCACGTGTTAGCTCCTGGCTAACCTGCTGCAACTACATGTATTGGTCTCGTGATGTTGTGTTAGATTCTGCGTGTTTTTGTCATGCGTGTGTTAGCTCCTGGCTAACCTGCAGGAAAGTATTTGTCGTAGGGAGGGTTGCGGTTATGTCATTCACTCTTCCGTTGGCTAGCTTGCCTGCAAACATTTGTTGTATTGAACATTGTAAATATATCAGCCAATTGCTTGGTTGTAAATATAACTTGTCGCGCATATGAATCACTCCTATTCAGCAGCAGTTCCAGCCGCTTCCATCGGGGCCCAAGGCTACTGGTAATGCAGCTGCGGCAGTAGGCAGAGACCGGCATCATTCAGAGAAATTATATGCTAGGTGCTACGCTAGTGTTGAATTGAAAACAGCAGCGGTTTATGTCGTTTGCTTCTTGCGTCTGCATTTCAGTCAAGGCCGTATAGGGTGTAACGGTGTGGTATTGATTGCAGCGAACTACTCCAACCAGGAGCAATTTTCAATGTTCAGGAGCCCTGGCCTTAAATGATCTCAAGAGTAGTAGTAACCCTGGACCGGGACCGCTCGTGATGTAGTACATGCTTGCTGGGAGTACATGCTAGTAGTAGAGTAGCTTGTGTATCGCCCAACCAAAAGGATACTGCTCACAAGACGATCTTCGATCAACCTCACCTTCTCAAAGAAAATAATAAAATTAATTTTCTTTTGTATGGTGGCAATTGGCAAGATGGAAAGAGGATTTTCCTTAAAAGGGAGATAGGAAGAGGATTGAATTCTATCTTCAGAACCACAAACACAACCAGTGAAATTGGACGGCACCGGCACACCATCAATTTTATTGGATGGCATGCCAAGTTGGCCATACCGATGGCCACGTCATTGCTTGTCTATATAATATATGAAATGTTAAATAAACAACATCAACGTCATTGAATATTTTGGTCAGAACTCCATGGCTAAGTTTTTTTAGAACGCCAGTGATCCAGTTTGAAGTCTCTGGCACATTTTGTGTTGGAGAGCATTATGGCTTCTACAGGTCCAGGGAACCTGCAATATCAAGAAGTGCAACGTAGGCTGCACCAGAGAGCACATAGTGTGGTGTTCAAAAGTGTCCTTACATGATTTATGTCAGCCCCCAACACATGAGCCTTTAATTAATAATCAGAACTCAGCAGCAGGCTGCCACTATGCAAACATCGCAACTGAACATAAGCACACAACTATAGACAAGATCGCTATTATCACTAATAGTTGGCATTCCAGCAGCAAAGCTTCAGAGCTGCCGAATGGGTATAATATTTCTTTCGCACAAGCTTCTTGTTCATCACTTGCCCCAGATCATGATGTACTCTAGGTAATACAAAGCAGATCCCTACCAAACTTATACAAAAAGGGGGGCAATAGAGAAATAGCTTGCTTGCATCGCATCCTCCAAGTCTAGGAGAGAAAGAAAACCATGTCTCGTGGAAGTCCTACAAACTTACAGGTTGCACCAGAAGCTAACAAGAGAGATCTCCTGATCTTCATTCCATAAGAACTTCACCGTCGCCCATTGCTTTGTTCATGATTTTTGTTGATACATCTAGGTCTTCTTTGTGAGTGTCACCATCGTTGACCTTACTGTGCACCGTGGTGGAGGATGTGCCAGTATTACCATCATTGTTTCCATCTCTGGATATGGTCTTCTGGGAATCAGTTGAAACCAAAGCCGCAGTCCCATTTGGTGGAGAATTCAACTCTGCAGCTGATGTCAGGTCAGTGAAGAGCTGTGTTTGGTTGTTCAACACTGCCGTTGAGTTTACTTGCTTCTTAGGTTGACCCTTCAAAGAAGTTGAATTAGTTTCCTCTGATCCAGCATGGTTGCTGGTCAAATTTACTAGAGCTCGATCAGTCTTGCTTTCTGAGACAGTGCTGGGAGTGCTTATGTTTGGATTGGAGGATGCATTAGTTGAAGAAGCCCCATGTTTCATGGCAGCATTTGTTCTGTTCACTCCAGGGCCTCGAAATGATATTCCATTTGATAAATTGGTGGTGCCTTCAAATATCCTATCCATGCTCTTCAGTTGTTCCTCTGGGAGAGGTTTGTGACTTGGGCATCATGGTCCACAGAACTTGACACATCATCGCCTCTAAAACTCTTCTCCCTAGCCTTGCGAGCTTCCTCCTCCTTGTGTTCGGGTTCATGATTTTCATGAGGAACTGCAGTCGAAGCATCATCTATGTACAAGATTTTCTCTTGGGCATGACGGGTCAGCTCATCTCGCTCCGATGATGGAGGGTCATGAGTAACAGCACTAGATACATCGTCACCATGGAAACTCTTCTCTTGATCCTCCTGAGACCGCTCCTTCCGCTCTTCTTCCTCAAACACACCCACACCATCAGCTCCCTCATCCTTATCAGCAGAGTGCTCACCAGGCTCAGGAAGATCATCATCCTTGTCCATGTCTGGCTCATCAATGGGATCGTCATCATGCTCATCATGCTTCATTTCTTGCTCCATCTCTTCATTCTCTTCATCCTCAATCCGTTCATCCAGTGTCGACGAATCAGCCACCATCTTAGTAGGTAGGTCCTTCCTGCCTAGTTTGATCATCTCCCCCTGGCTCCGATCATCTTTATGCAGGTCATTGGCGTCGTTTTCATTATATGCTGCCTTCTTCTCGTAAGAATGCTTTACTTGGTAGATCAACCAGACAGAAACAACAACCAAGAGACTTATCTGAAGAGCTTTCTTTAGCTTCAGACCTTTTGATCTGTGGTTTCTACTTGAGCTCTGCCTCAACATTATTAGTCTATAGAGGTAACACTACGACCTCTAAAATCCAAACTCTGCTCTCGGTATCTCAACTGAACACCTTGACTGTTCCTTCATTAAAAGGTTAACAACAGATAAGCATCGCTCTTGATATTGAAGACAAAGGTGGGATACAAAAAAATGTGATGAAATACTTGAATGAATGGACAAGATATTCGTTTACTTTTTTCTCTTTCAGTTTACTCGCCTAAGTCATCTTGGAGATAAGCCAAAATGCATATCTGTAAAATCCTACCAACC
This sequence comes from Stipa capillata, assembly GCA_019208055.1. Classification (NCBI taxonomy): domain Eukaryota; kingdom Viridiplantae; phylum Streptophyta; class Magnoliopsida; order Poales; family Poaceae; genus Stipa; species Stipa capillata. Next base: position 135,482 of record JAGXJF010003011.1, read on the forward strand.
ATATCAAAAGAAAAGAGCTGTATTATATCATGTTAGCACTAGCAGAGACAATATTAGTCACGTGAAACAAGCTATGCATTTGAGATATGGACTACCTCCAACGCAAACATTTCCTAATTTGTATCAGTAATCAAGGCATGTGCGCCAAACAACTAGCTAGGATAATAATTCTCTTAAACGAAAACCAACTAGTTAGGACAATTAACAAGAGTGAAGCGTGCGCTACATTACTACTCCCCGAAAGTAGCACAAATCAAGGTCCAGACAGCATAAGAAACAAGTAAAAATTCCAACCTTTCCACAAAGAACACAGCAGACCACCTCCAAACTCATTTGCACTAAACCATAAGAAACACGCCATGTTTGACACCGGAAATAGATGCAGGAAAGGGTAAGCTAACGAAGCAGAGGTAGCCAGAGTTCACTTTAAATGGCCTAAACAAGACAGATGAGGATTCCAATCACCTTAGTACCGAACAACACAAACACCAAAGACAATTAAAAGGAAAGATTTAAGCTTGAGGAAACAGTCCGCAATAAGCATATCTCAATTGTTGAGATGTCTTGCCAAATCGAGGCAAGAAACCTCAAACCCCAGCTACACGGCCACCACACACACCAACATCCCAACGAAACACACACCAACATCCCAACGAACTCAACAGCACGAAAACCCAAATGTTCTGTCCCAAGAAAACCCAGACCCAAGACGCGCTTCAAGGAGCTCAAGAACCTGCATGAGATGGCCACGGCACACCAAAAAGATTCAATCTTTGCAACAGAACAAGACCATGAACAGCTCACCTATGGATACCACCACGACGGTCCAAGCAGCTGTTCTTCGTTTAACCTCGCCTCCTCTTCCCACCGCAGGAGATTTAAAGGAGAAACACGCAGGGGGCGGGTCGAACTGGTCAAAATCAAGATGCTTGTTCACCTAAATCCCCTCCCCCACTAGTGAAAGGCCGGATCTAAATATAGGCACGCGGATTGTTTCTATGGAACGGAAGGGAGCTGATAAACAAATGCTATAGTGGTCAGTGGATTTGGGGCTTGTGCATATGGCGATTGGGGAATGGCGGTAGGTGCCGGGTTGGGGTGGGGGATTTATGATGCGATGCGGATGGTCCGGCAGCTTCACAGTCACACGGGGGAGGAGAGGAGAGAGAGAAAGAAATGGTGAAATTTTTATGCTCCTTTTCTTTCTGACTTTCTGTGTTACTCCTTTATTTATTCTTGGGAGAACTTCACCTTCTTGCGTTTGGGGTTGGGGTTTGGCAGCGTGTGGGTTGGAGGTTGGGAACAGGGAACTTTGGAAGACTCGTCACACCAAGCCGTTTTTTTCTCACGCCTCGGTACAGGTTTTGTTGCCTATTGCACGAGAGATTTGAGAGGAACGGCTATCCTTTTTCATGCACTCTTCTGTGTTGATTTGCCCTTTTGTTTCAGCAACGGTGCCCAAAGAACAACTGTTGCGTTCGCCAGTGAACCGTAATTTTCGTACGTATTTGGAGTGTTATCGTTGTTTCCTTTCGAGCTTCACTTACATATTTTATGTCTCTTTTTAAGGATTCTTTTGCTATATACATATTGAGCATCACTTACATATTTATAGTCATTTACACCTCTATTTGAGGGTTCCTTTATGTCCGTATTTTTTTGACATTTATTATTTAGTATCTGGTCTAGCTTAGGATCAGCAACACTGACTAATATTTTAAACATATATTTAACTTACATTTGCTGAATTGATTGTTGCTAATATTTGCTACCATATTGAAACCTATCTAGCTCCACATATTCTACCATCATACAAGTGTTCCCTTGCAATCGCTTTATCCAATCTTCGAAGGTACTTTAACAACACTGGTTTGTCAGTCACCCCTGCTTGCAAGGTAAGAACTTACAACAATTTTGATTTAGCTTGAGCGTTGAGCGTTGAGCAACTTATAGCCACATCCTAGTAGTTGGTAGGAACAATGTATGTGTAATTATGTTTCCTGTTTTCTACTAACCATAACAGCTTCCCGAGTGTTCAAATCTTGGGAAAGCACCATAGCGGAGGTATACGAGCTATACACTAAGACGAGCGCGTCTTCACCACCACCATAAAAGGTACCACAACATGAAAAGGTATATGATCATGTTTTAGTTTCTATGCCAGTATTTGAGAGTTGTAATAAGTTTGATTTCTATCTCGATTGGGAATTAGAAGTCAATAAAATATTTTCAAGCCATGTTTTTCTGAGCATAAGAATATATGGGTCGCTGTTAGTACATTCACTGATTTTGCTTCTATTTGGTAGGATGAATATTATTAGTTATATCCTGATTATATACGTACTACTTGGGATGATTTAATGCATGAAGATGATGTGTTGTTTGCTGCCTTCTACTATAAAATGAAGCTAAAGAAGAATTCTTGGCTTCTTCTCAATGGAATTTCAGCCAAGACAGTCCACCCTCAGAAGGGGTGCGGCTAAACCCAATCCAGTGCCGCGCCACCTTTAAATTTGGGCTTAGCCCATGTAAACTGAAGTCCACATATAGTGAATGCACCTAGATTTTGGCCAAACCACCTCCTTGGCCGCAATACCTCCTCTCCCCTTTATATACCCCCCTAGGGCTCCCCTTTAAACTTGGGTTTTATTTAGTTAAGAGTTCGCTACATTGTAACTTTGTGTTCTTCGATTTGTCCAACGACCAATTGTCAAGACCACTTAGAAATCCCAATTTATCTACGTCATCCATATTTGCAATTTCATATTGCTATTATCATATTAGTGCTTGTTCTTCGATTGCTCGCAAGGATTGGAACATCGTGTTTAGGTTGACCGTACTTTCAGCACCATCAATAATTTACTGGATTGGTTTAGCAATTGTCCATCATCGTTGTACGATGTAGTTGGATTGTTAAAGTCGTCTTCATGAAATTGATCGTATGTTTCTCATTGAAAGATCAGGACATCCATAGTGCTATCATCTTTGCTCTAGCCAATGCTCCATTCACGTAGTAGATGGGATGCCTTCACCAAAGCTGCACTAACTGCCATTGCATGGCAGCAAGATGCATTAGCAGGGGTTTTCCGGGCTTCAAACTTGTAAGCAATGGAGGGCTGGTCAAGTATGCCATGAGTTCTTCAAAAGCGGCTTGTGCTTCAGCCGTCCACTTGAAGTCATTCAGGGTACAAAAAGCTTTGAAGAAGTGAAGCCATTTTTCTGCCGAGCAGGATACGATCTCGAGCGCAGCCATCCTCCCAGCGAGGCATTGCACGTCCTTGATGGATTGTGGCGGCTCCATGTCACGTATGGTGTAAATCTTTTTGAGGTTAGCTTTGACACCTGGCTACGACACCAGGAATCCCAGGAGCTCCACTCGGCAAACTCCGAAGGCGCACTTCTTCGAGTTGAGCTTCACTCCGTACCTCCGGAGGTTCATGAAAGTCCTTGGGATGTGTACTTGTGTAACATCCCTAAGTTTAATACATTGTTATTTGTGCATCATGACATGGAATTCATGAGTCAAATTTGAGTATAATTTTAAAAAATTTAATTGTCAAATAAAAACCCTAATTAAATCATAAGTCTTGGTTAAGAATCTTCAAAACAGAGTGTTTTAAAGTTAATTTGAAAAGTATAAAAAATTCTAATTTGAAAAAAATGTTTTGAAAAGGAGCTAAAACAATTTTTGGAAGCAGATATTATAAAGAAAATAGAAAAAGAATCAGAACAAAAAGAAAAATAAAACCTAATCTAAACCTAACCCCCCGGGATGGGCCCTCTTGGGGCCCATTTTCTTCCCCCCGACTGGGCCGGCGGCCCAGCCTTCCCCTCTCCCTCCCTCGGCCCACTCGGCCTCCCCTCTCCCCTCTTCCTGCCGCGGCCTGCCCCGCCCCGCCTGGGCCTCCCCTTCCCCGGCCCGCTTCCCCCTGGCCTGGCCCTCTCCCCCTTCTCCCTTATCCGCTTGCCCCCGTCGTCCTGTCCTCATCCACCCCACCGCCGCCACCAGCTCGCCACCGAGCTGCTTGCCGTGGCAAGCAGCCGGCAGCTCGCCCCGCCACCTCTTGCTCCGGTAAGCCCGCCCCCTTTTCCTCTTTCTCCCTCAGACAGAGCACCCCCTCCTCGCGTTATCTCTCTCTCTCTCTCTCTCTCTCTCTCTCTCTCTCGTGCTCATCGTCGCTGTCGCCCCACCATCACCTCGCCGCGTCGCTGCCCAAACCGCTCGCCTCCCGCACCGCCTCACCGCTCCACCGCGCTGCCTCCCCGATGCCCCGCCACGCCGCGCCAGAGCCGAAGCCTCGGTCAACCGCCGCTTCCCGACGACCCCACCGCCACCTCGCCGCCCCGCCGCTTCCCGACGACCCCACCGGACCTCGCCGCCCCGTCGCTTCCCGACGACCTCACCGCCACCTCGTCGCCTCGTCGCTCCACCGCACCGCGGTAAGCCCGCACCCCCGCTTGCCTTGTCGCCGTCGCCCCACCTGACCCCGCCGCCGCCGGCAGCCCCACACCAGTCGGACCGAGCCGAACGGCCGAGTCCCAGCTGTGCTTTAATTAGGGCCCCATTAATTATGTCATTAGGACATATTGATGATAAGTGACATCATTAATATTGGTGATTAGTGCTAAACCTACCAATTTAATGCTAATCATTGGTCATTAATACTTACATTGTAATTAATAACATTTTCCAACACATTAATGACCACAATTAATGACTAATCAGTGCTATAAATGAGGTATTTAATTCTCTCTCTATGACGACTAGGCCCCACCCGATAGATTATAAATAAAAATAATAAATAAAATAAAAATCTGTGACAGTGGGCCCCACCTATCATTGGCTCGGTCAAATTTGACTAGAGTTTACCATGGGGCCCACATGTCATTCTCTGAGGCTAGGACAGAGATAGGTGATAAAAATATTTATTATTTAATATTATTTTTATTTACTGAGAAAAATACAAAAATGGAATTTAAATTGATTAAATCTTAGAAAATTCATTTTTAATCAAAAAATGCCAATAGTATATCAAAATATTCAGAAAAATGAGATCTATCTAAATATGTCATTTTCATACATGTTTGCATGATAGAAAAAATATAAACAGCTAAAAACTAAAATTAGGATTTTCTCGATTAGCCGAAAGTCATCGGATCGCGATATCTCGAGCGTCCGGACTCCGATTAAATCGATTCCACTTGCATTAGTCTTCATTTTGAATCTTCTATGCCATGGCATACATTTCATATCATGTTGGTGTTCATCGTTGTGATACTTATTATTGCATCTCCTTTTCTGGTGTTTTCGTTCTTCTTAATAGAGCCGGAAGATCCCGAAGTGTATAATCCTGAGCAGGAACAAGATTTAATAACTGAACCGCAAGGCAAGCAACCCTTTGAACATTTTACGATCATCCTACTATTTACAAATTATTAATTATTTCCAAAACCCTATCACATGCGTTCAACTTATACTTTCTGTAAAGTGCTAGCTTTATTCCTTGCATAACTTATTTTGTCGCTCAATCAACCCCACCACACCCCAAACTATTTAGAGTAATATAGTTATTGCTTCTAAGTTACTTATATAGTTAATGATGCTTAGACATGTTTAGACATGTAGAAGTCATAATTCCTTGGATGGCAGACAAAACACAACACTCTGGGTGGGTTAAGTGGTAGGTGGGTGTTCACCGGGAAGGAACTAATGAACTTGATTAATAATGATCGGGCTTAGACGAGAGGCCATGGCTGGGAGCATGGTGGATTGTCTCGTTTTTCCCACAAGGACCGGTTCCCGATGTCCTTTTAAACCAAGATTTGCGTACTTCTACACGGATGGTATAATGGGCCACCCATGACTGAATAATTTGTCTAGACTTGAGTTATGAGCTACATAGTTTACCATTTCCATTCGTTGGGTGAGTGAAAAATAATGTGATGTGGTGCCTCAATATAGGTGTAAGGGTTACACACGGTCCGGGACCGGGGATGTATCACTTGCTACAACTTTTGGGACCGTGTCGGGGTACCGGCCGGACTGGTGTACATAGGTTAGCCCATTAGGGTGGCTCATACTTAAGTCAAAAACATTGTAAAGGTCGTGTTCAATCACACTCTGCTAACACGCCTCGTGAAGTGTGTCTTGGGCCTAGCGTTAATAGTCGATTGATACGTGTAGGTAAAGATGTACACCTCTGCAGGGTTTGAACTATTCGAATAGCCGTGTCCGCGGTTACGGACAACTTGGTAAGAATCCATATCGAATTAGACAACTACAACAATACTTTAAAACATGCCAACTTTAAGGTTGAGGAGTTAGCGATTGTTTCCTCCTTGGTGGTTGAGGAAGAATCGAGGGTTAAATGTATGGTGGTCTGCAATATATTTCATCGTGAAGATTCGACTCATCTCCTTAAAAAGTAATCTCGTAGTCGGACTTCATCCTACTTAAAGAATATTATCGAAAGAATAATCAGCTTTTCACAAAATAGTCCACAAATACCCCTTATTGAAACATGTTGCACTATTACTAAATTCCCTTGTAAGTCTTGCGGAGTACAATTTTTGTACTCACCTTGCAATTATTGATAATGTTGTGCAGAGGAAATCATCCTCTCAACGGATGGTTTCTATGTAGAGGTCGATGCCCACGACAACTAGTCGCTGGGAATCCCAGGCAGTGGTCCTGCCCAGGGTTCGGTAGCTTGGTTTGTTCTGCTGCCATCTTTTGGCCTTACCTTTTTGGCTTCTTAGCCATGTTTAATCTTTCACTGTGTAATCAACTCTTTGTGTCAATTATGTTGTTAAGTTTTAAAGAACAACTAGTATATTGCAGTTTCAGTCGTAGAGTTGCTGTTGTGATACTTCTTTGTTCTCACCTGCCTCATGTGCCTTGCGTGTAAGTTATTGAAGCGCATGATGCAGGTAGAGTTTCAGAGTCTATATCATAGAATTGTTAGGTTTAATCACCCCTGTGAAGTGACTCTTCCACTGCGAGCTTGGGAACTATATCATCCTACTCCAGCCGAACATTAATTTGTCGGGACAAGTTTGGGATTGATATTCCGGCTCAGTGAGAAAAGAGTGAGGAGACCATATCACCCTACTTAATCTGTGCATTAGTTTATCGGAGCAAGTTTGGGGTTGACGTCTCGCGCTATTCGAAGCCATATCACTTCACTTCTCTTGGAATTGATACCCAAGGGTTGAGGTCGGGGTTGACGTTTCGACTTAGCGGGTGATTTCACTTAAAATTCTCTGTTATGGATTTTGGGTCCCGATAACTTGTGAGGTGACTTTTGATGATAACATCATTCACATACACTTATGCATTCCTTCCGAGCTGGCTTTTGAAGATGAGGCTCACAAGGTGCTGAAAAGTTGCTCCGACATTCCTCAAGCCAAAAGGCATGCGTAGGGAGCCGATGGGGTGATGGATCTTGTCTTCTCTTCATCTTTTTTAGCCATGTGGACTTTGTGATATTCAGAGTATGCGTCCAACAACCTCAACATTTCACGCCTGACCGTGGAATTGACCAGTTGGTTAATATGAGAAAGAGGGTAGTCGTCTTTTGAGCATGCCTTGTTGAGGTCGGTGAAGTCCATGCACATGCGTCATTTTCCATTAGTCTTATTGACCAAGACTGGGTTTGCCAGCCATTTGGGATGCCACACCTCGCGAATGAGACCAGTCTTGGTGAGTTTTTCAATATTCTTTTTGATGGCATCGTTTCTTGCCAAGGACAACTTCCGGAGTTTTTGCTTTACCAGGGTATGGTTGGGTTTGATGGCGAGATGGTGTTGCATCACTTCACGCGGGACGCCTCCCATGTCAGCAGACGACCAAGCAAAGAGATAAGAGTTTTTCTAGAGGAGGGCGAGTGGGAGGTCCGCCCCTATCTTCACTGTGCTTGCATCTTCATTTTCGAAGTTGTGAACGTCCTTCAACTCTCCCTCGGGTTGCGGCTTCGACATGAATATTTGGCATAGCCATAGAAGGTTCCTTGACATCGAAAATGAGGTTCACGCTTCTAGTTGTTATTTCTTTGGTGGCATGCTTCATCTCGTGGACGTAAAGCACATTGCGACCTTGAGTTTGCTCTCCACGCTCTTCAAGACTTGGAGGTCTATGCCTTTCCCCCTTAAGTTTTTCATTTATTGGATAAATTTTTCATCTTGTCATGCGGGGGTTTATATAGGCAAGAGATTCATGATAAATGATCATAGCTACCCTTGCGAGATGAGAAAAGGAGGATTACAAATGGAAAATGATCCATGAGTCTATGATAGACTAGAGAGATGGGATGGTTTTTGGTCTATGATGGAATATCTCTTATATACACATACTAATTACATTGAGTTTATTTTGACCAATTTTGAGGTGATCTGACTTCTTAAACTTCTTTAATATCACATAAGCATCATATAGAAATGTCATGGACCGACCTAAAGTCTATTAGTACCCCCAACACGTAGAGCCTATGTTTGACGACGAATTCAAAACATCGGCGAGGAATTAGATTAGAGGTGTTTCAAATGAGCTCGACATATAACTTGCGTTTGTCGTAAGCACGCACGTGTCTAACGTGAGTAGGATAATGTGGTGTCCATTCTCAATGTACTACGTGAAAGATAAGATATGCACAAATTTTAAGAATTTTGTTTTACACAATTGATGGGAACAAAGTGGTAATAAAACAAAGATGATAGAATGCTTTGTTACCACCGAATTGTTCTATCAGGGTGAACTATATCAATATGTCTTTGTTGGTCGGTAAGTTTTTCATCAAGTTAATTGGCATGAAAATTGCGAAATCATATTATGATACAGCTGTCCTTACTATACTATTCTGATATTATCACTGAAAATGCAGTTGTATTCGTTACACGTCTCTATTATTTATACACGATTAATTTGCATCTTTCTAATCTAGCTTTCACCGTGATCCTTCTATTTTTTTCTCTCCCCATTTATAGTAGAACTTTTAGGACTTTCCTTATTTGCAGTTATTATTCTATTGTGGGGTTTTATTACCCTCGTGGCGGAGGATATATATCATTACAATCTTGCCGCACCAAAGTGGCATATATTCTTCTCCTTTCCTTTGAATTGATAATCTAATTTCTGTTTTAAGAGTATGCGTTTTTCTTTTTGTCTTCAAAACGGAGGTACGTTCCACCATTTGTCTGTATTTGGATAGATAACATCTTCCCGAAAGAAAAGACCGGGTTCCCATCAGCTATAAAAGTGATTCTCATGACCATACGTGCACAAGAACTAGATGGGAAATTTGTTGTCCAAATCACCTTCTAGAGCGTTTCCTTCATTTTTTTGGGTTAAAATTTGAGGTTTCCAGCGCTAGCTCTTAGTTACAATTGAAAGGAGATTGAGTGGTACATGTCTCCAAGAGTGTACGGCTGATGTTGGGTGCAACTTCTGTTGACCTGGCTGCCAACACATGCTCTCACATTTAGTCCAAAGGAGTTAACCTTACAACGAGGTGTTACACTTACACACGATGTTAGGCGCAGGGTAGGACTGTTACAAGAAAGATCTCCGGTATATCCCACCTCTACGTGCATTTCAGTGCACCCTCTTCGGGACATGCACAATGCAAATGGTCATGAAAAGTTCATAACAAAATGGTGAGCATGTCATGAAGTAGTCAAGGTTCCTACAAAAAAGTTCAACTCAAAACACAGCATTCGCTTTAGTGAATATTAACTATATAATTTATCTTTCATCAATTTAGATTTGGAATGTTGCGACATGGTACATTGATTTTGTGTTACTTGTGCAGAAAATGGGGCATCGATCAGAGGTTGTCGATGAAAGGCCCAATGGTGGTCTGGTGGAGCCATCTACTGCCATGGACAAAAGACTCAACCATGGTCGTGGTGTCTCGATGAGTGTTGAACAATAGACAGTAGGTCTAAACAATAGAAGAGGAAGGAATGAATGAACTCAATAGTGCCGTGGAAAATCGGAACCTAAAGTTGGAACATGATGAGACGAGACCATCCAGAGCTTCGATTAGGGGGAGAGGGATCCCTCAACCTTCCAATGCCGAATAGAAGTAATGTTTTTTGGGAAGATACATCGTCTATTGTTGAAAAATATTTTACTTTTATAAGACACATAAAGTGTCAAACGTATAGCTTGACCCCTGATAGATAGGAATACGTACAAATGTACAATCACCTTCACTGACTGTCTAAGCGACAACTCGGTTCATGAAGGTTAATAAAAGCATTGAGGGGCAAGTGGCTTCGGGACGAGGAACTGAAGCGGATGGTGTGGTACGGACCTGGGAGGATGGTATGTGTCTTGTTCGATTCATTTTTAAAACTGCAAAATAGTAGCTAGCCAGAGTGAATATGTGCATGGATGTAAGGGCAAATCCGACCGCATACCTAGGACCAAAAATTTCACTGAAGCCTCCTCGAGAAAATAAAAGTTATGACGAATGTGATTTTTTGATTCTATATTATCCACATGTCTAGAATACTAGCAAGAGAATATTTCTTATTTTTTTTATGTAAATTAAGCAGGATAGACAAATAACAAATAAACATTAATAGTGTTTATTAGTATTGTGCAAAACCTGAAATGAGGTGTGGCCAAGTGGTAAGGCAGCGGGTTTTGGTAACTTACTCGAAGGTGTCCTAGGTTGTTTCGGATGAAACAAAGATGAATCATATTGTATGCGCAGCTCATCCCAGCCCGAGACTTGATCCGTCCCTAGCAGTGTGGTGCACTAGTGCAGTGGTCAGGTCAGCTTGGTCGACATAGGCAACACCAGTACTTACAAAATGAGGAACTTTTTCAGCGACATAGAAGTAGTGGTTGTCATGCATCACGCGCGGTACAATTCATCCGTGGATATACAGGGAACGCGTAGTAGCGGTAGTTGATTCCAACCAAGATATGTCCCAGTTGACTCACAGTGCATGTCAGCCAACTTGGCATCATGTATTCACGCGTAATATCATGCATCATCCTGTTGGAGACTTTTCTATTCTACAGGGAATAATTGAGGAAATTTTGGAACATATAGTTCAATCACCACTCATGTGATCGACTCGTGTCAACACATCACAAAAATGTTGCATATAATTAACGTACGGATTTCGCTTTCGTATAATGTTTACGTGTGGAACAGAATAGCTCTTCCGGGACTTCAGACAAGCCCAAGAATAGCATTATCTCCGATTTGGTTTCGGTTTGTCTAGAAGCATTTTTAATCCACGTCAGCATGATCAAAATTTTATTGTTGTACTAGCCTCTAGAGAACTGAGAATTTCTTTTTAAACATACACTTCACCAGCCATGTGACTCGTGTCAACACTCAACGCAGCAGCACAAAAAATTGCATGGTCTAGACGTAGGGATTTGGCATAAGTTTTACGTGGTGGTCTATATAACAGCAAAGATCTCCGGTTTGGTTTACGTTTTTTTTTCTGAAAGCATTTTAAACTGGCGACATCAACGTAATCGAAAATTTATTTAGTCTTATCACCCATGATGTGGTATAGTCAAAGATTTGCTCTTCCATGGGAATGTGATAAGGTCGATGAACGTAGATGAACGTACACACGAGAGCGCGTCACGGCTGATCCTGCTTGGTGATGACACGCAGATACCTGAGAGTGACCGTGGAAAATATAGGATACTGAGACGCAGAGGAAAAGGTAGGATTCGAGATAAGATGAGAAGGAACTTGAACTGCACAACGGTCAACTCCCGGGCCGGCCCGAAACAAGTGAGAAAATATAAATGTTCTCCTTTCGAGGGAAACAAATGTATGTTTAGGGTCAAGCACAAAAAAATTTTGAAGCCGAAAATGTTTATTTTTGGGACGCCGGACGGAATTCATTTTCCTTATTTTTAGGGGAAGGGAAAAAAATTTGAGAGAGGGAAAAATGTTTTGTTTGGTCAGTGTTCAAAGTCCAGACGTCGCAGCAGTTGTTGACTGGGCCGGCTCGTAGGCCGTCCAACAAAGTAGTCCTCGGTTTCCTGGATTATGGGCCAGAGTCGACCCATGGATAATACGGGCCTGGCCTATATTAATGGGCCTGTGGATCGGAGAGGAGAAGACGTTACGGGCCCGTGAGCCCGCCTTATGACTCCAAAGCTGCGCCTCGCGCCCGCCACCTGTGACGGCTGCATGCCCAACGCAACGCGACGCCCTCCACCACCACAACCTGGGGGCGACTGGCCAACGTACGTACGGTTGGTTGCCTCCCCCGCCCTCGCCGAGAACTCCACCAACGATCTCCACCCGCGCGCGCGCTTCCGTACGTCGCCAAGGGCCACCTGCGGACCGGCGACCGACCGACCGCCGCGCGTCGTCGCCATCTCCCCCGCGCCATCGACGATATCGAGGTAACCGTCGCCCCGTCCCCCGCGCGCAGACCATTTCCGACCTCTCGGGCCGTTGCAGGCGATCAGATCGCAATGCCCGGCCGTGCGCCGCGTTCTTGGTTTCCCCGGGATCGTGTGGGGATCGCCCGGCTCCGGCCATCCAATCCAAACTGATCAAAAACATTCGTTGGCATTAGCGTTCATTAATTGCATTGCGTCCATTTAGGATTCTTTTTTATATTCTTGTATAGAAATCTTTATCTCAACCATCAAAGCATTTGATAAAGATCGATCGGGCGCCAATGCAACCTCGCAAGAAGAGATTGCCGGAGTTCCTTTTTTTTTGCAGTTTTGTAGAAAAACGGGTTTCACATTTTGCAATGCTGTTGATCAAACGTGCATGTCACATGGATCTTAATATGTCCTGTGAAATTTGCAGTTCTTTCATGGGTAAATGGTCAGTACATACAACTGGTAGAGGCAGGGGATGGAATTTTCTGCCCTTCTGACTTCGGCGGGCATAAACATCGGTTTCTGCGTGCTGTTCCTGTCCCTCTATTCGGTCCTCAGGAAGCAGCCGCACAACTTCAGCGTCTACTTCGGGAGGCGGCTCGCCGAGGAGAAGTTCCGGCAGCAGGTGGACTACTTCTCCTTCGAGAGGCTACTACCCACCGCCGGGTGGATAGTCAAGGCCTACTGGTGCACCGAAGAGGAGATCCGGCGCGTCGCCGGCTTGGACTCGGTAGTGTTCCTCCGGCTATTCATTTTCAGGTTCTGAAATCTTCTTGAATCTGGTTATTAATTTGATCTCACAGACTTATGCCATGTTAATCTGATCAATGAATTATGTTTATGGTTTCAAATTTTCGTCTACCCTGTATGTTAATCAAGAGCACTGGGTGCAACTTGTGATTAGTATGCTTGCTTATTGTTCTGCAGCATACGCATCTTCTCGATAACTTCTCTTGTTTGTATATTTGGAGTGCTCCCTGTTAATTACCATGGGCAAGAAATGAATCACACGCATATTCCAGCGGAGTCGCTGAATGTCTTCACGATTGCAAATGTCAAAGAAGGATCACGAATGTAAGGTCTTCATCTTTATCTCGTTTACTGGATAGTGCAGTGCTGTCCTTTTCCCTTTCCTGTGTAGCTTAGCCTGCGTGGTGATATGAGCAGGAAATTCAATATAGTTCTACTGCTCCTACATCGTGAAATAGATTTTCTCATATCAGGATCATATAAAGTTGGGTTCGAACATTTTTTAATTAGACGATTACTGCATCATTTCTTTAGATTATCAGTGCAACACAGTTAAGTTAATTAATCTGTTATACAATAAAAACCAGATGCATGGTTAGTTTAAAGCTACCAGGAAAAATACAAATATATATGCTAAAAACTCTTAAAAAGAACATCTAACCCTCAATTTGGTTGGCCATATAAGAATAGTCTGAGCCGCATTAGATTTTAAGTTTAACATATGTAAACTCAAGAAATGATATTACAAACCATTAAAATAATTCTCAACACTATGTATTACTGGGTTCAAATAAAGTACAAGTACAGATTAAGTTTCTCCAGCAACCTCAGACATCACCACATGACCAGATGTGAACCAATACTGTAGTAACTAATGATAACAAATGAGCTGACTAATGCTAGTTACACTGAACGTCGTATTATCCTAAAAAAAACTAAACATAGTAAGATGTCGTACCATTAACTTTTATAATCTGGATTTTTTCGCACTTATGGGTTTTGAATTGCATACGAGATAAGTATAACCTCACTTTTTTTCGAGTGCACATTTAATCATACTTTTGCACAACTTTCTCTAGTTATACATGTTTTAACTTGTTGCACCTGTATGAAATTTTTGGGCTACTTTTAGATGCACAAGTATGACTTTTCAAAAGTCTTTGCGCTCATATAAGCACATACGATTTTCCCTAAATTTAATCATTGTGTAGCTTCGTCGAAAAACAGATACTTAGTTGAGTAAATCTTTTTAGACTAAGAGTTGAGTAAGTTGCCAATGTCAACAAGCCAACAGCAATAAAGAGTGGAAAGATTTTTATTCAGAGTACGAGTCAAATAAGTTACTGATATAAAATACTGGCCAGTGAACAAATTTTCCCATATTTTTATTGTATTATTTTGGCCACACCGTGATATTATTACTCCCGCCAGCATGTTGATTTTCAAAAATCCTTAATTTATTTTTTCTATGGTGTAAAATTTTGTTTGATCTGTTGGAAATCCTTTTGGCATTTTATTGCGTGACTAAAACAAAAGAAGACACCCTTCCTTGAAGATAAGTAGCCACCAACCAGCACACACTTACCACAGCATTCCGTTAGTTTTCCATTTTAGTAAATTCAAGGTTTTTGATTGCTCAATTCTTTTTAAGATACGGCATATTTCCTCCTATCCTAGGTTATCATCATTTCAAAAATATCTTTGGTTCTCTGTGCAGGCTTTGGGTGCATTGCACTGCTTTATATGTCATAACAGTGTCGGCTTGTATTCTTCTTTACCATGTAAGTCCTGTCCACAATATTCATGTTACAAAAAGATTCTTATCTGAAAGTTCTATCAAGTTCAAAGCAACCATTGTTTCAGCTGACTGTAAATCATTATGTCGCAGGAGTACAAATATATCTCAAGAAAGAGATTAGCACATATTACTGGATCACCAAATCCAGGTCATTTTTCGGTGCTTGTTCGTTCAATTCCGAAGTCAGATAACGAGCTGCTTGATGACACGATCAGAAATTTCTTTGTTAACTATCATGGATCTAGTTACTTATCACATCAAATGATCTATCGAAAAGGAAATTTGCAGAAATTTGTGGTAAGAATTCATTCCAGCAACACTAGTTATGTTTTTTGGATATTATTGGAACTCAAATTATTGAATAATTATTTGTTTAGTCTCTATGATGTTTGTTCTTCTGAAACTAGTTTACAATTTTAATGTTTTCTGCATTTTAAAATGGTTGAATTTCTCTGTTGCATTTATTTAGTTCAATTCTTTGATTCAATTTTGCCATACCAGCAACATGTGTATCGTACTATTTTACAACATCAAATAGGTCCATCCATAAATATCATGTACTGAGATCATGTCCTCAGGGCTCTAAGTTTGTTTCTGCAGGATCAAGCAGAGAGGGCTTGTAGGAAGTTTGTAAGGGTAAATTTTTCAGTATTTAATCAGAATATACGGTCCAACTTGAGCAGATGTGGTCTCTGTGGAGTACGAGCACCGTCATTTCAGCTTTACCGCAATAAGTTCATTGATGCCAAGAAGTCAGACCTCAGTGATCCAGAAGTAGTTGGAGCTCAAAAGGTCCTCTTCCTCATGATATCACTGTCATTTGATTTCAAAATTTCATTTTTTTTGACCAGCACCTTTCATAATTCATTGTTGTCTCAGCAATAGAATATTGTCATGCTATCATAACTCTGATCTCTGTGCATCAGCATAAATCTTGTCATGTTGCCGAACAGGAGTGTCCAGGTGCTATAGTATTCTTCAAGACTCGCTATGCGGCGGTTGTTGCTTCACAAGTTCTTCAATCATCGAATCCTATGCTATGGGTGACAAATTTGGCTCCTGAACCACGCGACGTCTACTGGTCGAACCTCTGGATCCCCTACAGGCAGATCTGGCTTCGGAAAATAGCAACACTTGCAGCCAGTATTGTTTTCATGTTTGTCTTCATTGTCCCCGTCGCATTTGTTCAAAGCATGATGCAACTGGAGCAGCTCAAGCAAATGTTCCCAAATTTGAGAGGTGCACTGAAGACGTAAGTTTTGAAATCACCGTAGTTCACTTGTTCAGATTTCAGGTTTGCAGCTGAGCTCTTCTTGCCTGACCTTCTTGTTCAGGTCCTTTTGCGTCAGAGTCATAACGGGATACCTCCCTAGCGTCGTTCTGTTGCTGTCCCTGTACACTGTTCCTCCATTGATGATGCGCTTCTCTTCCATAGAAGGATCGATTTCTCGCAGTGGCAGGAAAACAAGTGCGTGCACCAAATTTTGTTTTTCAACATTTGGAATGTCTTCTTTGTCAATGTCCTATCAGGATCCGTACTCAATCAGCTAAATGTCTTCACGAGACCAAAGGATATGCCATCTATGCTAGCTGAACTCGTGCCAAAGCAGGTGATGATTTTTTTGCTACAGAAATGCTGTCATTTTCATGTTATCCTATGGCCTGAAATCACGTTGGCACGCTCTTCTGCATGTCTTAGTGTAGAATTGTCTGTTTATTTTTGATGGACTGTTTTTTGTTACTCTTTTTTTGCGGTTTGAAAATAATAGATTTTTTGTCCTTTCGACAGGCAACTTTTTTCATCACATATGTCCTCACATCAGGCTGGGCAAGTCTATGCTCCGAGATATTGCAAGTGTACAACTTACTATATAACTTCTTCAGAAAATGTATATTTTGTTACCAGGACGACCCAGAATATGTGTATTCTTTCCCATATCATACTGAAGTCCCAAAAGTTCTGTTATTCAACCTGCTTGGCTTCACATTTTCGATAATGGCACCTCTCATACTGCCCTTCTTGCTTGTGTACTTCTGCCTTGGTTACTTGGTGTATCGCAATCAGGTGAGCACATTGGCCGCTTCCTCTACTTTTGAGTTTGTTTACCTCATGTTAGTATCTACTCGATCTATTACGTTTCCTAATCGTTTCTGTAAATAGGATTCTACTTACATTTTCTATTGTTCATGATTTAAACCTTGGATTCTTTTGCAGATTCTAAATGTCTACTACCCGAAGTACGAAATGGGAGGGAAATTGTGGCCGATCATGCACAACACCACGGTGTTCTCGCTAGTATTGACACAGATCATAGCCCTCGGTGTCTTCACCATAAAGCACGCACCGATAGCCACGGGGTTCACCATTCTGCTCCTCATCGGCACAATTCTCTTCAACGAGTACTGCAGGCAGCGCTTCTCGCGCATATTTAACTCTTATTCTGCCCAGGTCAGTGTGTTGCAGAAATTTTGAATCATGCCACCGTAAAGTCTGCTGTTATAAAGATTCCATTGGGCGTCTCAATGACATGTGGGACCTGGAACTTTGGGGTGGCATGGTTCCAAGCAGAAACCTACTTCCATATTGTTTACTCTTTTTTTTTCTAGATACGCAGGCGATATGCGCATTCATATTGTTTGCTTAACGCTGATATTTTTTTCCGCTGTGCAGGACCTTATAGAGTTGGACAGAGACGACGAGCAGTCCGGGAGGATGCGGGAGATCCACGAGCATCTCCTCGACGCCTACTGCCAGTCCCCGCCGAACGGTAGCGGCTCTTCAAATTCTTTCAACGATGGCGAAGTCCCAATCGAGATGATCCTTGAAGATCCTGCGCAGGAGGCGGCGAATTCAAGCCAAGAACTCTGCGACACGGTGCAAGAAGTATCGGAGTCGATCCAGGAACAGGTTGAAGAGAACCGCTGCTGATGTAGTATCATGTTAATTTGGCTCCGGTTTCTAGTTATGATTCGCCTTATACGCGTAGAGCTAGGCCAAGTACGTGGCTGCGAATTAAGGTGGAGACGGCTTGTTCAATGTAGGAGGCACGGGTTTATTCCAAGGGAGCTAACTGTGCAGATTAGAGATGGCTCGAGGTTTCTCTTCTTACCTTATCATAAATCATGGTAACCTGACAGAGGCATTTCTAGCACATGTAGCACGTATTCGTTCTGGGTTTTCATGGAACAAGTGGAGCTGGTTATAATATTTTGGAAATATTAGAGCTGGATCTCCGACATTTCGGTGCTGCACCCTAATTCCCCTGAACATATGCAAACATGTGCTAATTAGTGAACGACGCGCCCGTGGTCGATTTTTGACCGCGCGGACGCATAAGTCTTCCTGCTCGTATGAATATTCAAAGAAGGGAGGTGGAGTTTGGTACGGGGTACCCGATCTGTGGTCGATTTGATGAAGCTAGTGGTCATCTGTTTCTGAGGTGCAAACGTGCAAAGGAGTGCTGCTACGTCCTGAATTTAGAAAATGTACGGGTTAATTCGTGTGGGTGCCCAGGCCCTAAAAGCTATGCTTGAGTGGATATGATCGTTGGGAGCAGTGACGGTGCCACGAGGGGACGAGCTGGGGCCATGGCTTCCCTTATGTTGAAATTTTTTTTCAAACCCTCTAGATAGTACGTGGAGTTAATCTCTAAATTCATATATATGACCCCCCTTTAATGTTTTACATGTCTATATATGTTTCATTGGCCTCCTTTTAATAAAATTCCTGGCTCCGTCCCTGGTTGGGAGAGGAGAAGCAAGAAAGGTTCTAGTCTTCATATGGGAGTGGTGGACGACGAGGAAGAAGATAAACACGGGAAAAACTTTGACAAGAGCAGGAGGTGTGTATTGTAGCTAAACACATGTTTGATTTCAAGACATTGAAGAAAGAGGGATTGACTGGGAGTCTTTTGCCAGTGTATCGCTGGTCCAATTTGTCAAGGTGAATTTTGGTGCAGCGTTTAATTCGTCAACAAATAATGAGGGATGGAGCTTCGTTGTTCGAGATGAACATGATGTATGTGTAGCTGCTGGTAAACCCGTCTAGATCATGTTCGAGATGCCATGCATGCAGAAGCTTTACCACGCGTGCAGACAATGAAGATATAGCTCCTTTTGGTCTGAACCGTGTTGTTACTATAGAATCAGAACGTCTTAACTGAGTACAAGCATTGCCTACAAATTGGTATGATCTAGCAGAGCTGGGAGTGTTAGCTAAGGTTGCGCAGAGTCTATGCATTTTGTTTTTTGATCCGAGTTTAGCCTGTCGTCGTCAATGTAACATGGTAGCTCATGCCCTTGCTAAACAAGGTGCTGAGTTGGATGTGTCAAGCCGGGTCAGGCTCAAGCAAATCCCATTCTTTGTATTTATGGTAGCCAGCGATTTATATGTGCAATGGAAATTATGTTGGGAAACTCTAACAATGGTATACTGATTAGAGCAATTTCATCCTACTAGAACCCAGCTAGCTGTTCATCCTTGCACTATTCATCCAACCATTCATCTCCTTCTATAAAATCCCTCAGTCACCAATTAGGGTTTCATCTCTTCCCATCCTCCGTGACATCGTTGATGGGTGCGCCAACCCTGCCCACCTCGGCGGGCTCTGCGTTGCCCACCTCGCCATCGCATTTGGAGTGCATCTGCCGCATTGGGGGCGGCGCCGATGGGACTATCTAGACACAACCACGACGACGCCGTGTAGCGGCAGATCACGTGCGAGATCCCTATCTTGCGCACCATCAAGCACCCGGCCTTCACGTGTTGCCACAGCATGTACGAGCAGCCCGGCGAGCTCCAAATCTTGCTCAAGTACATGGATGGGGGCGCCGCAACACGTCCGAGGCCTTCCCCGCCAACATCGCTCGGTGAAACAAATTATTGTTGTGTAGAAAACAAAATAAAATGTTCAGAAAATTAGATATTTCTATCGCATGAAAATTGTTTCTGCGGCGACCCACATACTACCCTCCTGGGTAATATGTCGATCTTTGACATGTCAAGTGCCTTCTCGTCTACAGTATATCACACAGAGTAACACGACAGAAGCATTGCAGTGGTCCATTTATTACAAACTTAATTTACAAACTCAGAGAACAAGATACAAATACATTCCCAAAAGTACAGGGAATTTAAAACCGTTCCAGTTGGTTACAGCAAAAGACATAACTATACTCTTTTCTCCCACATCCTATACTTGTACTCTACGCTCAGGGTCTTCATCGCGGTGGTCGAAGTAGTAGTTGATGCTTTCGTCCTCCGTCATCGTCGGTTCTTCGGAGACTTCATCTTCGACCTTGATATAGACTACGTCTTGATCCGTCATCGGCTCGCCGTCTAATTAAAGGAGTTAAGCTAGAGGGATGAGTACAGAAGGTACTCAACAAGTCCAGGAATAGCAAAGAGGTGTTTGATGCACTATCTACTGAGAACAGCAATGTTCTCTAAAAGCAATGCAGGTTTGTAAGGTAAGAGAGTCAAGTTTTAATTCAAGAGACTAATGATCTCATGTCTCACAAGCTGCTAGGATTCCTGATGAATCCATTTCTTGCCGGGTTCGCAGTTCCAACCGGGAATACGGAGTGACAATGCCACAATTCTATACACTCTGCAGAGGTGCGCAACTGTACCCACAAACGATCAATAGTCATGGCGTTCATGTCGTCACATGCACAACCAGACCGTAAAATCACAGAGCCGTTTCGCCGCCCGCTCGGTCATATTCCGCGTCGTAGTCCACCTAGGACTACCGGTCCCAATTCCTAATGTGGTTAACCGTCGTACGGCTTTTACCACCTACATGATGTGACAAGCCGACTTACGGACCTCATCACCTGTGGCTAGCCGCCCCCTACAGCTAGTTCCACCTTCCTGGTAGTCGATCCCACTACCGAGGTCTTGCGTTCCCAAGGGAGTATGAACCTAAGGCAAAGGTATTTTAGTTCAGTCGCGCTTATACAGGGTATGTGGTATGCACGATCACTACGGCCCTTAAGCACATTCGATCATTGGTTGCATTAACCTTATATGAAACATTCCCGTGTGATGAAACCCGCCTTCCAATGTGCCATCGGCACCCCTTTCTAATAGTTTCATCACCCACCATGATCACGCCCAAAAATCGGCGATCAAATAAAACAACTATTGATTGATGTTTAGAAAATATATTTTCGTTTTGTGCATGTTATAGACAAGAGGAAAATTTTATAAAACATTCTCAACGGACATGAACAAGAAACTGGACTTGCCTGGCAACGGATAGGTAGTGGAGTTCGACGGGTCTACTTGCTGAACTCCGGTTTCTGATAAAGAAAACTGATAAAGTCCGATAAGGACTAGTTGAAGAAAAATTCCAATATGGATGCAATGACATGGCATTGTATGCATGAGATGATACGTGTATTAAACTTATTATCGAAAACTTTAAATTTAGCCTTTTTAACAATCTCTTTAAAGATCGAAGATTTTCAAGAATAATTCGAGCGTTTAAATATTTCAAGTCTCATTTTAATTCCTATCATGACCATATCAATCAATTTTAGTTTTTGATTTGCTTTACTTGAAGTTTGTTACTTTTACTTAATCTTATCTTGACTGACTTAAAAATGTAAGTAAAGATTTCAATAATTAACTTAGGTTCCAACCTCTTTTTAAGGATACTACATATTACTCCATTTAGAATAACTTATAGCTTATATGTTTTTGAATTCCTTTTTAAGAAAGAAGAAATCATTTTAAACTTAGGCAATTCATTCAATTATTAATCCATGCTCTAATCCACACGTACGTATATATCATCTTTCCTCTACTTCTTTTTCATTTCAGTTTTTAAGAAACAGTGAAAATGTATTTATTCTATTTCTACTCCTCTTTTTTTATTTATTTAAAGAAGTGCCTCTCCTTTTGGTCGGCCTGCCATTTTTTTGACCAGCCCAGTAGGCCCAACAGGCCCACTCCGGCGCCTCCTTTCTTCCCCTACTTCCCCATACCCACACATTCGCAGGGGAGCAATCCCCTTTCACGCCGCCGCCTTCGGCTTTGTCACTGCCGCCTTCCAAGTTCGCCGCCTCTTCCTCTTTTCCTCTCCGCTTGCAACCTATGCGCCGCCGCCTGCCTCTTGTGCTTGCTATTTCCTCTCCTTCTCCCGAGTGCCTTCCTTCCACTCATCAGGGTCGCCCCCATCGCACTCACCCTGTGACCGCCGGCGCCGCCGTGAGCCTAGAGCCCAGGCTTGGTCTCCGGTGCTCGCCCCGAATGGCTCCTACATCGCCTTCTTCTAGTCTAAGCCGCCGTCGTTCCCGGTCGCCTACTACTCCGTCGCCCCACTCGATGCCTCCACCTCGGTCTAGTCGGCCCCCAACGCCGCCTCCTCTGGTCGCTCCGGCAGCCCGCTCGGGAGGTTCCGCTACTTCCTCTTCGTGCTGCCGGCGTCGCCGTGAGCCGAGAGCTCGGGCGTGGTCCGTCTCCTCGGTTGAGGCCGCCCTTGTCGCTCCCCTTGGCGCGCCGCCCCCATCTCGCCTTGCGCCTCGGCTGCCGCCCGGGACGGCTGCGGCTGGCGTAGTAGCTCCACCACGGTGCTCCGCTGGCCCGCCTCCCGCCGGTGGCGTGCCGCGGTGCTTGGCCGCCGTCCTCCCTTCAAAACCGGTAAGTGCTCACTCTCCTTTTCTATTCCCCACCTCTCGGTTCTTCTTTAATGACGGATTTTAATCGCTATGACCTTTGTCACTATTGCAGTGTATATGTGTTTGTTCATTTCAATGCATAAATCCTTGCTATGAATCCATCGAGTACTGAAGATTTATTCCATGTGTGGTCTTGTATGCAAGCTTAGGTCATGTTCTAAATAGTTGCTCATGGTGACTAATGCTTAAGCTGATATTGCATTTCCTCTTTAGCTAGCTACACTGGTATGCTATTCTTATAAATCTTCATCTTATGTTTAGGTAGTCTACTGATCTTTTAGGTTCTATGGTTCATTCAAGTTGATAAAAGACAATTGTTGTCCTCTGATTTTTGATTTAATTATTCCAGTACTTGTCTATGATGGTTAGTTTATTAACTGATTCCCTGGTGATCATAATTTGCTAATTGCTGACTATTTGGGACGACCATTTACCTAAAACATTACTGATGATTGATACATATAGGTTGAAAATGCTAGAGCTAATCTATAACATACTCGAGTGTTCATGAGCCCTTAAGCTTGAGTTAGCGTAAATGTGATTAGATTTGGGATGCTTTCTCTAAATGAATACGAGAATTGATATAGGAATAGACTACTACACTTGATTTTAATTGTTGTTTGTTTCTTCCTTTTTGTCTAAATCCATGTCAGTTCATTAAGCTGAAGAACATATACTACACTTGGTATAGCTCTTATCTATGCTACTGTTGTTCTTTTTAAGTCTGAGAGATTGTCTGAGGAATGTTGCTACCTAGATAAGAACGGGTACTTTATTTGGTCTGCAGCCTAGCAGAACAAAACACTTATCCTGATATTAGGTAGGCAACTATGCCTAGTGTTGAATTTCAATACATATATATCTATAAGCACTGGACAAAAATTGAGAACAAATGCTACACTTGCTAGACGAGTTAAGAACAGATACTAACATTTGGTCATTAGCCTACTACTGTCCATGCTGATATCTGAAATATTTTCGTGTGCATAGCTATAAGAGCAGACATTACTCTTTCCATTCTCTGGTGATGTTTTACCTAACACTGGAAAGAACTACTACTACAATTGGTTTTAGCCTCTTTCTGATTTCTGCCCATATAGGCATGTCAGTTATTTGACTGAAAGAACAGATACTACACATGTTGCCTTCTTGATGCCTATTTGTTGCTTAACTCGGTGATGGTTAAATTGAGAAAGGTTTGGAAACAGAATCTGATAAGAATAGATTGCTACCCATTGTTGCCTTAATAAAAACCCTATGATGACCCTTAGCTGAGGACTTTTATTTGAGACATTTCTGACGCCAAAGTAATAAGAACAGATTCTACCAAGTCTCTTTTAAAATTCCTATGATGAGAGATGGGTTCTGAGGGTTCTATTATCATGCTTAAAAATGCATGTATATAGGTTTATGATGCCTTTGATAGTCTTTACCTTGTTTGAGTTTGGACAAGGATAAGCTTCTCAAGCTTGCTGGTCCTTCACTTGATGATGGCCTGCCCCTCCTAAGCTTTGGTATTCTTCCCTTCTCAGCTGGTCTCCCTCTACCTTGTTGCTCCTCACTAGCTGGTTGGTCTTGTCATAAAGCTTCTTGCTGGAGCTTGAGGGCTTGCTCCCTTCACTCCTCCTCCTCCTAAGTGTGCCCTATTCTTGATGGGTTCCTGTTGCTTGGTGATCTTTCCTTTGCTATCCTATGCTCTCTGGAGTATGGTGGCCTTGGTGATTGTTGTGCTACTATTTGGTTTGCACAGCTACCTTACAACTGCTCTAACCGAGCTTCTCTAAAACTTTTCAGTGGAACTATCTTGCTACCTCGGTTGCCTTAGTCGGTTGAATGGATATATCTCAGCTGATATTTGTTGGTTGCCTTCCTAGCTAAGATATTGACTTGGGTCAAGTTTGTTGGCTGCTGGGCCCTCACTCGATAAATTGATGCCTACTAAAACTGGATATATACTTGGTGGATATTCGTGGCTGCTGGATAAACTTTGATGTGTTGCCTTGGTGTTAGGGAAACTTGACTATGGTCAAAATGTGAGCTGCTGGATATATATACATTCGATGGAAAGTTGCCTTATGTTCCAAGGAATTTAACCTTGGTCAATTTTATGTGGGCTAAGAATAAAGAATAGCTGCCTTATCTTTACATTTTAAACTTTTTACTAAAATAATTCTTTTCAAAATAAACTATGGAGGCATTTTAGATTAGAAAAAATAAAACATATTTTATTATCTCTTACCCCTCTTTTCCATATATATATAAACATATACATTAGATTTATCCAACGAGGGTCTTAGCCACGTGGCCCTCGGACAATTTTGAAAACAAAATGTTTTTCAAATTATTTTCCAACCTAAGAACTATTTAGGTCATCGGCACTATTTTGCCCCCGCAACTAACCCTGCGGATATCGGCGGAACTGTGCCGGTGAACCAAATTTATTTCAAAACCGTTTTCGAAAACCTTTGCCTCCTACAGCAATCTACGAGGTCCTAACGGTCCCGAGTTCTCATACTCGACAGCTTCGGACTTCGCAAATATTTCCGAGGGTCTTCCCCCTCCGACTCTCGGCGTTCCACTACAGCTCAAGGTTGAAGACTTGAAGATTCGGAGATTAGGACTAGATTTTGTATAGGTAAAATATTATCATGTAATTTTTATTTTTCTTCTTCTTTATTCCTTTTATAATCGTATTATTGTATCATGACATTGTAATATTCATTGATCAATAAAGTTTAGATTGATCAGTAAGGTTTAAATTTCATTTGAATCCAAACGTGTATGAATAATGCATGCCATGAATCACATGTATGCCATGAATGCGCAACAAATTCCTCCCCCTCTCGACCTAGCTCACGATGTAGCTCACGACGATCCTCGGTAGAATTAGGTCAACTTAGCAGCGCGAGTTGATCCGACTTCCACCTCACGCCTCTCTCAACTGTTCTAAAACTAGGGTTCTCACAGTTTCCATTGTACAATGACATTATTGTTGCATTGGTTTAACAAGTTTGTTGCATATGTTTAAACTTTATGTTTCCGTATCACGGCAACAATGTTTCCACGGACGTCCGATCTGGCGAATCCAACCGTATATTGAACCAACTAAATCCGAAATTTGTTTCCTGTAATTCTGAGATTGGTTTTCTTCAAAATCGGATCCGTGTGTTGTATGTTGTTGTTGCATTGGTTCAACAAGTTTATTGTATATGTTTTAACTATATATTTATGTATTACGACAACAATGTTTCTATGGATGTTCGATCTGGCCAATCCAACCCTCCATTGAACCAATTAAATCTGGAGTGTGTTGCATGTATGTTGTTGTTGCATCTGTTCAATAAATATGTTGCATATGTTTTAACTATATGTTTCCGTATCACGACAACAATGTTTCCACGGATGTCTGATTTGGCTAATCCAACCGTCCATTGAACCAACATCTGACGGCCATGAAGTATGCCAATTTGAACCAATATCAGCATGCTGATTCGTAGCAGCGTCCAGTTATCTTTCTATTAAAAAGTAGGGTCTATCCACTTTTTTCTTTCCCATTTCATTTTCACCCATCCGCTTCCTTCTCTCCCCTCTTTTTCCTCACTAAAGTTTCCACCCCGATGTCACCCGCCTACCCGCCTACCCGCCTACAACCACCGTGAGTCCTTTGCTACAGTTCAGCCATCCTAAGCCCCGCACTCTGAAGCTGGAAACAAGTTTTTGCGTTATCATCACCGTCCTCCACAAGTCACCATGAGCCACCGCTATGCCTAACTTCTATTGTGTCCTCCCCGAGGTTCGTTGTCACCGGTTTCAACTTTGCAAGCCGTCATCACCGACATATCCGCCGCCACGAGAGGTAGGGGAGGGGTGGGGGCGTATCTAGTGTGTTTTTCTTTTTTTACCAGTTGAAAGTAGGGATCTTTTATGGTTGAAAGCTTCGATGTGGGGGGGAGGGGGGTGAGATGTTGGGATTAGACGAGTTGGAAGCTAGATTTGGCGAGCAGAACGTTTGTGGAGTTGGTTGAAAGCTTATGTTCATTCTAAGTTTGACTTATTTTAGTTGAAAGCTAATGTAATTTTTGGTTAAAAGTTAAATTTTCGGAGGTTCAAAGTTGTAGATCATCTGGTTGAAAGTAATGTATTTTTTATTTAATTTTTGGCTTTGCTCTCCAACTCAAACGACATCGCCACGCTTGCCGGTAATGACCAGTGCTAGAGCAAGAAGTGAAAAGGAGGAGCACGTACACATGTAGTCCTGGGCACCAGCTTCCAACGTAACCGAGACGGAGAACCTATAATCAGAAGACGCCGCAAGGCCGTGCTGCAGGTTGGATTTTTAGCCAAGATTTGCACGCGTAGCGTCGTAGGGAGCTGACAATCCACCGCGGCGCTTCGGCACGGTCACGCGAAGCACTCCGCGTCCGTGCGTTTCATTAGCCCGCCGTGGCCAGCCTAGCCACTGGCAGGGACGGATCCAGTATAGAAGCGTTGATGTCAAGTGACACCAATGCATCTTGGTCAAGCTAAGAGATATCTTTACTCAATAGAGAGAATGAATCCAATTTGTGAGAAGAAATAGTTTATATGACATCAATTGTAGTTTTTTTTGGCTCCGCCCCTAGCCACTGGTGTTGCAGGTGATCGACCGACCGGGCACCCCGTCCACCGCGCCGCGCTGCACCCAGCGTCACAGCTACGGCGGAACGGAACCCCGGCCGGGCTACTCCGCGGCTGTTAGTTCGCACTTCGCAGCAGCCTCCCGATGCTACGAGCACTGTAGCTAAGCACCGTACGGAACCTATTTAATGCAAATAGCATGAAATGTCTGGGACGTCAGTTGCGGGTTGCACTTGTTTTCGTTACTTACCCGGGCAAAATTATTTGAGAACATGAACAGAACAGTTAGCGAATGTGAGTTAATAATTACAGTTTGACAGTCCTCGCTGCTTTATCGCAACTACTACTGATGCCCAGCTCAACCACAGATGAGATGATCGGTCTCCCTGACAGGCACACTTGTACACACAGCGAATGGGAGACGACACTGACACGGCGAAGGGGTCTCAATTTTTTACCCATCGCCTGAGCTACAGCTTGGTCGTCGCTTGTACTCCTGAACTAGACTTAGCAGAAAGTCGGTGAACACATGCTCATATCCTGGCATTTTACCATACCCTGCAAGCATATAAGATTTATCAAAGGAAGGTATTTTTTGTAAAGGCATAAATATAAGCAATTGGCAATAAAGTTGTTTTGCAATAGTCGAGAACTACCATACGCAGAAAAGAAATGATCATGCTATGGGCTCTTGGCAAACTGGCTATAAAACAAAATCTCTCAACGGTGCAAGCAAGCATAAGTTCGATGTGCAAGGTTCTCGCTAGTCTTCAGAACCCAATTGGTTCTACAACGTTTACACTCCATCGAATATGAAAAAAATGTCACAATAATTTTATATTCCTTCTATACACCTGAAAAAAATCATTGAAGGCTATAGTGTACTAGTACCTAGCTGAATTAGGCTGACACGGTAGTAGACATGGGCGGTAACCTTCTCATTTTGCAGTGTATCCAAGACTGGCCATTTCATGAGAGGGCCACAACAATGACAATGGATTTAGACTTCTGTAGATATTGACAATTCAAGTTCTACAAGAACTACTATTTGTTTTGGCAAATCCAAGAACTACTACTTAAAATCTATAAGCAGAAGTTAGCTAAAATTAACTAGAAGACAAATTAGACTCCCAAAAAACAAGTTAGATCCCATACCAGGAAAATAGTTCATGTCTATTACATAAAACCGGTCTCTTGTCCCATGTTCCCTGATCATATCGATGTTGAACAATCTAAGACCCTGTCAATCAGGTAAAAAGGATGATATTAATCACTAGGCATTAATTACCGTAGAAGAAACAGGTGCAAGAATCACTGGTACCAGTCGCCGGCGCAGTTCTCTTGCCAGTATCTCAAGTAGTGGTCTTGGAGGAAGTTCTGATGGGAGTATGTAAGAGCACAAGTTGAAAATACTGTTTTCTAAAATAAAGTGAATAACATCAATTATTGTAAGGTAAGAAACCAAGACATGGGAGTTTACCAGCAACATGAGGGTCGAGATCTGCATCATCTGCATTGGCTGCGGCACAAGAAACCCTTGGAAACCGGAATACTCCGGCATTATTTGATAGATCACCTTCATCAACATTAGGCAGTGAAAACCTACGTACAACCCTTATTGCATCCCCAACAATGTAGACCTTAAACAAGACACCACCTATAAATGGCAGAAACAAAAATAAAAGGTTAATCTGGAATTTGGGATATTCAAAGGAAAGACGAGATAAACTCAAATAAAGTACCATGGTTAACAAATTCCTGAAGAACCAGTGGGGGCTCAAGTTTCGTCAAGGAAATTTGGTCATAAGCAAGAGATAATTCATGAGACTTCGCCACCAAAGGCTTCGCCACTGCATACAGTATATGTGGTTAACAGGCGATATATGAACAACATATCTGCTTGGAGCCTCAAAACAGAATCCAGTCATGCCAATAATTAAATGCTCCAGTCAGTCAGTCACACAAAGCATGCCTAAACTTCATTTCAAGCGATGCATGTCAAACCCTCATCGTCATTTAAATTGAAAGTGCGGAGCTTATATCTCATCTAGAACAGGAAGCACTCCAATGTACAGAAGATCCTAGAGACACCTTGGAATGATCAAGTCATACACAAAACATAACAATGGATAATTTGTTACACAGAGACCTTCATTTTTCATTTGTCTATATTTAGTTTACATGGTTTAGTTTACAAGGGAGATTGTACTTGCTTCTTTCATGAACCTTCATTTTTCATTTGTCTATATTTAGTTTACATGGTTTAGTTTACCAGGGAGATTGTAGTTGCTTCTTTCATGACATCTCTAACCTGCTCCCTATCCGTCTAATGTACAGACTATGAAAGTATGTTTGACAACTAATAAGAAAAACATATGCAACAAGCCAACGATCAACCAGGCAACCAAATGAAAGAGGAGAGATGCTGGAAAATGCACACTTGCTCCTGAACAGAGTGCCGGACGGGTGTCTAGCACGATGGACAGGTTTCCCAAATCTTGCGAAGGTTTCCGGTATAGCTATCAGGTTCTTCCGGCTGCTTTTCAAGGCGACTCAAGATTTATTACAAGAGCCAACCAGTGCCCCAAACACTGGTCATGATACGCCTTTTCGGAACAGTGATTCGAGGGGGATATGCTGGATTTCTTGAAGGTGCTTGAATTGCTTGACACAGGCAGATCGAGATCGGAGCCCTGGATTAGAGGGACTTGCCCGAAGCGCCCTTCGAGACTTGGACTCAAGAAGGGTAAGATTAAGATCCCTCCACCCGACAGGGTGCCAAGCGGTTTTGGAAAAGGAAAAGCTCCCAACTATCCTAGTTGGAAAAGCTCTAGTGTTAAGATCACCTAGAGGGCAAAGGTTCGAGTTGGCCAAAACCAAAGTCTCACATAAGTCAAGAGGAAGAAACATGTAAATTCATTCAAGGAACTCAGATTTTGTTTTCATAGTCACAGAGTTCCTTATCATAGCTGAAGAGTGAGAGACCACCCCACTTGACTGAAAGAACAGAACATCTGCAACTATCAAAATTTCTCAGCTGATTTAGTAATAACAAATTTGCATCTCTGGTTATAATGTTAGTACTTTTTACTGTGATGATATGGGGATATAATTCCTTGCTTGATAGATGTGCTTGTTCCTATATACCTGGAATGTGGAATTGTAACTTCCCAAATGCTAAAAGCCGTCAAATACAACTTAGAAATGAGTACCTAGGAATATAAGTACAAGAAAACAGTCACTGTAAGACAGCTAATAAGCAGACTTGCCTAATGGCAGAGATAGCCCAGCCCTCATAACTGCAGCTGGTATTGATGACGGATCTGTGTTAACAAATAGCTGCTTGGGAACACCAACTTTACCTGCGAAAAGCAACTGCACCGTAATGATCAAATCAGCCTTTGGGAAGGTACCAGGAACCAATTCTTCATATGCATCCTCCCAACAATGGATGAAATTTTAGATGCAAGCAGATGACCAAAGTTTACCACCAATTTAAGTGTGTAAAGATAAAAGACAAAAAATAAGAGTTGTTCACAAGACCGCAATAGGTAAAAGGCGATCAACAAATATATTTACCTAGTTCCTCCCAAGGGCTCAACAGTGAGAACAAATATGATAATTCAGGTGACAAGTTAAAAGGGTGCTCATCTGCTAAGTGCCAACGAACTACAGTAGAGTGGAACATAATGCCTAATACTACATTTGGCATAGCATATCAAATGCTCTTATGATATCCATAGCACTAATTGAACTAGCATGTATAAGGCACAACATGTGATAATCCCAAGATAACTAACATTTTTTTGTTAAACAAGAAAAACCAAAAGAACTGCTGCATCGCCATGGTAAATATGATGGGTTTCTTCCAAACCAGAAATAAGGAAGAAATTGCAAGAAATTACCATGACAATCTGAGAGGTCCAACTCAGAAACTTCTTGAAGCATAGACTGGCGATTAAGCAAATGTTCTATGGCACTTGGTGGATCCAGAACAGTAACTTCTGGGTGTGTCTCCCTATATTCCTATTACAATGATGCCAAATAGTCAATGGAGGTTTAAAAAGATAAAAAGACAAAATGGACCTGACATTCTAATAATCATATATTGAACATGCCTCGCAAAGAGAAGTTCAACAATGGTTTTAACATATTTTGTATTACTGACCTCCAACTGTCGTTGCCACTCCTTTCCAGTCAACTGTACAAAATACAATGCTATCATTTTGTTGTCAATGAAATAAGGAAAATCTTATAGCACAGTAAACTGAATAAAGTATGCAAATACGTAACATTCTCCAGATTTATATTACATAAGCATATTAAACACACTCCATATATCTAACCTTGTGCAGAACAACGTCAAAAGGGCCTTGATCTGACAGTGGGCGTTTCTGATCAATAGCAACAAATAGAATGCCTTTTTTCCTGCAACACATTTTAGAAGGATGAGAAGCTGATGCCTGGACAGGAATGCAAACTTCAGGTTGCAAACAAAACAGAAAACAAGTAGGTCAGCAGCACCAGTTGCCAATAGAAGCAATTGGCAACCAGCCAACAAACATAGCTTCAACATCTCAATCCAACATCACAACTTAAAAAATTTCTCCTATCTCCTGTAGCTCCAGAAATGCAACTATAGTACGTTTCTCAACCTGTTGTTTCAAAAAAAGAGCCCAGGAAACAGTGAACGAGCAGTAAATTGTCTTGAAATGAATACTTACAAATTATATTATAACGAAAAAAATTAGAAAAGACAGAGAAACATGATTTAACGATATTATGACACTGCTGAATATTTGTTTTTACCCCAAAGAACTGAATTGTATTATTGAAATATGATGAATAAAGGACTACAAGCCAATACAAATATTTCACTACAAACCCATTCAATTCAAATCATGGTTTATCTTAAAAGTACAAATGGTGATCGCAGCATAGCTTCAAGCAATTACAGTTTCCCGGTGTGCAAACTACAGCAATGCTATATGCTTGGATGTAGATGCAAGTGTCAGATGCTTATGCAGATCAAGGTGCCCAACAAGAAAAGTAAGAATTTGCAGATGCTCATATAGTTTTAACATACTTGGTAGGATTAAGAATACTAAGAATTTCTTTTTTGCCAAGAACTCCAAGTTTAAGCGTAGTTGTAGTTTTTATAACTTTAAATGAATGGGTAACCATTTTGACAGATGATTCCACATTCTTATTCAAAGAACATTCATCATCATGTGTCAACAGGGGAATTTGGGGCATGCATCTCATCGCACAAACCCAAGTTTCATAGCAACCGTGGTGCAAAGATAAAAATAATTGTTTGAGTTGCCACACTGAGCACTGGTGCTGTACTGATTTGCAAATTTCCTTGCCATAGCGCACCAAAGGTATGCACTTCTTAGTCCATGTCTTGTATAGAAATGTTAAAACTTAAAAATAAAATGCATAAGTTTGACAGGGTGGCATGTAAGATAATCAACTAATTAGGAAATAAATGGAAGCTTTAATTAAGCAATAGGAGCCATCAAAAGCTTCTTGACTTGAGAGCGGAGATACAGCACCTGACCTTTTTCTAAAGCAAAATACAACACCTGATATCTAAGATGGAAGTGGATAATAGCAAGCATAAAAGGTAATGCACATGTTAAATCATGTGGGTCCTTAAACTATTCCCATAATCTTATCATGATGGACCTATACTGTTTTTATATTCCTCAATCTGCATTCTATCCTGGTCCTAGTGATGTGTGGGCAGCAATATGTTCCTAATGGCAACACAAGATCCCAGACACACCAAAATTGCATTCAGAAGATGACACAAATTTTCAAGTAAAGAACTTGGCATTCTACAATATAAACATGTAAGTGCAATTTGCAACTGATGTCATATTTTAGATCTCTGATGTATTGTGACAGCCTGGATC
Source organism: Stipa capillata (assembly GCA_019208055.1). NCBI lineage: Eukaryota > Viridiplantae > Streptophyta > Magnoliopsida > Poales > Poaceae > Stipa > Stipa capillata. The sequence continues at coordinate 168,633 of JAGXJF010003011.1, forward strand.
CCTGCAGTTGTTTCCACGTTTGGTCAAACCAGTTGACAGCACAAGCAGCCAAGCACAACACAAAACCATTATGCAGCAAGGCTTCACCAAATTACAAGGAAAATGCATAAAGAGGTATTTCAGTGTGATCATACAGCTTCCTGCATTAGTTCCGGGATATACCTAACTTATTATTTACTGGATATGTTAATAAAGGGTCACTATTGGAAGCGAATATAATACTACAATATGATAAGGAATGCATTGATGTTGCTTTCTTATCCCAGAAGAAAATAGCAGCAATACAAGGATTTGCTTGAATGCCATAGACTTGTTACAATTTCAGTCAGTGCAGACTATAAATTCGAGAAAATGAAACGACTCTCATTCTTCCATGAATAAATGTTTGTAAGATTATCTAAAATTGAAGTAATTATTGAAGCAGATGTCAAGAAAGCCTCCACTTATAAGAATAAACTACTAAAGGCAGTACCCATACACAAAAGTAGACAAATCAAATCATATCACCAACCGATATTTGATCACGAGTTTCAATGTCAACACTTTTCGCCACCTTCTGCACTATAACTTCACCAAAAGAAAACACGTTTTACCACTTTTAATTCTACAAAGCTACAAGTGCTCCCTTCTTCTTTTTTCTGGCTCAACAGGTTTGTAACCTCTTTAACTCGGAAATAATTAGGGGGTCTCTAGTAAGAAAAAAGAAGAGCGGCTTATGTCCAGAATCTACTGAGTCAAAGACAGAGGTCAATGAACGAGGTATTACTAACACGACAACAATAAGAAATGATATATATTATTCGGCAAATTCTCTTCTCATTGATGGAGCGACCAGAATGATCAGGAATTTCCGCTGATCTTTCAAACTTTAAAAGCAAAAAGCTGGACAAGGTTTCACTATTCCATCCAATTCACACAAACAAACAACAAGGACAGCCACACCAAACGCTCTCCTCCCCCAATGCACGGCATTTTAACCCCACCAAAAACATCCCACAAACAACCAGCACATTTCCATCCAAAATTCTCTGCACCTATACCAAGCCACAACACAACAAATCTACACACAGCCTCATCAGTACCTGGCGAGTCCCCGCAGCTTGGGCTGGAGGAAGCTCTTGGCCTTCTTAGACGTCAGCGCGTACCCGACCACCAGCTCCCTCGCGGGCGCGGCCGCGGGGGCCGACGCCGCCGCCACTACCGCTACCCCTACCCCTACCGCCGCTGCCTCCGGCTCAGCCTCCCCCTCCGCCCCCACGCACCCACCCGACACCATCGTGCCCCCACCAACACCGAACCAACCCCCACCCCAAACCCACTCCAGAGCCGCGACGCGGAGGACGCACTACGGACGGCGGCGAGATCGGAATGCAGAGGGCGCGCGCACACGGAGCCCTAAGCCTCGGGAACGAGCGGGCGGAGGCGGAGCCGAGACAGGTGTGTGCGTGCGTGCGCGTGAGGGCGACGAGTGGAGAGGGGGCGAGAGGAGGAAGAGGGGAGGCGCAGATGGAGCGCGTGCGTATTTGTAGGCGAAGGACGGGAGCAACTTTGCCTCCGGGACCAGGAACCGAAGTGTCTGCGAATTACGGTTTTGCCCCTTGCTTTTTTCTCTTAGTTTTTGAGTTTTGCCCCCTTACTTGGGAACGATATACAAGCAAAACGTCTCTTCACAATGAAATACACAAAGAAAAGAGTCAAACAGAACCACAAGCTCATGTCTTTGTCAAGCTTTTTGTCTTTGTCGTCCCTTACATGCTCCAAGGTTAGGGTGCGTGATAATTTCTTTTTTTGTAAAACCATTATTCATGTATATACGTCGGCCTGCCAGCAGATGCCATGTGAGCATATGACATGATCATTCTCACACAGCCACGGTAGCTAGTCAATCGGATTGAAGCCAAGGATCAATGCAAATTATAGCGAAAGGTCGAAATAGCTGGTGTGAGGACACCCTTGACACTCGTGTTGCGCTCTTTGGGCGACCCCAGGGACAAAAACCTAGTGTGTGCTGTCACCGTACCGACCCTCCCCCTTGTCCGCATCCTCTCGCTGCCGCTGCCATGGTGGCGGCGGCCCCTTGCTCCTGAAGACATGGGTGTGGCGGTTCGACGGCGACGGGTGGCATAGGAGCTGGCGGAGGTGTGACGGGTGGCGCGGGAGTGGCAACTGGCGGAGTATGGTGGCACGACGAACGGTGGTGGCTCTATGTGGCAACCGGCAGAGGTTAGCAGCGTGTGGCACGGCCTAGAGGCACACAAATATAGCCCCCTGGCAGGCACGATGGTCTTGCAACAGGTGGCGGCGACCGGACCCTCCAGATCCGGTGGAGCCCAGTCTAGCATGCCCGTGGCTGCTCCTTCACGCACCTCGAGAAGGTCCAGCGGCTAAAGTGGGTGGGTGGCTAGCGCGGTGGCTCACGCGGACAAACAACAAGGGCATGGGTGGCCTCGGCGGTGGCCACAGGGGCTTGCAGGCTTTGCGTTAGGGGCACGTCATCTGGCGCCTAAGGGATGACACCATGGTAGGCGGCATCGTGGCGTGTGTCCAGTTGGCCTATAGGCAGCGAGGGGCTAAAGTTCATCCGGTGGTGTATAAGGAGGTTGGGGCGTCACGATGGGGTTCTGATGGAGATTGTGGCGTTAGTGGATGCGGGGAGGTGGCCCCGAGCGGTTTTATGGTGGCCGGGCTCACCAGATCTGGCCGGCAGATCTAATGGGGCAATGGACGCTAGGGAGGTGGCCACGAAAAGCGGCACGGTGGTGGCTCTAGGAGGCGGGGCTACGATTACATGCTGTTCGGACGATGGTCCTGTGCTGCAGGTGCAGCGTGGCTATGGCTCGGCCAATGCAGCTGGATGGGTCAGTTTGGCATGGACGTCGGGGTGGTAGCCTAAATCCTGGTGTTGGCATGGTGCCTGTGGTCTGCAAGCGATGCTCTTCGACAGCTAGGACTGCGTGACACCCGAGCTGTGCGGCACGATGTCCAGCGTGCAGGCGGTGAACGCTATGACGACGACGATGGTAGACCCTGCAGCGTGCGGCGGTTTGGAGACAAAGGTCGGTTCAGCGGACCCAGATCCTTGGACATCGTGGACGTATGTGGTGGTCTTGGGTCACATGTGCGACGAGACCACCGGTTGACAGGTGACAGGGACAGTATTGCAGACGGTAAGGGTTTTGATGATTCGAGGTCCCTTCATCGAAACTGGAGTGGCCCAGGCCCGCTCCTCCCATAGCAGATTTGGTTTCTCTGTCTACTAACGATAGTGGTGGGATTACTTCGCGGTGGAGCGACTTTTGAACAACTCAAGGCTCTTCCTCTTGGCACTACTGGGTTTCCTTCCGTGCTCCTATGGGCCCTGACGAGGGTTCTTGCACCATTTTCGATAGGCCACGTCGGATCTGGTCTTGTCGGCGAGGTGCAGGCATGCTTGACGTAGCGGGGGTGAGCTTTGGCAGTGTGTAGAGGTTGTGAGCTTCAGTGCCTCCTCGGGAGTGAGTGTGTTGGTGGTGTGCTGTTTTTGTAGCGTTTCTGGCTCTGTCGTCTTGCGGGGCCCTAGTTTTTGCTAGTTGAGGCCTTTTATATCTAGTTTTCAACCCAATTTTCTCTTCATAAACTAGGTCACTCGTTCCTACCAGTTTCTCAAAAAAAATAGCTGGTCTCTGTGGTGGTGCCACACATGAGCTGTGTGGTCAAGTGACATCACAAGTTTTATAAAAAACATTGCTATCAGTGTTCACATATGATACATCAAAATCCATCAAGTTTGGAAGATGTTGTAGAGAATCGCCAGTGGCTAGTGTCATGTGAAAAACAAAACTAAAAACACTGTTTTGCGTGATGGATGTCAAGTTAGGTGGTGATAACTATAGTTTACTCTAAAATAATTTTTATGGCGCTAAATAGAACTTTTTATCGAAGGCATAAATTAAACTTGTGGTAAAACGTTTGAATAGCCTGCTTAATTCAGATTATTCTGGTCTCCTATCAAGAAATGGATTTAGCCATTTTGTGGGGTATGAAATTTGTGCCTTCTTTGTTGTATTATGTTGTGCGTGGAACATTTTTTTTGGTTTTCATGGTCTTCTGATCAGTAGGAGTACAATGCACTAGTGCATCAGCCTTGTGGTTTTCTTGCGCACGCAGCACGATGTGTTCCAACTTGTCAGGAGTTCAACGAATAGCGGGCGGGAAGGAAGCTGCTACAGAATATTCTAGAAGCGATTGCCAATGCTTCTCCCCCCATGCATGCAAATCTATATCCATTGGACATGTTCTCTGCCCTACTCTCTAGACTGCTAGGCTTGTTGGTCCCATCGGCTAATGGAAGTTGACCAGAATGGCCTTTTGCAAGAGGATTGCGATCCCTGGAATCCCTCCCAATTGTCTCTCGATCATGTTGTTTGTGCTAATCCCTATCAGTTTCAGTTATCCTTCTCTCTGACGTGCATGTGACGAGAGTGCTCGGCGTCACCACATGGAGTTCGGAGCACTCCAGAGCTTCAGGGTTTAGCACAAGTTAAAGAGACAGGAAGCTGACTGCAGAATATGTAAGAGTTGTTAAGTAGGAGCTGTCAAAGAATATTAAACCCTAAAGTTCAATATATAAAGGCCATGTCCTCCTCTCAATTTGCAACCGGAGAGCATTTTGTTGCAAGTTACAGAAACAGGAAGATGGCTGCACAACATTACAGAATTTCATAATCAGATTAAGGAGAAAGATGGAAACTTTGGGTCCACGGAAATATCTTCTTAAGCTTCAGATATGCACGAACGACGAGGCAAAGCAACTATTCAGTTTTTAAAGTTATTATAGGTAAAGTTCCAACTGGAGAAGGAAGTGTGAAGTAGCACCTAATACTGTTCCAGTAATTCATTTGTTTTTTCTAATGACAACTATCCGAGTCTCCGAGACTGTAAACCCATACAATTAAGCATAGGATGGAAGTGCACTACTTTCATATACCATTCATGAGATAGAATTGCCATGTGCAGAGAAAGGTTGAGATTTAAGAACAGAGCCTGTACACAAATATCTCACTGCATAGGACAGACTTGGCTCATCATGCCCACAGAATACCTATCCATCCGTCCTATTTTTGAAGTGAGCTATCAAGAAAGATACATATCCACTCTCTAAAACAAGTTATCTAAAAGGCATTCCTGTGGATAGGAAAGGAATCAGATGAACCAAAACTTGTTGCTTACTTAAATTATGTTCAGGCACGCCAACGATTAAATAAGTACACTCAAACTCTCTTACAGATGGAACCAACCGTCGAAATATAAAATTCCCACTTGCCTCTTTGGAGCTCTCACAGAAACAGTGTGGTCTGTTCTAAAACAGTGTGGTCTGATAGACTGAAATAGACCCTATATGAAGTTTCAGAACAGGCTGCAGACTTATTTGTCAGTGCTTATTGCTGAAACTCCATGTGCTATATTTTCTGACAAGTTTGCTCGTGTTCGTAAGTCCAGAGCACAAATCTTCCAATTATTCCACTTTATAGTAGGATAGGTCATCGTGAATCAAAATTGCGACCTCTTGATATTTTTCTCAAACATCGGAATCTCGAGAAATATACAGACGTAAAAGAAGAAAAGGATATAACGCTTTATGGGAGGTCATTCTCATTCTCACACTTCAAAACCAGCAGCTGCAGGAGGAACTAGGAAAAACGGCACATGTTTTCCGCGGCCACTTCGTCCGATGCACAACTTGTGCAGGCACAAGAAAGCAATAGGACTAACTGTAAGGTCCAACGGATATGGTTGAGGCCACCTCAATTGGCCTATCTACAGATCCGTAAAACAAAGAGAAATATTCCCGACAGCGATAGCAACAGGCACTAGAAGTAGAAGTAGAGGTTCGTATCGCAATAGCCTGGAGACGAGACGGTGACTACATGTGGCACTCTGCTCAAGGACGAACCAGAGGTCGTTAGCAAGGCTGGTGCAGTTGCACGCAACGTTTCCTGTGGTGCCATAACATGATATGGCGGTGAACTTGTCGTTTCCAGCTGGTTTCAAGATCTTGACCGCCCCTGAACAAACAGTTTGTTTGGTTGGAGGAAATTGAGAAGAGGGAATGGGAGTTTAGGGCAGCTGAATTATAAAATCATCTGTTTAGTTGATGGACATGAGAATTCAAGAGAGATGAGGTATGGGAATTGAGGATCTAACTCCCACCATTTTAATAACATGGAGGGAGGTGAGAATTGGGAGGGAATAGAAAACATCTCAACCCTTCATTATGACTTATGTTATCCTCTATAAACTAATTCCTCATGACTTCCACTAACCAAACAAGGGAAAAAACTTTTCTCTGAAATTCCCACTGGTAATTGTAGTCATATACCAAACTAGGGATTGAGACTAAAAATTAATTTTCCATATCTAATCTCTCGTAAATTTCCTCATCTAAACTCCCATTACCCTTCGCTAATGTTGCCAAACAGGTCGTAAGAGTATCCACAGCAGTCTTCCAACTTCCTATAGCCATTATTTGGCAAAAGAGCAGAGCAGAAAAACTTCCTCTAACGGATTCGCTACCTTCCTCGACACCCATCTCGCTCTGCATCCTGCGTCACCGCTCTCCACATCTAGCGAAGGTCTTTCGCTCGCCATCGCTCAATCGCCCCATGCAAAGCGTTCCGTCCCGCCATCGCCGCTTCCAACGAGCTCGTTGTCGCCGTCCCCTCCATTGCCCTCCACCGGATCTGCATCGATCTGTTCCCCTCCATCGCCCTCCGCCGGTGTGGTCATGGGTGGCTTGGGCGAGGAGGTAGCTGTGGGGTCGAGGGAGGACGACGAGGTGGGGACGGTGAGGTCGGGGTCCTCCATGGGAGCAGAGATGAGGAGGCGGCGTGGATCCGTGTTGACCTGAGCCCTGGCGACCAGATCCGTCCCACTCAAGCTCGTGGGCCGTGGCGCGGCCCCATTGAGCAACAGGTTCAGTGACGGCCTCCCCACCAACGAGCTCGCCTCTTGCTACCTCCTGGAGCAGCTAGACGTGTTCGGGAGGAGGTTCGTTGGGCCCTTCCTGCCGGCGCTACTTGCCCTGCCATCCATCGTGTACCTCAGCATCACAGGGAACAGGTTCACCGGGATACTCTTCGGCAACGTCTCTTGTGGCAAGAACCTCTGATTCGTCGGCCTCTCGTCGAACCTCCTCACGGGGAGCCTCCCAGCTTGCCTCGCCCCAACCAAGAACTCCGACTCCAAGACGGTGTTATTCTCGGCGAACTCAGGCTAATGCGCATAAGTTCATCGCAATCTTAGGCTGCACCTAGCGTTTGATCAAATTCTTCACAAATCGGTGCTAAGTTGTGATACTTCGTGCTTATCACTACTAGTCACGTCCGTTTCCTTGTTGTCATCTATTGAAATGATGAAATTCCCCTTTTGCAATTTTCGGTTGATTCCATCGATTTTTGATGAACCATTACCTTGTCGATGTGCTCTGAGGTTGGGAGGAAGCATTGTGATGAGGATGGAGACAACCGAAGAGAGGCGCTGATGGATTGATCGCGGAACTTCACGTCTACGAGAGTTGGGGATTTTTCTTTTGTGCTTACTCGATGATGTGGGAGGACAAATTGCTGGAGTCTCTGTAATTTGTGACTATGAATCTTTGCTATGCTAGTTTGTGTGATCAATTTTGTAGTGAACTAACTTGTCATCTATGCTTATTTATTTGTCTATGTATGCGGTAATAAGAACAACTTATCATGTATGCAGGAAAATTGGTAGTTAGGATATCCATACTTAATGTTTCAGAATTTTGGCCTCGTAGTATGAATATGCATTTTTCTAATTTTGCTGTTTCTTGGAATTTTGATCAAAATATGACCGCTACAAGTTATTTGTTAGTTACAAGATGTCAATAAATTATAGAATGGTGAAATATTAAAAGTAAGATTTGAAGAGTCCGCTAGAGCGTGAAGACATCAGAAGAAAATCTTTTAGAGTCTTCCCACGTAAGATATGAAGAGTGAATATAGGAAGTCTGATGGAATGGTCTAAGAAGCCAAAACTAGGCAATCTAGCACCCGTGGGACGATATCAGCGACCAAACACACCTCAGACCTGATGCAGACTCTAGTCTAGATAGCTCGGCACTGCAGATGGTATTGGATTACCTGCCACGAGCCCAGCAACATACCGGTAGCAGCTATCATTTGAAGCCTGAACTCCTCACTGCGGAGAGATTAGGATCACTGCCGTTTTAGGGTGTGTTTGGTAGCCTGCATGAGCCTGCGTGTTCCCGATTCGACCCACTTTTCGCTGTTTGGTAGCCTGCACGGGGGCCTTCTCAGCTATGCTGATCTCAACCCACCTGCCCCCGTAGCCATGCTGAGTGGAGAACACCTGAACAGAGGTTCGCTGATCAGCATGTATGAGTCCAACCCACAAAATTTTCTCAGCCCGACCCACCAGTTCGCTGGTCAGCACCCACCCAAAAAAAATCCCAAGCCGCTAGGGTTGCCTCGCCACAGCGAACGCCTCTCCCGTCCCGAACAAAGCGACGAGCGGCGCTCCTCTGGTCGCCGCCACCCTCCCGCCGACCCTCTGGTCGCCGCCGCCTCCCGCCGCCTCCTCCTCCTCCCCGCCTTCTCCGCCGCCCCGACGTGCTCACCCCCTCTGGTCGCCGCCACCCCTCTGGTCGCCGCCACCTCCTTCTCCTCCCCGCCTTCTCCGCCGCCCGGACGTGCTCGCCCCTCTGGTCGCCGCCGCTACCTCCACCTCCTCCCCCTCCCCGCCTTCTCCGCCGGCCCGACGTGCTCGCCCCTCTGGTCGCCGCCACCTCACGCCGCCCCTCTGGTCGCCGCCACCTCCCGCCGCCTCCTCCTGGTCGCCACCGCCCCGGGTCGCCGGCGCTCCAGCTACCTTCCTGGATGCATTCATGATGAAGAATAGAAGCCTGTTGCTACCTTTTTTTAGAATTTTGGATGAGTCTCTGCAGTAGGCCATTGTGTGTGATTTCAGAGATGTATAATTTGTATAATGATTTTTGTGCATTCTCGAAAAAAATTCAGAGATGTATAATTTGTATAATGATTTTTGTGCATTCTCGAAAAAAATTCAGAGATGTATAATTTGTATAATGATTTTTGTGCATTCTCGAAAAAAATTCAGAGATGTATAATTTGTATAATGATTTTTGTGCATTCTCGAAAAAATTCAGAGATGTATAATTTGTATAGCATTGATATTTATATTTGTAAATGCACTGCGTGTTTCCCATTGATCATATTTTGTGTTAATTGTTCATTTGTCCAAACATCTACCTCAGATATAGGCTGCCAAACAAAGTCTCAGCACAGCATGTCTCAACAGATACAGGCTACCAAACAAAGTCTCAGCTCAGCATGTCTCAGTACATACATGCTACCAAACAACTGCAGTTGTATGTACTCAGCATGTCTATACTCAACATGACTCAGGGTAGAACAACATGATAGAGTCATACAAGCTACCAAACACACCCTTAAAGAAAGCTCAAGAGTGAAAGAACTCAAGAGAAAGAACTAAGATTGACAAGCACGTATTGCAAGCCAGTGCGCGAGAGAACAGTTCACTACTTCACTAATTCATGCAATTCAGAAAGATAAAAGAAAGGCCAACAGCTGGAGCACGCACGCAATGCTCATCTGCTAGACCATGAGGCTTGCGTCGCCTCATTGATGCATTAGGACCAACAAAAGTTGTATAGATAATAGAACAGGGACAGAGCATTACTCGTGAGGAGGTTTGAATCAAACAGACATCGCATCGAACAAATACAAGCCCATGAAATTGAACCACATGGAGAACAAGCAGATGGTGGCTACAGTGTGTAGATAACAATAATAACCAAGGTGCGAAGCAGGTTCACACACATCATTAGGTCCTTACAACACAACAGGTTGTAAACCAAACATCACAAAGGAAATGCGCAACTGACAGATAACAGACAAAACCACTCGGGCAGATCACAGGATAGCAGTAGTAGGCCTTGGGAAAGCACCAGAGTACAGGATCTAGTACTCATCACCCTCATCACCTTCCTCACCCTCGTCAAACTCAGCACCAACCTCCTCATAGTCCTTCTCCAGGGCAGCAAGATCCTCACGGGCCTCAGAGAACTCTCCCTCCTCCATGCCCTCACCCACATACCAGTGGACGAAGGCCCGCTTGGCATACATGAGGTCGAACTTGTGGTCAATACGGGAGAAGACCTCAACAACGCTCGTGGAATTGGAGATCATGCACACAGCCCTCTGGACCTTGGCAAGGTCACCACCAGGGACAACGCTAGGTGGCTGGTAGTTGATACCACACTTGAAACCAGTTGGGCACCAGTCCACGAACTGGATGGTACGCTTGGTCTTGATAGTGGCCACAGCTGCGTTCACATCCTTAGGCACAACATCACCACGGTACATGAGACAGCAGGCCATGTACTTGCCATGGCGAGGATCACACTTGGCCATCATGGAGGACGGCTCAAAGGCACTGTTAGTGATCTCAGCAACAGACAGCTGCTCATGGTAAGCCTTCTCAGCAGAGATCACAGGGGCATAGGAGGAAAGCATGAAGTGGATCCTTGGGTAAGGCACAAGGTTGGTCTGGAACTCATTGACATCCACATTAAGAGCACCATCAAACCTCAAGGATGCTGTGAGAGATGATATGACCTGCACATTAGTTAACAGAGCACAATGAATTAGAGTCCAGCAGACCATTTAAAGACAGCACAAAATTAATCATACAGCGAACAGAAAAGCATGTACCAGAAGAAGAAACAAGATCATACCTGAGACACAAGCCTGTTGAGGTTGGTGTAAGTTGGGCGCTCAATATCAAGGGAGCGGCGGCAGATGTCATAGATGGCCTCATTGTCAAGAAGGACAGCGACATCAGTGTGCTCAAGGAGAGAGTGGGTGGACAGGACACTGTTGTATGGCTCAACAACAGAGGTGGAGACCTGAGGAGATGGGTACACAGTGAAACCAAGCTTGGACTTCTTCCCATAGTCAACAGAAAGGCGCTCAAGGAGAAGAGAACCAAGGCCAGAGCCCGTTCCTCCTCCAACAGCATTAAACACAAGGAAACCCTGCAGACCAGTGCAGTTGTCTGCAAGCTTCCTGATGCGGTCAAGGCAAAGATCAACAATTTCCTTACCAACTGCAAGAATAACACCAAAGAGTTAGTCAAATGATCAGCAACATACCCACTTAACAACATCAAACAAAGAGTAAGCACTTACTGGTGTAGTGACCACGGGCAAAGTTGTTGGCTGCATCCTCCTTGCCACTGATGAGCTGTTCAGGGTGGAAGAGCTGGCGGTAAGTGCCAGTTCGCACCTCATCAATCACGGTAGGCTCAAGGTCAACGAAGACAGCACGGGGAACATGCTTCCCAGCGCCAGTCTCACTGAAGAAGGTGTTGAAAGCGTCATCACCTCCCCCAACAGTCTTGTCGCCGGGCATTTGCCCATCAGCCTGCATAGCACAAATAAATCAGGGTTACTGGTCGTAAAATAAACATAAAACTTGAGCAATTCAGTAGCAGAACAATACAGAAGAAACCAGATTGCATAGTAAAGATGTTGATATTAGCATTCCCAAAGGCGTTTAAGAATTCGTTGCCATGACATTTAAAATCAATTCACACTATTAACAGACAAGCTAAGTAAGAGCGTAATACTCAGACCAAATAAGATCTAGACATGCTTACTTGAAAGTTATGCACAAGATTTACTTGTATATACAAATGTTATGTACCAAAGGAGTAAGATCGACATCATTCTAAGGCACCCAAAATTAACACACGATAAACTTCTGGCACTTATAAACATACGAGCAATGAACATTCTACAGATCCATCAGGAAAGTCAACAGGCAAGGCAACCAACTGATAAACAAGCATATCATCGCAAAACAGACTATGAAAAGTTGGCATAACATAAGACAATTAGATCTAGCATGATTCGAATAGATCTAGCAGGTGCAGCATAAAAACGACCGTATAACCCAATTCGTACCAGATCAGTGACTCATGCACACAAATGACAACGGATGCATGTCAACTAAGGCTAGAACGTAATTTAAAACGGTAAAATCGTCCGGATCTAACCAGATCAGTAACATATAAAGCAATTTGTGGCATACGGCAATAAACATAGTTATGTATCGATTAAGAGATATTTCAGCACGATTTCCTAACCAATGTAGATAGTATATTCGAAATTGAGATCTGCATTGTTCAGATCTACCACAGGGAGAACCATGTAGCATAGACATGGATCACATCGGCACTGAGATCCAGTAAAATGGAACCGCTATATCAACTAATCCATGCAACCAAACTCTAATAAACTATCATTAAACAATTGCGCCCCTTCCACAGCCAGATCTACCTACAACAGCAATCTCGTAAACCCAACATTTCGTCAGATCTACGAATTTCCCCGATCAAACAGAGATCTAGGCAACCACGCTCACAGAATGCCAGATCCGCGCACAGATCCAACATTACGACATGAAGTATCCCCAGAACACCCACATCGGCCACAGATCTACCACTAAAACGAGACATATCAAGCGGGAAACGGACGGATCGGTACCTGAATGCCATGCTCGAGGCAGTAGAGCTCCCAGCACGCGTTTCCCGACCTGGATACCGGCCTGGCCGATGTGGATCGAGATGCACTCCCTCATGGTGGCGGATCGGATCGGTGATGGAGGGCTACGAAATGGGGAAAGGGGAGGGGAAGGCGAAAGCTCGGAGGCGCGGAGAGAGGCGAGTACGAAGACGCCTGTCTCTGCGGTGTCTCTGCTTAGGGTTTCGGCTCCCCACACTCGGCTCGTTTTATAGAGCGGCACAGGCTGGAGTGCGGACGAAGGGATAGGCGCTTTTGCGTCCACACCCTTGACGTTGTTCCCCGCTTACAGTCTCCGGCCAGTTCGTGCTTGCAACGGTCGAGTGGTTGTGCAATTTCTGCGTGATCTGGGCCAAGCTATGGAGAAATCAATAAATTGGAGGGGTGTAATTGAAACATATAACGCCGGGAGAACACTTTTTGTTAGCACTTGGCCAGGGGTTACCCACGCACGTTTGTTTCGCAGAGACATGGGCCCAGTCGTGCTTATCGGGGCTGCTAGTGAGTGTATACTTTTTGGGTGCGATCGAGCTGTGTTGCTCTAACAAATCGTCGTTCAAAAATCAAACCAACCGGTTGGTAGCGTGGACACCTCATTCTAGGTGGAACAAGACATACCACCGCTGTTTCGGAAGTGATGTCTCACTTGTACGCGGGCCACGAGAGAGTGTGGGACCCACTCGCCGGTGAGAGAGCTGAGCCGCCCGTCGCTCGGGGTGATTTGGATGGGCGGTTCCGCCATCTTGGCCTGCGTGGGTCATCGTGCCGATAATATTTTCGATTTTTGAAATGAGGGAGCGGGAGAACAGTGCGGGTTGCTCGCTCGGATCTTCTGCGGAAGCCTCCTCTTTGATTGAGAGAGGGGGAAATGCGGGTGCGTCTGCTGCGTTTCGGCCTGCCATTCTCACGGGCCGGCCCTGGAGATCCGTTCGTTAACTGGCCTGGCCACATATCTTTTCGATGTGGGGAAGGTCTGAATGTTTATTGTCTCAAAATTCCTGTCCTCGATGGGCCAGTTAGAATGCAGGCCAGAGACTCGGAACTATGCATAGTATACTTTTCTTCCGAAGCCGGTTGTCACATCTTCCATTGCTATTCTGAACTAAAAGCTAAATATTACACGTGACTTGTTACGGTAACAAATCCATATTGCTCCAGCTCGTCACTCCATTGTCGTCCAGCTCAACCTGCTCCACTCTAGACTACGGTGTTGTGCTAGAGATGCGCCTAGGTCAACGTCATCTGTCATGCCTCCTATTCATGCCTGGCCTACGGACCCAACCGAGCCCCGTCGCCGCCGCCACATCATTGAACAGGACGGGCAGAACCCTACTGGGCCAGCTCACGCAGCGTGTGACGCCACCATTCAAGTCGCGCGATGTACATCAATCTTGGCAGATAGTGTTTGGGTCAATCTTTTACATCTGAATCCGATTAACAAACTAAAATATGTGCTGAGTAGCTCAGCAACATGGGCCATGAGAGCTCTTCCGAAAATAGTTTCCATAACGGGCACAGCCCATTGGTCACAGCCCACCTATGGTTTAGTGTGTGGGTGAGGAAGATAGCATGTCCGCCCACGTGTATCAACTTAAGCAGAATGGCGGAAAAATGGCAAATTTACGAGTTGCAAATGCAGCTTTGGCCCCCCGTCGCGCGCAACCGCAGATCTGTCCCCGCGAAGCGCCGGGCAACCGACGCGTGGCAATTTCGCACGCGCGAGCCGCGACGCCGAAAAATCGCGCCTCCGCCCCGCGAACCCATTTCGTCGCGGGCCCCGCCCCCGCGTCGCGGCCTCGGCCCGCGGGAACGACAGGTCGCGGCCTCGGCCCGCGAGCACGCGCTGCGTCGCGCGCCCGGCCCGTGGACGCCACCTCGCGGCCTCGGCCCGCGATCACGCGGCGCGTCGCGCCGTCGGCCCGCGGACAGGAAAACGCCGGTGACACTGGCGTTTGACCGCCGAACGCAAACGCCAGCAGACATGGCGTTTGCCTTGCAGTTTGCTTGCTGTTTGCTTTTTTTTTGTTGTTTCAATTCTGCTTTTGCTGTTTGCTTTTCCTGTTTCGCTGGTGCCCGTGATTGACCGAGAGGCAGTGAAGTGATATGCTACAGTAATTTTTCTTTTGCTTTCTTCTTTGTCACGCGTGCAGATTCCCTTCTCACCGCACGCAGGCTCTGAAATTGCGTTCGCGCGGTGGTTCTTCTCCATTTGCCCTCTCACTCTCTACCTCTACGAGCTCTCTGGTTCTTCTCCATTTGCCCTCTCACTCTCTACCTCCGCGCAGTGGTCTTCAAATTTGAGCTTTTCTTGATTTACAGGCTCTCAAGAGCTCTCTTCTGTGTGGTGAAATCTTACATATTTACACCTTGAGGTATACATTATTTTTATGTTTGAATACTTTGTATCTATTACTTTTAATTAAAATCAAAATTTTAGATTTCAGTTGCTAATATCTTTTATGGATAACATCTTTGTTTGATATACAGGAATGTGGTCAGATAACACTTGATGGGGTTTCTTCTATTTTAAATTGCAAAGGTTTGGAAGATGTCTTACTTCGGCACACGGTGAGTATGAAAAATGATATACTCATGTACCCATGTTCTTGAGATAGATGATATGATCTAAAATTCGTAAAGCCTAAATATTTTGTTTGGTATCATGTACTTGTATTGGAGGAATATATCATTTTGAGCTTCCAATTGTATTCAAAGATAGCGTGACTTAATGCTTTTTATCTAGAGGGGAATGCTGCCTTAAATCGCTGCTGTCAAAATACACCTTTCACCATGATGTTTCAAATTTTAACCTCGGATAAAGCCCTGCTTCATGCCCTCCAATTGCAGTTAATTTGTGGATTATACATTTCTCTGTCCATGGATTTTTGCGTAGCATATATTGTATAGACTCGAGGTAGCGGTGCCACAAGAAATGCAACAGCAATTCCTCCCCTACCTAGAGTACCCACTGTGCATAGTTCAGTTCAGTCATTACAACCTAATTTCACACAAGAAGCAAGAATATAACGTTAATGACTTGAATGTGCTGCCAACTAGCTTAAAGTAGTTCAAACTCTATAACGGTTAAGTAGTTTTTGAATCTTGAGTATTACAGGGTAGAGGTATTGGAAAAACCATCATATGCGATGCTATCATGAGAGTATAAACCACGGATTTTGAAGCTAGAAAGAGCAAAATCAGCCGTTCTAGTAGTAAGAAAAATTGAAGATCAACTCGAGACCTACACACGAAGGTACATTTCTTTGACATGCAAGATGTTATCATACTTTTTAGTTAGTCCGAAATTAGAAAACTGACAATGTTAAGCTAAGACTTTAGTTATAATTAAGCCGACACTGTTATTTCATGCATACGTAACATGCAATTGTCTCGAGAAACTAGCACAATGTACAGACTGATTGTGACAAAAAATGAGTACGTGAAATAAAAAAATGTTAGGCACAACTGAGGAGTTTACTATTATTTAAATTAGTTTATGCTGGTAAAATGAGAAGATATGATAAACTAATATTAAATATACACTATTTTGGCTACAGTTAAATTCAGAAAAAATAATGTTTACACGATATTGAAATTTTGATTTCGCATGTACGTAGGTACAATGAATCAACTCTTAGTGTTCTACGGGCCGAATATAATACGTGACGGGCCCTACGGGCTCGACTTGTCCCAATGCGAGTACAAGGTTACACACATAGATGGTTTGGAGGAGATTAGTTTATTAGACCTGAGGAGGTGCATACGCCGCGAGTTTGATCAGGACATAGCTCGCAACAAAATAATCATTGAAGCAGTCACATGTAGCAGCCGGGAGGACGGGTCATCAGTCCCCCTATGGCAGCTGCGCAAGGTGGTTGGCAACGCATCATGGGCTGGGTACATGCACCTTGTGAGTACACCAGGGGGCGTACATATATGGTCGACCCATGGTGTACGTACAGTTTGTTGAGAGCAGTCGCCTGTTGACTGGCGACGAAGGTTCCTCCGGAGCTGGTGAGTTACAGGTTGTTGCAACAGAAGGAGGTGTAGGGGCAGCGGATGCGGCGTTAGAGGTCAATCTGACACATCCTGAAGACCAGTTCGTCAGTAATGAAGATGCCGGTCCCTTCTGGTCTGCTCGTGTCGACTGCTTTGAGCTGTTACCAAGCATGCCGAACGAGTTGGACTCTCCTGAAGACGGTAGCGACGAAGAGTCGGACGGTACCGACGTGGAGGGCGGTGATGCGGTACGACGTGGTCTACCTGCAGTAGCTGCTGGCGAAGAAATGGATGAACTGACGGTGCAGAGGCTTGTCATATCAGAAGATGTGAACTCACGGTGGGGTTTCGAAGAGAACACTCTGATGATAGGTCAGCACTTTCCAACCAAGCATGCTGCACACATGGCTATTACAAAGTATGCCACCTCAATACATCGTGAGTATCGGGTCAAAAGGTCGAATCCCACATGTTTGAAAGTTGTATGCACACGTCCAAACTGTCCTGGAAGGGTGCGTGCAAACCAAGCCAAGGGGATTTACAAGGATTTTGAGATAACTGTGTTGGTGCACCACACGTGCGAGCTATCCGAGCCGTTGACTGCGCACCGCAATGTGAGTGCCGCATATGTGGCCGAAAAAGTGCACCACCTAGTATCCAAGGACATCTCCGTCGGGCCAAAGTCATTGATGTCCACCGTGGCTGACGAAGTTGGTTTTCCGGTCAGCTACGACATGGTCAGACGTGCGAAGCAGAAGGTGATAGAGAAGATGTTCGGGACTTATGAGGAGGGATATAATTTCGCCCCAAGAATGCTACATCAAATAGCGGAAGCTAATCCAGGCACTTACTTAAACAAGTATGAAAGGCCACATCCCGATGGAGTACCTGGTCATTTCATACTTGACCGTATATTCTGGGCCTTCAGTCAAACTATTCAGGCATTCAGGTATTGCCGTCCGGTGCTTTCAATGGACGGTACATTTCTGACTGGGAAATACAAGGGGACACTACTTATAGCCGTGGCTGCTGATGCTAATGATCAAGTCCTTCCTGTTGCGTACGCAATAGTTGAGAGCGAGAACTCCGATAGCTGGCTGTGGTTCCTTATAAATGTGAAGTTGGGTGTTGTAGGGAACAGGCCTAATGTGTGCCTTATTTCTGACCGTAATGCTGGGCTTCTAAATGCTATAAACACAATCAAGAATACTGCTGTTGCTGAGTACAGGTGGACTGATCTTGAGAGTAGGTGGTGCATGCGGCACCTGGCCGCTAATTTCTACGGAAGGTTCAGAAACAAAGATCTCATGAAGAACTTCAAGAAGCTGTGCATGCAGAATCAGTTACGGAAGTTCCAGCACATTTGGACAGCACTGGACGCTGCAACCAGCAGGTACAGCGGGGAGTCTCAGGTGGAAGGCCAGCAAGAAGTGCAGCATCCCAGAAACAGGAGGGCGATGAGTTTGTCAGAGTGGGTAAGTAGACATGCTCCCGAGATTGAGAAATGGGCCCTGGTGCATGACACAGGTGGTCATAGATACGGTATAATGACAACCAACATGTCCGAAGCGTACAACGGTGTGCTTAAAGGTATGCGGTGCCTCCCAATTACTGCCATAATTGATGAATCATGGTCCCGGACTGTTGGGTACTTTCACAACAGATCAAAGGCTGCGAAGGAAAAATTAGACAAAGGTAACGAATGGTCCGAAGTCATGCAGAGATACATGGAAAAAAAAATAAAGAAATCTCAGAGTCATGACGTTCGAGCTATTGATGGCTTGAGGAGGAAGTACGAGATTCGCCTACGGCGGAAGCATGTCAGTAGCCATGCACGAGGTGATAGGAAACATGAATGTAAACTTGATGCTGATATTTGCTCATGCACGTGCAACAAGCCCACGCTGCTACACTACCCTTGCTCCCATGTGTATGCGGCTTGTGCGGCAATCAAGCAGTCTTCGCAACAATACGTCTCAAGATACTTTGACATTCATCATCTGATGGGCACATGGGGCAGCGAGTTCTACTCGTATGGTCTTGATATAAGTTACAAGGATCTCTGGACCGACGTTGTTCAGTGGGTGCCTAATCCATCGTTGAGACAGCACAAAAAGGGACGTCGACACACTACTCGGTTCAGGAATGATATGGACGATAGCCAAATTGGAGAACCACGCCACGGCAGGATATGCAAGACAAGGGGTCATAGCAAGAAGGATTGCCCGAACAAGCCGAGCACGTCGACGAGGAACTAGAATTTAGTACCACTGTGTTAGCTGTAGTGCGTACTTGAAATTATGTGTAAAAAATCTGTATGGGTCACTTGCCACTATGCTGTATTTTCTTAGTATTGTACTCGAGTTTTCGAATATGTAATGTTGACCCTGATGTCATGTACTGTAAAGTTTTATATTTTGATATTTCGTACGTCAATTAACTATGTGTTTCTATTGCTTTACACTTTGCAGGCGATGGCTGAAGTACCGGAACTGCTAGACCGGTATTACGACGATCACCACCGATGTCACTGTTGGCTGTCCAATGACATCGAGGTTCCACCAACGTTCACTCTTGGAGTACCCCGGACACAGTGGCCCTTGGACGAGCGCTTCGTTCCCAAGCTTGCCGAAAGTGGCCTCCTCCCCTTTGCTCGTTTGGTTTCAGCTTCGCACTCTTTCACTCTAGATGGTTCTCTATTGACAGCCTTGGTCGATAGGTGGAGACCGGAGACGCACATTTTCCACTTTCGTTGGGGAGAGATGACGGTGACTCTTCAAGACGTTTCCATGATAACTGGTTTGCCCATCAGCGGAGAGGCGATTGTTCCACCTCCGAAGAGGCCTGACTGGATGCAGCACTTGGCTGCGAGATTTGGTGTGGAGATCCCGAGAACTGAAAGGGGGGCGGCTCAACGAGGTATCCCTTTGAGCTGGCTTAGGAGGTTTGACACATGCCCAATCGATGCAGACGATGAGGCTGTTATGACTCATCTGACTGCGTACTTGTTGTATCTCTTCGGGTGGTTCATGTTTCCGACCTCGCACGGAAACATAGTCTTCCCCAGCTACATCCACCTCGCGGAGGCCGTGGCTGATTCTGTGCTTGGAGACGTTCCACAATACAGCTGGGGATCTGCAGTACTGTGTGCGACGTATAGGGGGTTGTGTGACGCTACGGCCCGTAAGAAGGGCAAGGAGCCGATTCTTAGTGTGTGTCATACTTTGCTGCAGCTATGGAGTTGGGAGCATTTCCCGGTCGGACGGCCCCGCATAATTGAGCCGGTCCACCCGTACCCACCTGGACAGACCGCCATAGATGGTCCAACCATGAGCACTAGGTGGACAGGTGCCACGTTAGCCTGGGCGCGGGACATGTCCGCACGGTGCTACCCGTTCAACCACCAAGAGTTTGAGATGTTGGATCAGCTAGGTGTCATATGGTTCCCCTGGACAAATGAGCATGTCTTGAGTGTGGCACCTGCGGGGTTGTCCATGCAGTGTTTTAGAGACATGCAGTATTGGATGACGACGTGCCACTTAGTATTCTCAAACATGGTGGAGCCGTACGCGCCTCAACGTGTGATGAGACAGTTCCATCGCTTCTAGACGGTGCGACTAGCAGATGGCTGGACAAAAAAGTTCATGAGTACGCTTTAAAATTTGTAACCATTTTCACTTTGCATTACTATTGTTCTTCTTACTAATTTTGACCGTACGGTTTTACAAAATGTAGGCAGGGGAAGAAAGGAAGAAATGAGCAAGACTGGAGAGGGACGCAAAGCACATGGAAAGAAATGTGGGATGGCATGGCTGCACAACAGATCGTTCATGAGGCGAGGTATTTATTTTAATCCATCCGTTCTCACATGACATGATGAATCGTTGTCCGTTACGTAACGACGTTACTTCCAGGCAGTACGACGAACTCACCTACAACGAGTATCTACAATGGTACCTACCTAGGACGCGGGCTAGACTAACCTGTGCTCCACCTGAGAGACCCACGAGCCTCACGCATGCTGAGCAACTACAATTGGGGATGGATCGGCATAGAGCTTCACGTCATGACGAGACGGTAATACTACCAATTGTTTTGCATTATTCGTTGAACTTATCGATCGTACGGTTTGAAACATTGTTTTGGAATGTAGTTCGATCGGGCTGTGCGGATCCATGATACTGCCGCGTCCGTCATCCGCTCAGGCTGTCCGCAGGATTGGTCGAGGGTACTACAGAAGTTCAAGGACATATACGAAGATGCCAAAGGAATCATGAAAAACTTGAGCTGTGGTCGCACGGACGACGTATTACGCTCACATCCAAACTTGCCGGAGCAGAGGTCCGCACGACCCAGTGAGGCACAACCCAGTGAGACACGACGTAGTGGGGCGCGGACTTCAGGAACCGTTTCAGGACGTCGAGAGGTAACGTATTTAAGTGCTTCGAGCCAAACTGTTGAATATAGGGCGTGTACAATTTTTAGTTAACCATATTATTGTATTTTCATAGCATGATGCACGGGCAGACACGTCTGTACAAAGGATCTCTTCTAGGCGAGCTGGTCGAGGACATCAGGTGCGCATAATTGATAATTAGTCACACATACATAGTGCACAAATGTACACTCAGAGTGTAATTGGCATGGTGCTATTTGTAGTCCGACGTACGTGGGGACACACCACTCGTGCGGATGTCGTTAGGACGAGCTGCTACAGGACATGAGGTGTGCTTTACTCTTCGGAAGAACGCATTGCAATATTTAGAAAGTGTGCTTACTCTTTTGCAATGGTCACTTTATTTATGCAGTACGACTCGATTGAGGACGAAGGCCAGACCTCTCAGGGAGGAACATTTAGTCAGGTATGTCAAATTAAATTTATTGTTGTCAAAACAATAAACTTGATTCTTAATTGGTATACCGTTTATTCTGGTCATTTTTCAGACATTCAACGATTCGCCTCCCCACGAAGAGACTTTTATTTACCAAAATCAGTTTATGCGACCTTCACTTCAATACCAGTCTCTAGTTCAAGGAGGAGGTTCCGAGCCTGGTTCGTCCCACCAACAGGGTCATGAGTGGGTCGAAGATTTGTTTCGACATCCCCAGGAGATCGTTAATAGCCAAATTCCTAGTCAACCATACCCTACTCAGGACACTCAGGAGGATCAGCAAACTTATGAGACTCCCCAGTACAGTCTCCGAACAAACCTAAAACCAAGCGAGCAATTCACTTTCCCCTCAGGTCACATGCCACCGAGGCATAAGAGGGGAAGAGGCCCGTGATCGCAACTGTTTTAGTTCCTTCAATAATTGTGCTATTGTACTTTGCCGTATGCAGTACTTCATTTTCTCACTTATTTCGTGTTATACATAGAGTCTGGCGCGCGATTTTCCGGTGTCGCGGGTCTGGCTGGCGATTAGTCCGTGTGTCGAGTGCGTGGCGCGTCGCGGAGCCATTTTCGGCGTTGCTCCCAGACGGGGGCTATTTCCGGCTTTGCCACTCGCCCGGGGGCCAATCCTACCTTTTTTTTGAGAAATAAAGGGTGCGTTTGGTTGGGCGACTCGGGGTGGATGGGATACGGCAATCCATTTATACGTGGTGAGATGATCCAGTTTTTTATTTGGTTGAGTGGTGGTTGGGTAACTCGGGGTGGTTGGAAGGATAGAGATGACTAAAATCAAATTGTGAAAATCTTGTGAAGATGTGTAGATTACCACCATATATGACTTCTGCAAGAAAATACGAGCGGCATTGGCGTTTGGGTGGCCGGAAGCTCCAGCAAAGGCAAACGCCATGACCTCTGGCGTTTGGCTCAGTTAGCAAACGCCATGACCTCTGGCGTTTGACTCAGTTAGCAAACGCCATGACCTCTGGCGTTTGAGTTCCTCGGCCAAACGCCGTGCTATTCGCCAGACCAGAAGCATGTTTGAAAGTTGTTCTGTTTTTCCAAAACAGCGGGCGTTTGGCTCTCTAGGGCAAACGCCGGTGTCTCTGGCGTTCGGCTCAGTTAGCAAACGCCATGACCTCTGGCGTGTGGGTTTGGGTGGCGTTCGCGGGCCTAGGCCGCGACGCGCGCATGCTCGCGGGCCGGGGCCGCGACCTGTGGCTTCCGTGGGCCGAGGCCGCGACGCGCGCATGCTCGCGGGCCGGGCCGCGACCTGTGGCTTCCGTGGGCCGAGGCCGCGACGCGGGGGCTTCGCGGGGCGGAGGCGCGATTTTTTCGGCATCGCGGCTCGCGCGTGCAAAATTGCCACGCGTCGGTTGCCCGGCGCTTCGCGGGGACAGATCTGCGGTTGCGCGCGGCGGGGGGCCAAAGCTGCATTTGCAACTCGGGGAGGCCAAATTTGCCATTTTTCCCAGAATGGCGTGATATCAACTGATGCCATCTAAGATAATTGCTGACGTAGAGAAGAGAGAATAAAACGGATACTTTGTGAAGAGTCAGATTCTAAAATAGAATGAAGTCTCTAGAGTCAACTGCATTGTCTTGTACACTATTGCATTTAATGTTGACTCTTCGTATAGAGTCAACTTAAAAGACAATACCATTACATGAGTTATTTAATAATCGACTATAGATGACGTGGATAGGTGGAAAAATCAATGATTGACTCTATCTATGTAGATGCCTTAAACGCACAAGTTTAGCCGACAGATATTTGTTAGGCAACATTCGGGATCAGCCTCTCTCCTCTCTTCACTCGTGTTTAGTGGCAAGGGACCCTTTAGTTCTTGAAATATTTTCAGTTATTTCATATATTTTGTCTTCTTTAATCTGATTATATGTTTTTGTTGTTCTTCTCCCGTTAATTCTTCGCCGGATTTTATTTATTTGTGAAGGAGTTTATTGTCTTACCTGTACGATGATGGTGACATTTTACAACGAAAATTGACACCATGTTGAGTTGCACATAGGATATTCTTTCGACGAACAATACGCCACTTAGGCCTTTGTCCCGCACGCTAATGGAGAACTGAGATCATTGACAATTTAGTATACATCGTCACTGTCATTAACAATCAAGATACCGTTGCAAGGCACGTAGTCGAGTAAAAAGGAAGATAAAGAAGTTCAGTATATTCATCTATTCATGGACTCAGGGTAAGCGTGTTGACTGTTTCTAGTGTTTAGTGTAAAAGTTGGCTAAATATACTTTGTTCTTTGGATTGTTAATATAAATCATAGGGTATTTCTGAGAAAAGAATGCACTGGGCCAACAACTGGAGCATAGATTGGTAGAAAGGATAGCTGAACCAGGCTACGGGCGCCTTGGTTGGGCTGAGAAAAATTAGTCGTGTACCGAAGTTCACCTGAAACGTGAATCGTCCCAGTAAACGGAACTCCAGTACGTCACAGCAATGGACAAGCTTCAAACCTAATTCTTCACCACAAGCGACTTCACACCGATTCCATACTACGTACCAATTCTGCTACATACGTGCCTATGTTTTTGCAAGAAGCCAAGAAGTGCTCGTGGAATACTGTTCAACACATACCATCAGTAGCTACGCAGTGTATTTGATAAATCATCTCCTTACACAAAGAATTAATGAGTGCCTCCCTGTATTTAGTCAAGCTCTGACGCTGCATAGCATCAACTCGGGTTTTATGGCCAGTGTTCACTGCTGCATCGGCCCGACAAGACAGGAGGGAGCGAATGACTTTGGGGGTGTTTGTTTGGGCTGTGACTTTGACTAAAGCAGCTTTGGACTAGCTATGCTTGTGAAGTTGCTGTGGTGGGGAAGCTGTTGTCTCAGGGGCTGTTTGTTTGGGCTTCGGCTTCCTAGTTGAGTTGTAAGTTGAGTGCATAATTAGGTGCGGGGGAAGGGCCAGCAATGGCAAAAACGGAACCGCAGTGCCGAGATGGTGCTACCCATGTGCTCTTCGGAGCCGGGCGTGGCTGCGGTGGCTGCCGGCGGCGAGGGCAGCGGGCGGTGGCGATGGCTGCACGTGGGCGCCGAGCTGTGGCCGTGTTTTCCTCAAATTGACTGAGAGAAAGGGAAGGAGGGGTGGAGGAGAGCACGCAGCCGGGAGGGATTGGGTCGGGAGCTCACCGCGGTGAAGGAATCGACGGTGGAGCGGGTGGCCGGACTCGAGGAAGAGGACCAAAATCCGGCGACTCGGGCGGCGACGGCTCCAATTAGTGGCGGCGTCCTCCTCCGGGCGTCATCACAGTGTTTCGGTGAAGGGAAATTGGCCAGCGGTGGCGAGCTCGAGCGGCGGCTGCTCGGGTGCTCGGCAAGGAAGCGTGCGGGGCGGAGAGGAAGGTGTCGCGGAGTAGGACGAGGTCGCCGGGAGCACGAGACGGGGTGGAGGAAGATCCGGTGACGGACGGTGGCGGGCGCTTGCCGGCTTGGCTGGGAGGGAGCTCCAGTGACGGACGGTGGCAGGCAGAGGAGTGGATCCAGGGGTGCTCGAGCCGGCAGCGGGGGAGCTCGGAACGGCGGTGTGGGAGCTCAGAACGGCGGCGGGGGAGCTCGAAATGACGGCGGGGAGCTCGAAACGGCAGGAGGAGGCCCGGATGGGGAGGCAGACGAGGAGGGCGACAAGCTGGGCGAGCTTGTTGTGAGGAAGGGCGACGAGGCGGCGTTGGAGGCGGAGGCGAGGGAGAGGAAGGAGGAGCGGAGCAGGCGAGGTCGCCGGGGAGCAGGGTGCTCGGCAAGGAGGCGTGCAGGGCGGAGAGGAAGGCGTCGCCAGGGCCGGCCCTGGGGGGAGGGTGTGCGGCCGCCCCGGGCCCCCAAATCCCAGGGGCCCCACCCCAGGTATGCCGTATGCATGTGGCCAAGGGCCAAGGCCTGCTGGCCACGCAGCAACGCAGCAGCAGCAGCAAGTCGCGCACGACACGCAGAAGCAGAACGTGCAGCAGCAGCAATTCGTGCAGAACGCAGCAGCTGGCTAGCTGGGCCTCTGGCCGAAGGCCCAACACGGCGACGCCTCGTCTGATTCCCATAGTTTTAGTTTCGCCCAGAGCCCCCAAAATCTCAGGACCGGCCCTGGGCGTCGCGGAGCATCGGGAGAGTGCGGAAGCAGCGGAAGCACCTATTTCGGTGCTTCTGCTTCGCACTGCACCGAGTGCTGCGGCTTCAAAGCAAGCCGAAAGAAAAGCCGGGTGTTTGTTTGGCTTCGGTGCGAAAGCCCCTAAAGCCAAAGCCAAAGCCTTAAACAAACAACCCCTTGGACTTCTGAACTGCATTACAGAGCGCGCCATAACCTAGATGTCTAGATCTCTGACAGCAGGATCCAAGGGCCCGTTTGATGGTGCCTGTGACTGGGAACATTGTCCTTTTTTTCTCTTTTTCCAGGACTCCTTAGCGATCGTCACTGCACGAAATGGAAAGAAAATTATCATATCATGATATCGAAATATCATTGCCTACTTACCTGCATAAGTTTGCAAGAAATCCTGATGCTGGACAGGGTCACCGGCTGTTTTAGAGCAAACACATTAAGGCATGGATGATGCTGGAGATGACGATGATTATTCCAAAACCATGCTCTGCAGAACCTAATTAGACACGCATATGACAGGCTCTTACGCCGTTCTTGTTTTTTTAGCTCCGAGCGTTCTAATTTGCCTTTTTTTTCCACGCCGTGTGTACGCCGACTCACCGAACCTTCGATCCCACCGTCCGGTCACACGTAAACACCTTACTGGAGGCTCCTTCACTTTGACTCGTGGATGCATGACTGCGCAATTACTCTTGGTAGCAAACCGAGCCAAATTTCTCGATCCGTTTGCCGGAAATTTTGAGAGTTTCGGAGGAATCTTCACGACTTTTCGTCAGCAGGGAGAATTATGTTGCTTACGGGCCTATTAAGGCGGTTGTTCTTGAGAATTCCTTCCACACCAGTGAAAGTGTTTCAATTCCTTCTATACCACTGAATAATATTTGATTTTCTATGTACCATCGAATAACATATTTTAGTTCTCTCTATATCGCTCCGTTGTCTTCCCGTTAGCAAAGCACCATTAAGAGCATTTGGACCTATCAAAACTTTAATAATGACAAGATTACCCTTGACCCCACACAATACACCCAATATCTATTCCCGTCCCGAGTGATCCATCTTCTCGTCCCAAGCACCAAAAAACAAACCCTAGGCATGTGGCGGAAGTTGGAATTCGACGCCTTTTGAGCTCCTCCACGGTGGCTAAATCGCCTGATGCAGCACCTCTAATCAGCCATTAGTTCGCTCCCTGTGGTGAACAGCAATTGGATGGATCAATCATGCCACCAATTACCTCTTGCTCAATATTGCGTACACGCACCCTGCGCCGCTCCTCCACTACATGGCATAGCATGGCATGGGTCAAGCAAGTGGCAAGCGCCCAGACGGGCACGCCGGCGCAGCTTGGTATCTTGTAGTGTTGGATGTGTGACTGGAACGGATGCATATGAATCGATAGTTTGGCATTGATCAAGGCAGTTTTTTGCGGAAACCGACAAGCGGGGAAGGACCTCTGCCATTGCAATATAAGAAGATACCTCATCTTAAAGAAAAACAAGGACAAACCATACAATGCTCGATTAATAAGAGGAAAATAGACTAAAACCACGACCATGACAGGCTCATTACCTAGCTAAACTAGGCCTAGAGCACCGTCAAAGGACCCCAGCCGCAGTAACAAGCCAGCCGAGCACAATATAACAGATGAGACGCCCCATGTCACACCCCAATTTTCCAAAACCTAAAAAAAAATTTAGGGCTAACAAAAACTTTTGCTAATAATGTCAGTTAAAATACACCAGACCAAACTTTTATTCAAAGCATGCTTCTGCAAAACCCTAAAGTGGGTCAACCAGAATCTTCCACCTCTGTACCTGTTTCCTTAATCTCTGCTTTGTCGAAGCTCTGTCCGACAAGGTATTTAAACTTTTCTCTACACCTTTTCCCCCTACGTGGCTAACCACCCTGGCATTCCCGCCACGAACACACCTTCGGCTTCCCTTTTCCTTTTTCCTAGCCGGTGTACCCTAGACCAACATCTGCAGCTAAGTACCCACACGGTACTTTTGTGAAATTTAAACATATATATATCATGAACCTTTTTCGAATGACTTGATATTCTACCATCCACTTCGCCATGACCTATCATGGGTATGTGCTCATATATACTGCTTTCCCGCATACGCATATACGCAAACTCTAACCCCTTCTTCCCAAGTGACGGATCAAAACCCTAACTCATCGTTCGGCTCTGCCACCACCCCATGCATATATATATATATGGATATATCAGTGACAGCATTCAAACTCCAACTCACTGTAACCTCGCATGTCCATTCCATCCACATGCAAACCCCATATATGCTAAAATCTTCAAGTGTATCCGGGCACATACACTCCCAACCCTGGTTTACTCTTCTCGGTAAAATCCTTTTACCACATGACCAAGAAAATATCTTCAGCCATTCTACCATTCTTCTTTAATTTTTCACCCTTATCCTTTATACTACCATGTCACCTTTTATCTTTCTACATGGTAAGACCTTAGATATTTACTTCACCATGTTTATCCACCCCTCCAAAAATTCCCCAGAAAATCCCAGAAACGCCTTGAGACATTCCTCAACACCTTTCCACCAAAAACATTCTGAGGTGTAGCTCGAAAATGTCAAATGAAATTAGGTCAAAACTAGGACTTGAATTACAACCCTTCCAAAAATTCTTTGAAGGGTTTCCTTTGCACATTTAAAAGAAAGATTGTGCATACAATAAGGACATACACCCTCCCCCAAGAATCATACCCGAGAAGGTAAAGAAATATCTCTTCTCGCTTTCTTCCTTTCCAGCTGTCACTCCATGTGCTGAGCTGCTGAGCTCAACCTCTCCTAGGCTTCACGAAATCCAAATGCAAGTCAACAAGTAAAAGCTGAGCTGTGCCTTCCTCTTGTCTTCTTTTCCCTTGCTCCGATTCTCCTGCTCACCTCTGCCAAGCACTAGAGCAAACACTGCCGCCCCGTGCCACCTTCTTCTCTCCCTCCACACTCATCCTCCAAGAGCAGTAGCTACTGCTGTTCTTGTCCCTCATTTCCATTCGTTCTCTCCCATCTCCTCAAATGCCCGAGCGGCCCCTGTGCTCTTTTTCTGCTCCTTCTAAAACCAAACCAGCACTCAATCTCCTTCCCCGCTGCCCCCCTTCTATTTCTACAGCACGCTAGCTACCTCATGTGCATCACGTCACCTCAACTCTGCACCAGGCCGCCTCCTTTCCATCAACAGCAACGGCTAGCTACCCCTCCTACCTTCTTAACTCCTCCATTTACTCCCTGTCCACTCACTCCTCTGCACCGTCGTGTCCGAAGGTGTATGAAGGTAGTATATTCCTGGGTTGGCATATTTTACCGCAAAAAGGTTTTGTTAAAACCAAAAGCAAAAAGGAGAAGATTTTGATCCGGGTCGAAAATGAAGAAACCAAAAGCAAAAAGCAGGAAGCTTGTTAAATGCGAGGTAATGCCCGGCGTGGTTCTCGCTGCCCGTTTACGGGTGTTGTCGGCGTTATGGGGCCCAGGGTCCCCTAAACTGCTGGCGAAGGCCCAACTCGACGCCACGTCGCCAAAGACGTGGAAGTTAAAGAAGAGGTGCCCGGGGGCTCACCCGGAGCACTGTTCCACTCGGTTAAATCAAGGGGTGCCCCGAGTCGTCCCTTGATGGCGTTCCCCGAAAGGCCCAAAGGCGATCTTGGTCCCCGCCCAGGTCGGAGCAAGCAGAAGTGCTCGGGGGCTAACCCCGAGCACCCAAGAAGAAGTGCTCGGGGGCTAACCCCGAGCACCCTAGAAGAAGTGCTCGGGGGATCATCCCGAGCACCAAGGGCGACCCGGCCCCCGCCTGGGGCGCCGAGTCCCTCGCCCAGGACGAAGCAGATGTGCTCAGGGGCTCACCCCGAGCACCAACGGCGACCCGGCCCCCGTCTGGGGCGCCGAGCACCTCGCCCAGATGACGGAGTGGCCTAGGAGTAGTGCTCGGGGGCCTCCGATCTCGGGAGCCCCGAGCACCCCTTGAGGGCCCCTCTTCAATCCGCGTGGCCCGAAAGACGCATTTAATGCCTGCGTCAGGGGTATTTAATGCCTGTGCCAGGTGCATTAAATGCCTGTCTATTCCAAGTCCTTGCGGACCAAGGGTGGCGGCCTGACCGGTTCCTATCCTCCCAAGTGATAAGCCCTGTCAGCTATCAGTCTTGGAGGGAATGGAGAGGTCTGACACCCCTTTTTTGACTTTAAGGACGCGCTTCCGCGCGTCCATAGGCATGCCCTCTGCACCTGGTCCGTGGGGCCCAGGTAGTTGCAGCATAGCCCGTGTCAGGAGACGTTAAATCTTCATCTCCTGACACGCCCTCATCATGATGATCCGGTTCCCAACCAAGGCATGACCGGCACTGTTCCGCTACAGCAAATCTCAACCACCGACGTGGCTTGCCCATGCCGGGTTTCTTCCGCGACAAGCTTCATGGGCAAGATATTTATCTTTCGGCCACTGTGGTGACCCCCGGGTATATAAGGGGAGAACCGCGGCCATGCAAAAGGAAAAAGAGGCTCTCCAGATTGGCTCCGGTAGAATTGATAAAACCCTAGAGGAAGAAGAACAGGGGGACCGGTGCTGCTAGTTCATTGTAATCTCTCCACAAAACATCAAATACACTCAAAGCAGGACGTAGGGTTTTACAGCTAGAAGGTGGCCCGAACCTGGGTAAATCATCGTGTTCTCTTCCTATTTCCATATCCTACCAAGCTCTAGCTCCGGCGTAGCTCCGTAGATCTCCGCCTCCCCGGCCGAATCCCAAAGGGGGTCCTTCCGGACCACCGATACCAGCGTTTGTACGTCGACAGGTGTGGTGTGAAGTTCCTCTTGGATCACATAAGGACCGAACTTAAGTGCCGTTTGGCCAAGTCTTACCGTACGTCCACATGTCCTTTATGGGAAGGACTTGATCTAGTACCCGGTCTAAGACTAGCATGAACCCATAGGCAGGGAGAAGTGTGCAGATGAGGTTGTAGCCTCTGTAGAGAACAGTTTCCGTTGGAGCGATGTCTTGTTCGCCACAAAGTCGGAACACCTACCTCCTTGTAGCGATGATACTGACTCAAGCTAGGTTTGGGACATGTCCTTCTGGCGGGTTCATGGCTAGGTTTACTCCGGTGAAGAGTCTCGTTGTACTAGCCCTGTCGGTATACGGCGCATAGTGTACCCAGGGTGAACTACATTGTGTGGGTAAAGCCGTATAATCTCTGCAGAGTGTTAAAACTATTCGAATAGCCGTGTCCACGGTCATAGACAAATTTGGTTGGGCCACACAAAGGTAGATTGAACTTTCAAAACCAAAATGGGTTATGGGTTTAAGGACGCGATCCGCCGTGTTTGCAGATGACATGAAAGCCTCCCCGATGAATTGGGAGGAGAGAAGAAGGGATTCCCCGTTGAAGCGGGCAATCGCCAATATCCCCGTCGTAGCGGGTGAGCAGAGACTCCCCGTTGTAGCGGGTGATTAAGAAATTTCCGTTGTAGCGGCAAGTGCAGGTACAGTTCCCCGTTGTAGCGGGAGGAACAAAGAATGATGTGATCAGCTGCCAAGTCTCGGTACGGCCGAGGCAGTTTATAAATTCCGCTTTTACATCTATTTAAATATTCCAAATGTAAACTTACTTTTTCATAAAACATGAGACATAGGTTAGAACCCGATTCTTGATATACCCGTGCATGCATATATCTGTGATAAACTCCCTGGTGGAGAGCTTGCGAGTACATTCAATGTACTCACCTGGCTTGGTGATTTGGCCAGATAGAAGGACCGACAGCTCGAAAGCAACGACGGTATCCGCAAAAGCTAGGGCGAAACCCCTAGTCAGTTGCCTGTCGGGAACGGCATATTGATGGGCCACCACCGTTTGATTTCCGCTACAAGATTTCTAGCTGTTGGGTTAAAAGGTATAATTATTCGATCTCGATGATCGGTTATATATCTTATTCTATTAAGTGCGTGTATGACCTTGATATACAGGTTAACTTGTGTGTACCGGCTACTGATCATGGGACCGGTACAGTAAACACAAGGGTTTATCCGGCCTCAAAACCGGGTACGCTAGACCCCACCCATTGAAAAAGACCTCAGCGTCATCGTTGTCACCGTCGCATCATGACAAGGTGATCCCGACTTTGCTTTGACGAAAGCAGCAGGGAGCAAGGGCCAACACCATCGCGTTGTTGACGCTGGAAACAGCCCGACACGCGCCACCCTCTAGCTCCATCGATCGTGTGGCATCGTCACCACACATCACGCTACGCAGACGCTGCAGCTCCAACTCTCATGGCCACCAACATCGTTAAAAAGGAAGAGCGAGACACACTAGCCAAATTTCGAAGACTCGGAATCATCGGTCTTGCACCGCCGCTAGGTGGCACCTCCGACTTCACCAAGGTGTCATCATTGCTACCACCATGGCCACTGTGGACCACAAGATGGCGACGACGCGCACGGTGCTGACCGTTAAACGCAGGGTAGGAGCTCCAAAGCGAGGCCTCCACAAAGGAAACAATGTCGAAGATACCGCCGTCACTCGACCTGGAAAACCGGATCTAGGTTTTCACCCAGAGAACATCCCTGAGGCGAGGTGTCAGGACCCTAGAATTGCACCCGACTTATGAGTGATGTGTCGTCTGAATACCTAAATAACTGTCCAACATATCATACGTAGAAGAACGTATTCATCCATCATCGTTAGACAGTTTGACACGGGGCCAACATCTTATACGCACCTCAGGCGTGTGTGTCAGCGTTGCCCAAGCCGGGCAAAGAAGCACATCACAACAAGAGTCAAGTGCAGTTCCAAAATCCTATAAAGAATTAACATCCTCCTCAAGCATATTAAGTAAGATGATCTCGGGGGAGTCCGATAATTGTACCCTCATCCTAACCTAGCTATACGGTTAGTGGGTCGCTCGAGAGCCCTATATGATAACCCACACCCTTAGGCGGCCAATGCATCACAACTAGCGGGTCACTCAACCTTAACCATTGCACTTGATGAAACATGAGAACAACCTAATTCTTTACGGTTGCCCCTTAGACTTCAATATCATACACTATAGGGTGCCACACATACAACTTCAACACAAACTCTATAAAAAGAATTACAAGATATATAATCCACGTCTCATACACACAACAGTTAAATATCTTACAAACAATATGGCTCGAGGGCCGTTCACATCCAAAAGAAAACATGGAACAACAGCGGGAACATGTTCAAAATACCCGAGATGACAACCACTACCAGCTCACAAAAGCCACATAACAACCCACGTATGACCGAGAGAGCAACCTTGCAACTAGACATCATTTTCAGCATTTTTGGTGCCATAGTAATCACCTATATTAGGATCACCCACAACATTTTAGGAATGGAACTCTCATGAGTACATTCATACTTGCAAGATGCTTTTAAAGCTCATCCCAATTAAATTAAGCATGACCGAAAGGGCATCTAGGTCCCCTAAATGAGTTTTGGTAATTAATGACAAAATGATTAAGGAACTAATGTGTGCATCAAGTGGGATCAAGTTATTAGTTTCATGAAGAGTGCCTTAGCCTGCTTTGGTGACCTCTAAAAAAAGTTCCAATGGAAAGAAGGCTTGAAGAAATTAGAGATTATAGACATTTTTCTAACTCTTTTGGTGATTTATTGAATCATATTGAGTTTAGGACAAACCATACTATTAAGGAGGATTGAGATTAAGTAGCTGGTGAGAGCACCTTGCTAAATGCTCAATTAGGAACCAATTTCAAAATCCAAATAGGGTTTTGAAATCCCTCTACACACCTTTTCAGCAAAAGTTGGAATCTCCGAGTATCTGAGATCCAATTCTGTGTGTGGAGTCAGGGAACTTGGAGCCTCCGAGTTATCCTTCCTGTTTAGAGTTCTGGAAGTCGGAATGATCGAGATTTTCTAGAACCTCCAAGTTTAGGTTCTGGAAAGATCTAAGTCTTGTGTGCTCTTATGTCGGAGCAACCGATTGTTGGAAATATGCCCTAGAGGCAATAATAAATTGTTATTATCATATTTCTTGTTCATGATAAATGTTTATACTCCATGCTATAATTGTATTAACCGGAAACATAATACATGTGTGGTTTTATAAACAACACCGTGTCCCTAGCAATGCCTCTATCTGGCTAGCTCGTTGATTAAATGATGGTTAAGGTTTCCTAATCATGGACATGTGATGTCGGTTAATAACGGGGTCATGTCATTAGGAGAATGACATGATGGATAGACCCAAATTAAGTTAGGCAATTCGATCACGTCACAAAGTTCATATTGCATAGCTTTCCATTGTTAAATGTTCCGATCCTTAGACCATGAGATAATGCCACTCCCTGGTACCGGAAGAATGCTTTGGGGCATCAACCGTCACGCCGTAACAGGGTGATCATAAAGGTGTCTTTCAGGTATTTCGGAAAGTACTTGTTGGGTTGCATGTATCGAGAGTGGGATTTGTCCATCCATGTGACAGAGAGATATACTCTGGGCCCACTCGGTAAAGCACATTCTGTATCGCTTGCAAGCATGTGACTAAAGAGTTGGTCACAGAGGATGTGGTATTACGGAACGAGTAAAGAGTACTTGCCGGTAACGAGATTGAACTAGGTATGGTGATACCGACGATCGAATCTCGGACAAGTAAAATATCGCGAGACAAAGGGAATGGAATATTCGACATCGTGGTTCAAACCGATAAAGATCTTCGTTGAATACGTGGGAGTCATTATGGACATCCAGGTCCCGCTATTGATTATTGATCGGAGAGGTGTCTCGATCATGTCCACATATTCCCGAACCCGTAGGGTCACACACTTAAGGTTCGTTGACGCTAGGGTATAAAATGAGATATTAATATGGTGAGACTAAAATTTTGTTCGGAGTCTCGGATGGGATCCAGGACGTCACGAGGAGCTCCGGAATGGTCCGGAGATAAAGATTCATATATGGGAAAGTATTTTTAGGGTTCCGGAAAAGTTCAGGATTTTTCCGGTATCGTACCGGGAAGGTTTTAGAAGGTTCCGGGGGTCCCCGGGTGGGGCCCACTTATCCCGGAGGGGTCCACATGGACCAAGGGTACTGCATGAACAGTACACACGTGAATAGTGTCACGTAAACAGTAACCCCCCCTTCCTAGATGGATAAGATCGATATCCCTTAAAAATAGGAGATAAGATCGAAAGGGGAGGCTTTACTTGGGGGAGGGTACTGTTCACGCGCGTACTGTTCACGCGTGTACTGTTCACGGGTACTATTCCTCCTCCTCCAAGTTTCCTCCTCTATATAAAGGAGGGGAGGGGCAGCCCTCCGGGGAGATCCATCCCAGCTGCCGCCTCCCTCTCTCCCCATCTCCTCTCTCTCGTGCGCAGCGCTTGGCGAAGCCCTGTC
Organism: Stipa capillata; assembly: GCA_019208055.1. Lineage (NCBI taxonomy): Eukaryota > Viridiplantae > Streptophyta > Magnoliopsida > Poales > Poaceae > Stipa > Stipa capillata. The sequence goes on from JAGXJF010003011.1 coordinate 203,708, forward strand.
CGCGGAGAAACCCCACCACCTCCACCACCATGCCGTCGTGCTACCGGAGTTGATCTCATCTACCTCATCTCCCGCCTTGCTGGATCAAGAAGGAGGTGACGTCTTCGAGCCGTACGTGTGCACATCTCGGAGGTGCCGCTCGTTGTGGTGCTTGATCGGATTGGAACACGAGAAGATCCCTCTCGCGGCTGGGAGGTATAACCTAGCTGCGGGAGGCTGCGGGCTTCATCGACAACGGTCAAATTCTCCGCTGCGTTGACGTGTTCATCGAGGGTATGTAAATATGATCTGTCTCTCGTTGCAAGCTTCTTCTAGTTTGGATCTTGGTTTTCTAGATTGGATCTAGGTTTTCGTTTGCATCTCGTAGGAAATTTTTTGTTTTCTATGCTACGAATCCCATCACCGATAGCTTTTAGGATGCTCCAAGTCTCTGCTTTGGACCTTCTTTTGAAACTCTAGAATATCTGAATTTGTTTTCGGACCCTCCGAGTTTTGCTTCTAAAACTACCAAGTCCTAGGTGATCAAATGTTTCGAGATCTATTTCTAGACAGCAATATGGCCATTGGTTTCAAAATTTCGGAGCCTCCGGGCTGAAAGTCGAAAGTTCCAAGTCCTTCCGCTTTTTATATAACGACTAGTTTATGAGGGGTTGGTATGTATACTGCCAAACCTCTTTGCACTCATAACTCTTGGAAACATCTACTATCTGCTCACCTACGTCTTAAATAACAGTTCCTCAAGCCGAAGCGCTATTCTTTGTGAGGAAATCTTTGAGAGAGAGATTGAACCTTAGTTGAGCATCAAGCAAGAGTTGATCTCTAAGCCAACTTGATTGAAGTTTGTTACTCTTGGAGATTAGCGTCTCCTAGACGGCTAGAAGCCGTTAGGAGCCTTCAAGAAAAAGTGTGAAGCGCCCTATCAAAATTTGTGAGGGTTTGTGAGGCTAACATGTGGGGTCACCTTTCATTAACACTACACTTGTGATAATTCTTTGAGTTAGCCACTAATTCTAGGGACAAATGAAATTAGCCGCGAACTATTGCCATTAACATCTAGCTACTATACCTACACACTTCAGTTTGAATTCCTGACCGAAGGATCGAAGGTTAAGTAGTTGTTTAACTTAGCAAAATTTTAATTGGATAATTAGCTACTGACTAGCTAAACTGATTCTTGCCTATTGAGAATTCAACTTCTAATTTCTCCATTAGGTATTAATTTAACCAATTTACTTAAATAGTGCTAATTGTTCATAGCGAGGAAAAAGACAATAGTGTCAGCATACTCATCTAAGAATTCAAGCAAGCTAAGATTTGATTAACTGATATTAAAGGAGCTATTGGACACTAGGGAATTGGATTATCAAAATTTTGATCCTTCTTCGTTAACTACCAATTACCAACCTGGCTGGTTGGGCCAGAAATCATGGGTGTGACCTACCATTTCTTGATATGGTAACACACAACGGGTTTTTAGTTTGCAACTGGAACCTACAGTTTAGTGAAACAAATTTTACTTAATTAGTTGAGCAAGCCAGAGAGATTGACGTAATTTTACTTAATTAGTTGAGCAAACCATGATGGTCGTACCATTGCTCAAAGTCTCTAGACTCTTTTTTCTTAGTGAAAATTTTTGTGCCTTTTCCCCAAGTCCTTTAGACTATTTTTCTGCAATAATATTAGGGTGCACATATAGAAAAAAATGAAGATAAATGTTTGTATATCAATTATGCACAACGGGTCTCCCATTTTGATTCTTTTTTTCTCTCTCTTTTGGTGATGCCTAATCACTTTTATTGAACAACACACTTAAATAAATAAATAATTAACCTATCAAACCTTTATTTGCATTGGTTGCCTCCCATGAAGCGTTGTTGTTTAAAGTCGTTAGTTCAACCTTATTACCATTTAACTCCCATTAGTCATGTGAGGCCATGGGTTGTCGGCTTGCCCGTAGTCCTTAAGCTTAAGCATGATGGGCTCTATAGCATAGATTTTCGACTTCTTTTTCCTTGGAAAATATACGATGAACTGATGAGGGGGTAAAATTAACTTGATGTTACCCTCTTGCATATCTATGATAGCCCTGTAGGTTCTTAAAAATGGTCTCCCTAAAATTATAGGGGCATTAGCATCTTCAGGCATATCCACTGTAATTAAGTCAATGAGCACATGACAATCTTTAACCATAATAATATCTTCTTTAATACTTGCAGCTTTTTTTGTAAGTTGAATTAGCCAGATTTACCTCATCCCACAATCTTTAAATGGTCCAAGATCAAGTTTTTCATAAAGAAATTTGGGAATAGTTGAAACATCACATAAGGCTTATTTCAGGGGTAATTTTTCTTTCATCTTAGTTGATTCTTCTTCTAACTCTCTAAGCTTTAGAGCAACTTTTTTTTAACAAATTCTTGATAACCATTATCATTATCTTGAGATCTAGGCCTTTTCAAACTCATACTCTTGATGAAGTTTTCAATAGTACTATCAATGGTAAATTAATCATCTTTTAACCTGTTTTCATGGCTCATATCTTCTTTCATAGTGATGGCCTTGAGTGACTCGACAGGATTTGGCTCGGGTTTTCTAGCAAATTGAGCTAGAATGAGGTTTGGCAATCTGGACTTCAATATTTTTGGTCCTCTCCTGCAAATTGTTAGTATCCATAGCAAGAGTGCCTACTTTCCCTATCATATATTCTAAACAAGCATCATGAGCTTTAAGTTTCTTAGTAAAAAAATTATTTTGTTCCATTTGAGATGCTATAAATTGTTTAAGTGTTTCCTCTAAATTAGGATGATTAGCATTAAAACCAGAATTGTTGTTCATATTGTTAGGAAAAGGTTTTTGAAAATTATTTCTATAAGAATTGAAAATTTTCTAACCATCATTATTGAAATTACTTCTAGCAATAAAATTAACATCATTGGTTTCACTTTTAGCAATAGCATTAATAGGAATGTTGTCCTCATTCGTTGGTGTCATCATGGCAATAAGCTTATCAATTTTATTAGCTAACTCATTATTACCTTCATTACTTTCAATAGCATTCACTCTTTTGGTTGATGGAGTTGAACATTCAGTGTGCCACTAAGTGTGATTTTTAAGCATGTCATCAAGCAACTTGCGGGCATCTCCAACTAGCCTTGTCATAAATACTCCTGCTGCAGTTGTATCTAGCATATTCCTCAAAAGTTGGTTAAGATAATTATCAAATGTATACAAAATAAGACATTCTAGGATTTGAGGACTAAGAAAATTTCTAATAGCTTCATTCATTTGTTCCCATGCCAAAGCAACATGTTCTCTATCTTCTTGTCGAAACTTGTAATTTGTGATCTTAGTTGCATTGTTCTAGTAGGTGGACAAAATTTAGACATAAACATATCACAGCATTTAACCCATGAATCTATAGTACTAGTTGGTAGAGAAAGCAACCATTCTTTTACTTTTCCTCTCAAAGAAAAAAGAAATAATTTAATCTTAATAATATTAGGCGTTACATCCTTTGTTTTCATTATGTCACAAATTTCAGTAAAAGTGTGAAGATGCAGGAATTTCAGTAAATTAGTGGATCCTCCAAATTGATTTTGCTGAACTAAATTTAATAGAACAGGTTTAATTTCAAAATTTTCAGTAGCAACAGCAAGTTGAGTGATCGGTGCCCTTAAGTAATTTTCATTAACTGGGCTAGCAAAATCACCAAGTTTATGAACAACCATTTTAACTAATAGATTTAATGTTTGCAAAAATTTAAATGAACTAAAAGGTAAATAACAACTATCAACTAATTTTTTTGGATTTTCACTTAAATATGTAAAATAAAACTAAGCAAATAAAAGACAAACTAAAATTAACAAAAACAAAAATAAAGCTATCGTTAACACGCGCAGCACTTGCTTCCCCGGCAACGGCGGGAGAAAACTGAGTTGATGCCAGCATAGCAAGAGGGCTAGATCGGTTGTAGTAAGTTAAATCTTGGAAGTATTCCGAGGTTCATCGATCCTAAAGAAGCGAAGTGTCATGGAAATGATCATGGTGTTGAGATCATTCTTGAGAATTTCAGTGGGTGCCGGTGAGTGCTTAATGTGTCAATTTGAAGACGAGATGTTCCTGAAATCAATTGTGGAGACAAAACTATGTGCTAACTAATAAAACTAAAATTAAAAATACGGAAATTAAAATTGAGATTACTAATATGATGAAAGATATGGTTAGGAGAGAATTTCACCAGTAGATCAGGATATAAGTATATGGATCACTAGCATAACTATTATAACACCAATATAAAGATAAATAATCAATTGGCGACACGTCCAAAATTCACCTACATTGACATCCATCTACTCATATGATCTATTGTCGAACTTTAGTGCATGCGCCGTGTCACCTATAATTTTTAAGGCGTGAGCCAGACCAACAGTTAAAGCATTGTGACTGTGCTGAGTCTTCCTAGAGGCTCCTCATGTTTCCCTACACCTCACATAGCCGTCACTTTTGCTTCAAGTGTAGCACGAGTCATTCTCAATGTTTACCTTGGGTGCCTATTATCAAGATGAGCATACGAGAAAAATGTATCAAAAATATGAGATAACAAATAAACATGATCCAATATAAATAAACTTGAATCTACTAAGCTAATCCTCCTTCCAAAGCCTAAAAGGGACTACTCACAACCCACAGAAATTACCAATATCAAATCAATGAAGAACATCGCAGCAAGGAGATAAAAAGGGAAAAAAATACTTTGATTAAAATACTTAAACCTTCTTATACCCTTGCATCTTGGCAATCGTAATGGAGAGAGTACGAAAACTAAGATGGCTATGGTGGTGGCAACATGGGGTTCCTCCGGTCTGGTTCTTCTCTTCTCACCCCTCCCGCGTTTCGCTGCCTCTTCTCGGTGTTGTGTTTCTTCTTCTCTCTTCTCCCCCTTCTATAGATCAAAGGCATTGTTTAAGGTTTTCTAAGATCAATGTCACGATTCTCCTTCGGACTCCTTAATGAACTTGGTCGATTTGATGTGATGGCGTCGTACGATCTCAATATGACCGTGCGGTACGGGGGCGGCCATGATCATACCGTTGGTCGTCTGGCCCACTGATAGCTTCATTCGGGGTCTCGTTTTTTCTTGGGCACTCCTCTTGGCATGTAGTTTGCAAATATATCAATATATGCCTCCTTTTCTAGTAATCCTACACACATATAGTCTAAAAAAAGAGTTTTGCACAATCCGATAATTAATTAGGCGTTAGTAGCAGAAATCAGGAAATAATCCAGTCAAAATACATTGAATAAGGATCAAACTTGCAGAAATAGAGAGTACAAAATGGACTTGTCATCAGTGTCGGCAAAAAGCCGGGCAAGGCTTTGACCCGAATCTCCCACACCGCACCAACCCACCCATCCGTGCCGGCCACATGGGAACGACCACACGAGACCAGCCACACCAAGGAAGGGCCATTGGAAACCCCCGCTGTCAGTTGCACACGTAGCCACCCACGAAGGGCCAAAATAGGGGCCGAACGAAGGGCTCCTATGGCAACGCATGCAAGGGGCAGCACCCTACTGAGCACTGGAGCATGTCAATCACGGACCCGTTGCTGGCGCGTATCCCTGGACCTACCATGAGGCGACTCCCCACGTCCCCTGCCCGACAGCAGGTATCTCAACACGCACGTAACCTGGCTGCATCGCTGCCACAGTGGCCAGATCTGACGGTCGTCACATGCATCCTCCTGCCCAGCACGCTGAGCAACACCTTACCGACAAGCAAAGGGCTTGTCGAGCCATAGCCAACCTCCTTGGAGCAAGCCAAGCATTCCACGCCATCCTCGTGGGCCACTAGTAGCCACAAGATGTTGCTACCTACAAGCCCAGCTGCCACGCAGCCCACGCAGCCATGGACACTGGTCATCACAAATTTGACGAAGCTCGGCTGCATGAGGATGCAACGGCTTAAGGACCTCGCCCCCTTTGAAGATGAGGCTTGCCGCCACCGCGAAGAGAGCCAGCAGCAGTGGTGGCAAGGAGCGGCGGAGGGCCCCGATAGTGCTAGGTTATGACACTCTCAGAATTCCCAAAGGGGCGACATGGGAGCCAGCTCTAGATGATCAAGGCAGTTAGGTGCGAGACGTTTGAAAATTCATACGTTTGAGGATCTTTGTGATGAGTTATGCACTTTTAATGTAGATGTGAACTTCTACCAATTGTTTAGTGGTATAGAGAGAATTAAAGCCTATTTTGGTTGGCATGGAGAGAATTAGAATAGGGGTAAAACAGTCTTTTTGTCCACTTAATGGAGATGGTTGGATTGAAAATTAACACTTATGGTAGAGAGGAAATTGATTTTGTTATTCTTTATGGCATGACCTAGAAAAAAGCAAAAAACCTAAAGCTCCTTTTGAGTGCTTTTGAACAACTATCTAGGTTAAAAATTAGCTTCCATAAGAATGAAATTTTTTATTTTGGCGAGGCTAAGGACGCGACTGAGCAATATGCTCAACTTTTTGGGTGTGAGCTTGGCTCTATGCCCTTTCGGTATTTAGGCATACCAATCCATTACCGCTGCCTCGGCAATACAAACTAGAAGGGAGTGGAGGAGCTCTTTGAAAAGAGACTAAGTTGTTGGAGAGGCAAGCACCTGTCCACGGGTGGTAGACTGATCTTTATCAACTCCGTTCTTAGTAGCTTACGAGCGTATGTGCTCCCCTATTTTTGAAATACCTAGAGGGGTCCTCAAATGACTCGACTTCTTCCGCTCTAGTTTCTATTGGCAAAGCGATGATCATAAGAAAAAAAAATACTGTTTAGCAAAGTGGAGCATCCTGTGCCAGCCTAAGGACCAATTGGGGTCTTGGCATACAAGACTTGGAAATCAAAATAAAAGCCTACTATGCAAGTGGCTCTTTAAGTTGTTAAATGAAGATGGTATATGGTAGGACCTTCTTCGTAATAAATATGTGTGGTCCAAAACACTTTCACAATTTGAACTGAAGGTGGGTGATTCCCATTTTTGGATAGGTCTCATGAAGGTCAAGCATTAGTTATTTCGCTTTGGCTCTTTCTTGATTAATTATGGCTCGTAGGTTCGGTTTTGGAAGGATCAAGGGCTCGGAAGCGTCCCTTTAAAAAACCAATATCCAAACCTATTTAATATAGTGAGAAACAAACATGATAACCTAGCTGAAGTCCTAAGCACAGACCAACCGAGGGTTACCTTTTGAAGGGACCTTAGTGGCCAAATATTAGTTGCATGGAACAAGTTCCGTGCTTGGCTTGTGTCGGCGGAATGGGGCCCAGGGTCCCCCGAACCGCCGGCGGTGGCCAACCAGAGGCCGCAGGGCGAGACACGTGGCGACCGGACCAGAGAAAACCCCGCCGCCGTTGTAAGTGGGCCCGGCGGTCTAGCCCAAATGCTCGGGGGCTTTCCCCGAGCATCGCGTCCGCACGAGTGTTCTAAAAGGGGCCTTGGGCTCCCGAGAGCCCAAGGCCCAAGAATCAAGGGGGCGCTCGGGGCCCTCCCCCCCGAGCGCCCGACGTCCCGAGCGCCCGGCGTCCCGAAAGATGTGGGGCCCTGGAGATTGCTCGGGGCGAGCTCCCGAGCAATCTGCCCGGTGTTCCCCCCTCGCGAGGGGCCCCGAGTGTCCCTCCAGGGAGCGCTCCCCGAGCGCTCGGGGTCGCTCGGGGCAACCCGGGATAGCTGGTATCCTTCGGAAGCCGAAGGGGCCGCTCGGGACCGGAGCGCTCGGGGGTCGTGGGGTCCCCCTGTGGGGCCCTTCTCCGGGCGCTCCGTTCTGGAGCTTGGCTTCTCCGGCAAGCCTCAGCCCCGGCAGAGGCATTTAATGCCTGTCATTCGGGCATTAAATGCTAAGCCCTGTGCGGGCACGATATCGGTCAGAACGGGTCCCATCCGTGCAGGGCAAATCCCTTTTTGCCATAGCCCCTGCCAGGGGATGGGTCCGTCTGACAGGTTTGTTGACCGACCAGGCGCGCCGCCCCGCGCGCCCGCGTCGCCGTCAGCCCTTTTTGGCCGCTTTGGGTCAAATCACCGCGCGTCCCGCGGCGCGTTGGGTCGCTGACACGCGGGGCCCAGGAGCGGGTGCTTCACCGACTCGATCAGAATAAGTCCGGTAAGTCTCCCTTTGCGGGACCCGCTGGGCATAAAGGTGTCAGGGTCTCTGACCGGCGGCATGGCGGGGGGATGTCCAGCACGAAAATCGGAGCAGCGCATTAAATGGAGGAATGGGCGTTTCCTTAGCGCCCAAGTTGCCTGTAGTCGCCCTTGGCCGCTGTGGTGAACCCCCGACTATATAAGGGGAGTTCCCAGGCCATGCAAAGGGTTGGTTGGATTTTTTAGTTAGACCACTCTAAGTTAGATCTTTTTGCTTGGATTCCTAGAGAGCACTGTACTGGCTCAATCTTCTTGGGCTCTTCGAAGCCTTGAACACCCTCTGCTAGCTTGGAGAACAGCTAGCCTTTGTAAGAAAGAACACCTCTGTAACCTCGATAGAATCAATACAAACACCACAAAGAGCAGGACGTAGGGTATTACACCTCCGGGTGGCCTGAACCTGGATATATCCCTGTGTCTTCTGCGCCAAATAGACATCTCTCGCGATCCGTCACCGGCTCATAAGAAGAACTCTATATCGCCCTCGGCCGAATCCCAAAGGGGGTCCAACCGGACCACCGCTAGAGGCGTCTACACGCCGACAGCTTGCGCATGTGCACTTGGCACAAGAATGGGATACATTTAGGTGGAATTTGCATCAGAACGGGCAATTCTCTGTGCAATCCATGTACTCCGCCCTTATGCATAGTGATGTGCCCATCCGTAACAGACAGTTAGCAAAATTGAAAGTTTCATTCAAGGTGAAAATATTTTTATGGTATATGAAGAAAGGGGTAATCTTAACCAAAGATAATCTCTTCAAATGGAATTGGTAGGATAGTCAAAAATATTTTTTCTGCAATTGTGATGAAACAATTAAACACTTATTCTATGATTGTCATTTTGCCCGTTCTGTGTGGCGCATATTCTAGGTGGCATTTAACTTGTATCCCTCTCATAGTGTTTTTATGCTTGGGAATTGGTTATGGGGGTTAAATAAAAAATTAAGGGCAAAAATCCTAGTTGATGTGGCCGCTGTATGTTGATTACTATGACTTTACAGAAATAACGTTGTATTTAATAAAGAAAAAATTAATCCTACTACATAAATTATCTTCTTGTATATGCACTAACTCTACTTGGTCTACAGTTCTCAAGCCATGCTTTGTTACTGCTACTTCTCATTCTCAAGCATGTAGCTGATTGTTTTTTTAGCATCGATATGGCGTGTTCTCGTAACAAACTATGACTGTGTATCAACCGATGCAAAGGTCGAGACTGGATGATTAGCTAATTCTAGGGGACAGGGTCACAATCCGTGATGGGTGTGAGAGCGATTGTTCCAGTAATCTAATGCAGGAAACCAAAGGCCAACCTTTAAGCCAGATCTTTCCCAGCCCATTGGCCCAAAAAAGAATAGGATCCTGCAAACCTCAATCATGCATGTATCTGAAAAAATTTCACACCAGACCAATTGCTCTTGCAAAGCCAGCCCCCACTTGCTCGAGATCAGTGGTTGTGTGGGCTTAACAAATGGTGGAAGATCAGATGCTTTGGCTAGCAAATAAGTCTTGTTTCCACCAGGGCAAGGTAAGCATTGGGAGAGATGGACCTTAGTTGTCAAGCCACTTAGCTGTGCTGTGACACACAAAATATTAAGATTTTAGTACTATAGTGGTATCCTTCCAAGTTGGGAACTGTGAATTCACATGGAAAGGCATCTCATGTTGTCAGGCTGAAGGTTGAGGAGAACTAGGAGATGAGTTATAGGGGGGCGAGCTAAGAACAATATTACATGGAACCCACTTTCTTTAGGAGTATTCATGAGAGATTACATCCTCAGGGAAAAACTGTATTGCGTCTGAATGTAATCAAACGAAAAGTTGAGTAGTCAATTTACACCCATATATATTAATAGTTTGAAATGTATTGTTCCATATTTTCTTTTGTATGAATAGAGAAGCGCCGCCCTTATAACTAGAGTTGATTTTGTGGACAGAAAATGCATAGGATAATCCTATCCAGACAAATATACAAAGATCGATTAACGATTCTGGTCCATCAACAAATTGTGCAGATATATTCAGCATTAAGAAAAGACATATCAAGAGTCATCTGAAAAGACATGAAACCAAGAGAGCCTCGGAGTTAACAACCGAGCACATTTATTTATTTTTTATACTTGTATGCAAGTAAACAAGAGGGCACAGATCTACATCTTGATCCTGTTACAACAAAACCCACAAGGAAACTACAAGCAAAGGTTGCATCAAGCTGGGACCAACTTGTATGACACCCTCAAAAATGAAAAGAGGAACACCCCACTGTAGTTCTGAATCAAGGCTTGCAAAGTCCCCCTTAGTGCTGAAAAAAAGAAGACGCCATTTTCGCCAAAATATTTGAAGCCTTTTGGGAACAGTGTGGTAGGATTGAGAGGACGGCAAAGGTAGGTGTCTGGGTTTGAAAAACTCAATCCTCTCATTGAAAAAAACATGGTGAAAGGGCAACATTGGAGAAGGGGAGAAAGTCAAACTCCCCTTGGTAACTAGCCCTAGAAAAAGACAGGTCTCTTTTTTTACACTCTACTCTCTCCCAACAACATGGAGTGACTAGCTCAAACCATGCAAAAAATTTAGGGAGAGAAAATAGAAGTAATTAACTAGGTAATTTGCACGCATGCGGCCAAAAAACGGTGGAAATGGCTAATCTTTGGGGGCACTGTGGGGGATTGCAAGCAACTATCTTCAGAAGCACCAGCAGGGAAGAACCTAAAACCATTAGCCTCAAATCCTCAAGACTAATGATAAAAAAGGAGGGAAATTAAAAGCAAATGTCTAAATTAGACTCGATCAGGAGCAAATCCTTCACCGGGACAACTTGAACGCTTGATTTAGCTTCCTCACAATGTCTTTGACAGACAAAGAGAAGTCCTCCCCAGCCTGCAAGAACACCATCAAATTAACACATCAGTAAGAACATCTGATTAAATTAATGGTGTTAACATGTAGTAATAAATTAAGAGCATGACATGGCATAGGAGAAGTTGTTGAGCTGACCATGGCCATGATGGTGATGTCGAGTGAGGAGGCGGTGAAGGGGATCACATTGGTGTTCATGATGTTGAGGCCGATGCTCTCGATCTCGGACAGCGCGGCGATGAGCGCGCCCTTGCGGTTCTCGCAGTGGATCTTGACCAGCACCGTGCGGTCCGACATCCGGGCCTCGATTTCCGGCAGCCCGGCGGCCTCGCCGCCCTCGAAGTTCTCGTCGCAGGACGACCCGTCGTCGTCGTCGGCGGTGAGCTGGGACTTCTTGACCAGCACCGCCGCCTCCACCGGCCGCCTCCGTGCCACCTCCTCCATGCCCTTCACCTGGTCCTGCAGCGTCTTCACGTACTTAATCGCGTCCCCCAGCACCGACGCCTTGTCCATCTGCAAAAGCAACACCACACCAATCAGTTCAGCACGCTCAAGCTAATCAACTAGTCCATGAATCCATGGACATACATGTATATATGTGTGTGCACCTTCTTGAGGCCGGGGACGATCTTGGAGAGGGCGATGAAGCGCTGGCTGAGCTTCTCGCGGCGCTTCCGCTCGGCCAGGATGTGGTCTTGGTTCTGGGAGGCCGGCCGGGTAGGCGTCGGTGCCTTGGCGGGCTCGGCGGCGGCGGCGACCATGGCCTCGTAGCTCCGTTTGCCCGGGTTCGCCTGCGGGAACGGCGCCACGGCCGCGTCGATCTCCTGCTTGGGCTTCACGGGCGCCGCCGCGCCGTAGTAGGCGGCGCTCGGGGCCTGCGCCTTCCCGAACGCGGCGGCGGCGTCTGTGCGGCCTCCGAAGGAGAGGATGGTCGGGGAGGAGTCAGCGGGGGAGCCCTGCTCCGTGATGCACGAGTCCCAGCTGGTGTTGACCTTGGCCGCCTTGCGCGGCCGGTGCTCGCCGGCCGCCGCGTACTGCTGCTGCTGCATCAGCGCCGCCGCGGCCTGGTCCACCTCCCCCTGCCCGAACGCCACGGCGATCTGCTGCTCCGTGTACTGCTCCAGCATCGCGTCCGACTGCCACTGGTGGAAGAAGCTCGGCTCGTCCATCACCTGAAAAAACCCATGCACGATTAGCCACCACCACACACAACATGACACACACGCTGATGCAAATGACACAAAATTAACAAGCAAATTACCATATTGGAGAACCACTGCGTCGCCATTTTCAGGGTTGCTAGCTACCTCAGGAGTCCGAACCGCCTCTTTTCTAAACCAAAGATTGCTTCTTTCAGCGCAGCTTGTCCTGATCACACACAGGAACACAACAGTTAGACAAGAGCACGCTGCATTGGGGGAAGCAAACTACAAGCTATGACGGCAGAGAATGTAACGAACAATGCATCGGTCTCTCTCTAGCATGTATACGTGCGAGTTGCTGGTGTGATGTCTCTGTGCGTGTGTTAATTAGGGGAGGGGAGGGGAGGAATGAGCTGAGCCTGGCTGAGACCAACCTTTGGAGTTTGCAGAGGGGTCAGGTCCCTTTCCTTTGCACCAATGGAGACGAAACGGGCGGCACCACCTTATATAACCTTTGGAGATTGGGGTAGGAGGCTAGTTTAAGGCTTCTGGGTTGGGTGTGAACTACTCGACCTCTTCTTCCTTTGAGCTGCAGACTGTGCGGATGGTGGCTCAAGTCACCTATCCCCCTTACCTTTTTATAAAGGATTTGGGGGGCCATAGTGGTATTATGTCAAGTGTAGATTATTGGTCTCTCTCTCTCTCTCTCTCTCTCAAGTTTGTATGGCTTGATTAAGTAGGAGATATTTAATTCATGTATTACTTATATGATGATGTCAATGAAGATCGGCCAAATGTGTGAAATGTTAGTGGTATTGGTTTTGTCGTTTCTAGTAGTTTTGGGTGTTGGTATCTGGGTTGTTCAGGGATGGTTTGATCCACTTGAACTTAATTTGGCGATGGTAGCGCAAGTAAAATTTTCAATATCAGTAAAAACATGCAGGGATCAATCCAAGTATGTATGTGACACGAGGCGATGGATCAACAGAAAAACGCTAATAACTGCAAAACCTATTTACACCTAACTAAGAAGTTTCTAAAAATTTCTCAAAAATTATCAGATGTAGCGGAAAATATATTTTATGTCTACAAAATTTAAAGATCAAATTCAATTGCATTTGCAAGGTATATACGAGACAAACACTCGTACCTTGCAAACGCAATTGAACTTAGTCTTTAAAATTTTGTACAGTGGAATATACCTTGGATGTTGTGCACACGGCCTGGAAATGTGCACCCGCCGTTATAAAAATTCCTGAAGCACACTTTAAAGTTTTGTAAATTATGGAATGAAGTACACACTTATAAATTTTGGTTAAAAATATGACTATTTACAACTTGCGATAAAAACACAAGAAAGGATCTTGTACAATGGTGAATAGTAGTGTCAGAAAAAGAATGTACATTTATTTTTTCCGCATAGGTCAGAAATGATCATATTTTAAACTAAAATTTATAGGTACATACTTCATCCAATAATATAAATATATGTATTTTTTCTAGATTTTAAAAACAAAATTAAATGTGGTTAAAAGTTGACAAACTTTAATGGATGTATATGCCTGCATGTGTACTTCATTATTTTCCAATATACCCTCTCCTATATAATCTTTTTGGGGTATTTCTAGAAATAACTTCTTCAGTTAGGTGGAAATGGAAATTGATTCACATTTTTAACCTGATATTCTCTTGTGATACGAGGATCAGCCGATCTGATTTTCACAGACTTTAATAGTCTTAGCAAATTAGTGCAGTAGTATATATCATCAATCTCTCGAAATACTTCTGCAAAATGTTTGAGAACTGCAAGACGGCGGCCGTCCGCCCAGGATGGACAGACGCTCGACGTGAGAGGGGTGGAGGTGCTGAGCCCACATTGTTCGCTCGATCGGCCGGGACGTCCTCCTGTCCCCGCTAGTCCGCCCCTGAAAATGTTTGGATATTTTCTCATTTGTTACCCATGCCCCCATTGGCCAAAGCCATCTTGTTCCAAGTGTACGTTCGACTAGTAACACACCAATTTGATGTGTTCGCGCTTTCAACCGACTGCTTGTCTTTACTACTCAGCATTCAGCACCCAGCAGAAAGTGGGAGACGCACGTCACTAAACCTGTGGATGAACAGATCAACTAACGAGCAACAAAAATAATCTGTGCAAACTACTAATGCCCTGATCAGTAGTACTATTTCCTATTGCAAGTGCAACCTGTATCCCACCAGAAAGATTTATTGGTGGATTATGATGATGACTTGGGCCCGACTCACATGGGGACAAGCAAGCTAGTGTATTAAGGCCGACCAATACGATTGGTTAACATAATCCCCAACCATTAATTATCAATGGACAAGCAAGCAGCTGGGTTTATGAAACGATCTAATGAACGAATGGATTATCCAAGGGATTTGTTCAAGATTGTTTCAAGATTTGCTCAGTATCATTTCAAGCTTTTCAAAACGTGGACTCCCAACCGATCATGGGAAAGTAGCGGTTGGGGACTTTTACGAAGGAGCCCTTGGATCTGGCTGAGTGTGATCTGGCTCCGAACTTGGGTAAGAGTTACATGACCAAAAACTAAGGGGAGAGAATAATTACCCATGTGGTGCCAAGTTGGCGTATTAAACAGGCGTTTTGCACCGTTGGCCGTGTTAAGCAAAGACTTAACTTTTGGTGCATGTGCGTAATCATGTTAATCAAACACATCACAAAAGAAGAAGAAATATGCTACATTAGCCTGTACATACATGTGTCCATATGTAACATCTAACATGACTGCAGGGCATAGAGAAAAAAAATCATATATTTGCACATTAACAATATAAAAAACATCAAATTGTTTGCTGCTTGCTAGCTGACAAGTGACAACTACACTGGAGCTCAACCTGCCAAATGGATGCTTTTTATCTGTTACTACACAGCAACATTGCTGCAATCTCGATCTCTTTATGATCAAAACACCCATACTCTGAACTTTAGTATCGATCCATGAAGTCAGTTCCCATACCTATCCCTGCATCTATCTACAAGACCTGCAGATCCAACCACCTATCTTCAATTGCCCCAAGATAGGCAAGGGGCCATATAATATTAAACATTATTGCATGTGAGGGGCTCATCTTTCTTTGAGGCCACCTCATCTCCTGTGCTAGATGTAACCTCAAGGTTTGGGCTCTGGTACTGGCTTGTTTGTTGCGGCTCTTTTCAAGGCACATGCATGACAAAGGGGTAATTTGGGATCCCCACCAATAAACAAATCACTCAGACTGCCTGGCATTGGGTCCTGTGCAAGCTGGAGGTGGCGAGGAGAAAAAATTGTTTGATCATGTATTCAAGTCCGAGTGATTTGGTCATCATGCTGGGAAACCAATTCATTGGCTGCCTGACAATGGCCAGTTGAGCTTGGATAGGCTTCAACTTGGTTCTTAACTGTGTGCTGTAGTTTTCTTTTCTTTCTTTCACATCAGCACCACCATGGGCATCCTAGGTTACAATGCCTTGCACAGGCAGCACTGGACATGTTATGTTATACCCCCTCGGTTCTAAAAAGTAAGTCGCATTTCATGATTTAAGTTTGGCTAACATATATAACACAAAATAATATAATTTGATTCGTATTTAAAATTACTCGTCCGTCTAGGTATATAAGACGTATTTTTATTAGTTAAGATAAGACTTTAATCAATAATTATTCTATTATACTATGTAATTTATATAACATAAAATTGATGTCATTAGATCTATATTCAAAAGTACTTACTTATGATTGTGATCTTGTATCACAAAAGTCACATATTAACAGAGTAACTGTTGGTCAAAATCTTGTCTTAGCAATTAAAATACACCCTATATACCTGGACGGAGAGAGTAGTATTTTTCAATAATATTACTTTTGTATCACACAATCTACATTTTATTGATTTAATTATTGATCAAACTTAGATCTCGAAATGTGTAGGATCCTTACATTTTAAAATATAAAGAGTACATTATGTTTATTTGATTATTAGGAAGTTTCATGGATGGTGCAAATACTAATCCACCAAACGGAAGGGGGAACAAGGAAAAGTTGCATGCATGGTCAAGTCAAAGGGACTTTGTATGAAACGGATGAATCCAATTATGGATCTTGATTCCTTCACAGCTATATTTGCCTATAGTTTAAGACTAAGGGATCAAACAATTCACAGACCATGTCGAGTTCGTGCCTTCAAAGATTTCCAAAAGCCGTGGACACCAAATGGCGAGTAACTATATGCCGTTCTTTGTGCATGTTTTCACATGAACCTTAACTTTTATTTATGGAATTTATGCTCAGTAGACTAATGTTTATCTATCTTAAAATCAGACTCATACTTGTCTATCTGAATCCAAATGCTTCCCATAATGTATGAACATCATATTCACATTTTCTCAATGTTCTTCATCGTATCTCTCTCTCTCTCTCTCAGTATCACACACTAAAAGGGAGTCCTCCATTGTAACAGAACATCGTTTTTTCTTCGGCTCTCGTCCTCTGCCACCAGTGCCTCGATCAACCTTCACGATGCATGACCAATCTCCCTCAATTAACCATGCGAACTACCAGAAATGGCGGCCAAATTCCTTGACGCAAATGATGATGCGATAGCATGGTACGACCAAAGGGCCGGACCATCTAGAAGGCTGGCTAGATAGCTTCTGTCTATCACTCCCAGTTTTCCACATAGCGAGTACGTACGTACGTAGTGGCTGTCCTTTTCCTCCAAAGTTTCGTCGCTACTTTCTCGTGACAGATCAATAACCAAGTTGAGTTATACCGGATTACGCGATGGACGGAACGAGTCTACTGAACGGGGGATATCATCCCCGACCCGGCCGACATAGCCGAAAGCAGAGGGAAGGAAAATCCGATGGGGATGCTACGAGCGAGCCAGCCCGTAGCCACACGATCTGCGAGAATATTGGAGGCACGCACGCACCCGACTCGTCACACCAACCCGACGACGACTCCACCGAGGCCGAGCCCGAGAAGCGGCTGGCTCGTTGGACTTCCTGGACGGCGCCCGCGCCCGCGCCCGCGCGCGCGGCCGTTCCCCTGATTGCGGCCGGGGTGTACGGGCCAGGGAGGACGCGAAGAAAAAAATCTCGGGGTTTCGCGTGGACGCGGGACGCGTGTCGGCTACTCGGCCTTGACCAACGCGTGAATTGGGGGGCGTCGCCGAGCCGATCGAGAGGGCGCGTCCAAGGAGCCGACGCGCACGGGCGGGGTGCCGGCGTCGTGTTGCACGTTTTTGGGCTGTGCCGTCGCCAGGGAGAGCGGCTAGTGGGAGCCCGGCAACGGGTTCATACGTGCCCTGCCGTGGCGCGTTCTCCCGGGTTCCTGGGGCCGGCGACCCTGGCGTGGCGGCGTGTCACGCCTACGCGCGCGCAGATGGGGGCACCCAGGCCAGCTGGTACGCGGTCGCCGTCCGTAACTTTAGACCGGGTCTTGTGCTGAGCGAGCTGTGACTGGGGAAGAACGGAACGATCAAAAAGTCCAACTTTCCTGGCTTTCTCACCTCGGTCCGTGGACTTGGCTCGTTAACAAACTGTTCGCACACGAACACGTCACCGTGTACCCCCGAGGCCGAGCGCGATGCGCGGGACACGGAATCGGGGGAGACCCGCCGGGAGCGCGATACGCAAGACACGCCGGCGGGTGTTTTTGGAACCCGAAACCCCACACCCCCGGGAGGGACCCCGTCAGGAGGTGCGGCGGCTATGGGCTGCCCTAGGTCGACCTGATCGCCCCCAGGGCCTCAAGTCTCGTTGCCGTGAAACACGAAGAACAACGAAGAACGAGAAGCATAAAACAAAGGGAGAAAATAGTAGATGAAAAGATAATGTGTTGAGTGCGTCGATTGGGAGAGTTCCACCTCAATCGGCCATATACCCTTCATATTTATAGGGTATGCCCGGTCTTTGAGCTACAATAGGACTCTATCTCGTACAAAGATATATTTCCATACAATCTTGAGATAACTTCCTAATCTGATCGATTTAACCGCCGTGATCCGGACTCCGCCTTGTATACGGGATATCCTTCCATATTATCCGGGAGTCCTTCCAAATCTCAGACTTTCCTTTAAATGCCACGATCAACTATTGTTCCTTGAGCCCCAAGTCAAGGCCTCCAGCGCAGAAAGTCTTCGTCTTGAAATCCAATGCCTCGGCGCACCTGTAGGAAACTACAGGAACGTTACGGCTTGGCAACCGACCTGGCGTGGCTGGGACTCGGATGCATCGTTCGGAGCCTGGCTTGGACCCATTCGGGAAGGCGAGTACTCGGGCGCACGAGAACTTAAGAAACGAGCGCTCGGGAACACGAGTACTCGGTAACACGAGTGCTCGGGGACGAGTACTCGGGGACATAGAGTGCTCGGGGTCCGGTACTCGGATATCGTTAATGCTCGGAAACGAGTGCTCGGGGACATGAGTACTCGGGGCGCGAGTGCTCGGGGACGAGTGCTCGGGGGTGCGAGTGCTCGGGGGCGCCAGAACTCGGGACCGCGGGTACTCGGAAACGGGTACTCGGGATTCGGGGACGCCGCACCACTCGGCCTGGGCCACGATTCGGTAGCACTGCAGATCTTGCCCGACGCACTCGGCCCATCCGGGGATACTGCCCAATTTGGTCGTCAACACAAACACTAACAAGTAAAATGTTCTCGAAGAAATAACAAGTGTTAATAAGTCAGAATGATACTAATATGAGTTTGCACAATAGTGCATGATATTTTTGGATCGATGGAGTGGAGAGACCACGCCGGTTCCAAGCCTTCGTTCCAAAAGATGCATCATGAAAAATGAAAAGTATATAGGTAGGACCACAAGAGTCGCTAAACATTTGAGAATCCTATAAGTTATGACGACATCAACCGTTAGTCTCACCGCGGTGACACCCGTTTCTTAACTTACGGTATCATACAATTTTAGTTTTGTTGGATAATTATAATCTCTACATGAGCCGATCCATCAGGTCCTAGGTATTTATGTGGCATAGAGTTAACAAGCAATTAACCAATTAAAGCAAGTCAAAGCCATTAAAAGATACATGAGGGGGTTAGTCCATCATAAACTATCCACCATTCCACTTTTCTAGTCCATCATGGACTCATAGATCAACTCGCTCCTCCCCCAAGTATACCCATGATCATTTGTCATAGGTTTCTTGTGTATGTAAAACCCCTATGGGGATATAGAATATATCCTACAAATAAAAAAAATCTTATGGAGGAAGACCTAGAGCTTCAATTCCTGTACGTGGAGCTCTAGAGCAACCTAGAAGAGTCCCCGAAGTCGCTAGCCGAACATCAGCCTAGAGCTCTAAGAGCTGTACGGAAGGCTCCAGGAGCGGCATAGGGGAGTCTACAACGACTCAAAATTGCTAACTGGGTCTCGGACTAGAGCTCCAAATTCCCAACAGGAGCTCTAGTCACGACATAGAGAAGTCCAAGGCGGCCCAAGTAGCTAGTCGGTTTTCATACGAGGCGTCTCAACATAAGACTAAATCGTGCTCTACGAGGCGACGGAACCTATTAAAAATATTGAAGTGTCTTATATTGTCAAACGTATAATGATCTTCTAAACAGACCGTTATACACGATCTATTACTATTACGACATAGCCATCGAACTATTGATATCTCCTCTCTAGTATTGTGCGACCATAATAAGTTTGTCACCGAGAATTTGCCCGGAAATATTTCAATTGATTTTGGAGAAATGCTTGCACACCTCCGTACGAACCAGCAGATCACACGCACAGCGCGCAGGGGAAGGCGACAAAACCCTAATACGAAACATGGGAGCAGCCAATCGATTTCTAGGTTTTTTAAAACTACGACGGTTCCCGGAATCTCGGTTCTTCACGTCCGTCCTCCGAATAACAAAAACAGTACCCGGGGATTCTCTGCCTGGAGCCGTATCTTCGTCACCAACCGATACATGTCATCCCCTCCTCCTCCTAACTCTAGCCGTTGGCCTTGCATGAATTGCATCACACGGGTCTAGCTAGGCGCCTCCGTTTGCGTTCATTGGGTGGCAAAGTTTTGGTCGCGAGCATAGCGATTAACCTGGGAGGAGGCGTACGTTCGTGGTTGGTTCAAAGATGCACTCACATGGCCGGAGATTATCAGGGCGGACGCGCATGTGCGCCAAGGCCTAGCCAAGAGGTAGGAGCACTTGCTAGCTAGTGAAGCCAAAATTAATTACCAGGAGATCTCTTGATCTCGCTGGATTTGGATCCGTCACCATGCCGATTTGAGCTTAATTAATCAAATGTCATTACCTCTTTCTACAATACAAATCCTGCATATCAAACATGGGGTAGAATTCATATGTATGACCCCCGAAAAAAAAAGATCGGAATTTATTTACACTAGATGCCCGGATCTAAATGGAAATTTTAGATAGGCAACAACATGTGGTGTGTTATCGTTTGGATAATAATGTGATAATGTCTATAGGCAGTTTCACCATTTTGTTGGCGAGCTCTCGAATCTTTCCCACACGACAACCCTCGTTCTTTATTTTTTTTTCCTTTCCCCTGAATTCTAAACGCAATGTGGGAAACTTTTAGTATTTTAAGCAACCTGCAGATCCATACCTTTTTCCAGTATATCAAGAATAATCGATGCATATCCCAAGTAAGTACTATCACCAACAAATTGCAGCTTTCTTATCTGAAAGAAATCTTGGGCGATACAAGAACGAAGATATGCCCGTATTTTGGCTCTACAAGAAAGATCCACTTGTGTCTGAAGAAAATTTCGAGCCACAAACCATTGTGTAAGCGTTCTTGCCCCCTACAAAATTCACCAGTAATATATGCTCCAAATATTATTTTCAGTAACACTCTTTTTCTAGAAATATCGCAAATAGCACCAGGAAATGGATCTCGCTAAACAAGTTATTGTTAACTTCCAACACTTGGTAATACTGGCATGATAATCTTTTCATGTTTTTACAGGAATTAAGCAGTGTTATATGAAATTTCTGCATTCGAACAAAACAGCAAACATCTGTGTTTCACTCAGGAAATTATCGAATTAATCGAGCTGTAGGCCTGTAGCCTGTGCTCTGATTGATCGCTCAGATAGTATATGCTGATCATAGGGTTTAGAGTAATTTAGACAGCCAAGATGGGAATATTGCAGCGCTAATCCTGCCCAGTTGTTAAATGAGAGGATCATACAGATCTTTTAGTTTAATCTCAGAGTCCTGGAATTTAGTACGTCACTTCAGTACACCGAGGATTACGGTGTAGTGCGGCCACGTACGGAGATCCTACTTTGCAGGAAGAAAACTGCAAAATATTTCACACAGCAGCTAGCTGCAGGCATCTGCTTCTAAAACAGCTCAGTGAACGATGCATTAAGTTAGGGTTATCTCCCGACTGACCAGTTTCTTGTTTATGAGCTATGATCTGTTTCCCAACTATTGGGGTGTTAACTTTGAGTCATCACTACCCAAGAAAGAAGAATTACAGCACATATTAGTTTAAGATCCTCTTCGATTTAAAAGAATTTTACAGAAACTTAGAGCATTATGTTCCTTAGGATTTTTTTCTATAGAGTTTGTTTGATTTGTAGAATTAAAAATTAAAATTTTCTTTTATGGACGACTTATATGTAATTTCAAAGGAAATTTTAAAAAAAATTCTTTGTTTCCGTGACAAGTATGACAACACCAAGTCCCTAAAGACAATTCATATGGCTTTTTCTACGATACAATCAAACAACTTTCAGTAGTTATTCTCTATGTTTTCAATTCATGTGAAATACAACATGTCATAACATACAATCCTATATCTTTCATATTCCTACGTTTTAAGAATTCTACGAATCGAAGAGACCCTAATACTTACATGATAATTTTCTTTATTTTGAGTGAACATAACTTGTAAATCACTGCGTGGGAGCAAATAAATTCTACTCAACTACCACGGTTATATTGGATCGCCATCCACTCCTCCACATCCATCCCTCTATCCCCCCTCCCCACCCACACACACTAAACCCTAACCTAACCTGACCACCTCTAGCGTCGCACTCCTCCTCTCCCTGCTTCTCCTCCACCGAGCGCTTGAGCATCACTGTCTCCTCTTCCATTGTCACCGTCCTCCCTCCGTCTTGAGCTCCTACCGCCGCCGGATCCGGTTCCACCACCCGCCGCTACCTTTACTCATTGTTGTCCCGTCTCCACCATTGTCGCCACCCCCGCACTCGTACTTTATCTCCAGCAGCTACCACCACAGGATTTTCCTCCTTATCCTAGCACCTTGATGTAATCCTCCAGCTGATGCACATTGACCTACACTCTGGCACTAGCCCCCCCAATTATCTTCCCTTCTTGCCGCACCGCCATCAGCACTGTCTCCACCCTCGATCTGCTGCCCAATTGGCCTTCCACATTTAGCCCGATGCGCACAAGAAACCCCTCCCCCACCCCTAAACCTTAACTTGGCAAGGTTAGACACTAAGCCAGCAAGGTCCCCGTGACACCGGAAAGGAAGAAGAAGCACAGAGGGAAACAAAGTAAAAGAGGTGACCGGAGTTTATAGAAAATTGCAGTCACGTGCGCGCCATCAATTCCGTTATAACTAGCCATATAATTTCAAGATCAATTCAACCAACATGTGAGCAATCCCAATGTTGATCTCACGGGTGAAGTTCGATATGTTGGAACCAAGAATAATGGGCTGACAGTTGATACACTACACCCCACCGTAATGCATAAGGTGAACAAGAGAGGTAATGTGTTATATAAGTTTATTTTCGCCATGAATCTTATATCTATCTCTTTTAAGTCGCAAACATGCATGTATGATTCTTGCAGTCTTTGATCCACGTGCTCCTTGTTTGGCTGTCTGTATCCATCCAAAGCAAAGAGCTTCTCCAAGGTTCTTCCACTTTCCGTTGGCTTTCCTTTGAAGTTGATCCATGAAGCTTTGGATGAAAGCTCACGATCCAAGCTGGCTACTATGTGACAAACCAGAGCCTATAAGGTGAAAACAGAGCGCATCTTGACAAACCACATGTGTGCTTAAAGCACCATGATCTAAAGCAACATACCGACATGCCATTTACTCTAATCAGTAACATACTTTTAATCTATAAGCCGAATAATTGGTACTTCCTTTGTATCTCCAGTGGCAGCCAGCAATCTAAAACAGCCAACTTGCCAACTAACTAATTCATGATCGATGCCACATCAGGTATGACCCAACAGCAATATTCAAATCTCTCTTGTATACTCCAACCTAAATTAGCTTAATGAGCTGCATTATCAAGGCTGTTGATCAAGATTCCGCCTGCCAATTCAAGAGATTATAGTAGATCTTGAAGATCGCTAAGAACTGATTAAAAACCTAAGTCGTTCTATGTGTCCATGTGGTGACACCTTTCTTGATAGTTACAATTGGAGCAATTGGTTAGGGTATCAACAAGTGATGCGTTCTATATATAGTCAAATCTCATACAAGTGGTGCACTGCAAAGTACACCAACACACTTGCGTGCTAATTATAATACTATCCAACACTTGCAAACGAAGCCCCCAAAAAAACAAAAGAAAAAACTCATACAAAAAATGCCCATATGTCTCTCCCATAAGTTACGAGCGTTATGCTGCTGAATTATAAGCTAGTAACCGCAGACACTCGTGTTGATATGGCTCCCAATATAAGCCGGGCACAAGCTTTTTGTCTGAAAAATAAATAAAATAGATGTCAGACTCAAACCTGGTCGAGTGGCTGCACTCTTTCCCTCTGATTTACAAAAACCTGATGTTTTAGATATTGACGCGCTCTACAAAGAATTAGTTCTTTAGTGATGAAAGCCTATTTACTCACTAATATATAGTATTTTAGTGACAAATATTTTTGTATCACTTTTTCACATATCTCTACTGCTATAGTGTACGAAGTTTGAATTTTTGAATCACTAGACCAATAAGCAATCTGGACCGTTGATTAGTGTCAATCGGACGGCTGCAATAGTTGGGATTCGCGGCTATAGTACAATTTACAGTATGCTACAGTACCATCTACAGTGATTGTGAATAGTAAATAATAACCATGAACAGTTATGTCTACATTACTTATAAACAGTACATAAACAATACTCAAACATGCGTAGCATGTACCAATTACTAGTATAACTAGTGACAAGATATTTTCTTATCCCGTTTCACATATAAATAGATAAAACAAGTCAATAATGACAGCCCAATAGTGATGAATTAGAGCCTTATCCGTATTTCAAATTTTATTAGTGGAAAAGCATTTTGTCGTAACAAGGCTCGATAGTAGTGATGACTTTGCAATGACGAATTTAGCATGTTGTCACAGTTTAATCAATAATAGTAAGTGTACATGTGCAACGCACGTTTTCACAATATATATCGTGAAAACATAATCTATACTATATTGTGTCGAAGGAGACGACGACGGTGGCACACGGACACGGCCAGAGCGTGGCATGGGCGTGGCGGCCATGTGTGGTGCAGATTCGGGAGAGAGATAGGCGCTGGAGGGTATATCAGTGGCAATGGTGAAAAATTATCTATGAACTTTAAGTAAGAATAATAGTAGGTAATTATCTATCAACTCTAAGTGAATGGCATATTGGGTAATTATATATCAACTTTATGTGAATGACATAATGGGTACTTATCTACCAATTAAGAATAGCCATCGGATTGGCAGATCATCAAATGAATATTAGCCATTAGATATATTTGATCTGACAGATCTGAATGATTTGGGTATGCTTTGTGGAGTGGATTTAGGAGAGAAAACTGAGACTTTTAAATGTATTATAGAAATATAGATTGGTGGTGAAATATTGTGTTGTCATCAGACTACATAATAGTGATGAATTTATAGTGACAGCAACATTATGTTGTCACAAGGTTATGAACTAGTGACGACTTAGTACTGACAAATTAACATGTCCAAAATTATCTATAGTTAGTAGCAGTAACATACGTTCTGTTTCACGGGTGATGATTTTGAAGCGATGAATTATATTATTGTCACTATTTAGTGACAAATTGGTATGTTGTCACGACATCCCTTAGTGCCGATGATACTAAAGTGATAAACTAACTGTCCTTAATGTTTTAATTTTACAAATAGTGAGAAAATAGTAGACTCATTAGTAGTGATGATTATGAGTTATCAATATTTATAATAAAGAGTAAATTTTAAGGGGGCTACAATTTTCACGGCAGTTGTAACATTTAACCACAACTTTTCAAACATTTTTTACACAACCACGATTTTAGGTAATGAAAGGATCAAGACTATTGATTAGAGAGGGAATGAATAGAAGATTAACAAAATTTATAACCAAATCAAATCATAAGCATGCTAGTAAACAAGATGTGTAAGAAAAACAAGTATGAAGGGACGAGTGCAATCATAATCACAAGGGAGACAAAGATTTATTGTTGAAGTTTGAGCCTTTAGTAAAGTTCTACATCTCTGTCGAGGAAGCTTGATCCAACAATTGAAATTGACATCGAAACATGCTCTTTCCCAAGAGGTTTGCCGATGTGAAGCATTCCTTCACTTGTGGCAGCTCTTCACCTTACGGTAGACGAGCTCCAAACTCTCACAAACTTGATTGGGTGCTTCACACTTCTTCTTCAAGGCTCCCAATGACTCATCGTTGTCTAGGAGAGACATCAATCTCTAAAATTAATAGACTACAATCAAATCAACTTGGAGATGAACTCTTGCTTGATGCTCAATTAAAGCTCAATTTCTTCCTCTCAAAGATTTTCTCACAAAGGGTGGAGTTTTGGCTCGAGGAACTATCATTGAAAGCTCATGAGAGCAGGAATTAGATATTTCAAAAGTTATGTGTGCAAAGAGGTTTGGGGGTACATATAGTCAAACCCTCAAAAACTAGCTGTTATGTAAGAAGCGAAAAAAACTCAGAACTTTCGACTTTGAACTCAGATGTTCCAACATTTTGAAATTAATGGCTATATTATTGTCGAGCAACAGATTTAGAACAACTGACATGAACTTGTAGTTCTGACTTTCAGAACACAACGGACATTTGCTGATGTTGGAGGTTTCGGCATGGAACTCGGACCATCCGGGATATTCAGTAGCCTTAACAAGATATTTTCAGAAAGATATCTGGAGGCTCCGACATTGCACTCGAGATTTCAGACTACCTTGAAGGAGATGTTACAAAACAAGAACTTAGAGCTTGCGGAAATGATCTCAGATACTCCGAGATTTCAAAGAGAAGTCCATAATAGAGACTTAGAGCATCCAACAAAATTTTGATTGCTCCGACTTTAGATCACTTGGAACTTTGGCAGATCTAGAACCGAAACTCAGAGGACCCGGAATTGAACTCGGATACTCCAAGATTTTCAAAGAAGTCCAGAATAGAGATTCAGAGCATCCGGGAAGCTTTTGGTTGCTTTGGCATTAGAGAACTCAAGACTTAGACGTTTCTATAACCTAAACTGCAAGTTCCGAGAAAATCTCGGATATTCCGACATCTGGAAATTCAAATAGGAAGGGCAACTCAGAGGCTCTGAGTTCACTGACTCCACACACAGAATCAGATCTCAAATACTTTGGGATGGATCTCGAAGGTTTCGACTTTTGCTGAAATAGGGTGTAGAAGGATTTCAAAGACCTTTTTGGATTTTAAAATTGATTCCGAATTGAGCATTAGCAAGGCAGTCTCACCAGCTACTTGATTTCAGCCTCCCCTTAATAGTACAGTTTGTCCTAAACTCAATGTGATTCCATAAATCATCAAAAGAGCTAAAAAAAATTCTCCTTAATCTTCATTTCTTCAAGCCAAACTTTTATTAGAATTTTTTTTAGGGGTCACCAAAGCTAGTTGAAGCACTCCTTCATGGGATTAATAGCCTGATCACACTTGATGCACACATTAGTCACTTAATCATTTTATCACTAATCAGCAAAGCTCACTTAGGGGGCCAAGATGGACTTTTAGGTAATCTATAACAACTCTTAACCAGACATTTTACAACTCTTAAAAAGCAAACGGACTATTGAAACCAACTTGTCGATGCTTATGTGGAAAATAGTGGCCATGCTAAAGCAAACCAAGGTCAAACAAGACTGAACGGAGAGAATGATGTTGGTTTAGTGCGGCCAAGGCTCAAGCTCACTCAAGATGTAGTGGTCGTGTGACTTAGGACAAGGTGAAAACAGAATCAGGACGTACCGCTGGTGCCAACTGTGTGGTCTCACGTGGGTCAGGGCTCCAGGCAGCAGATCCACCGCTACGCGGAGCGGGGCTACAGGACAGGCAGCCTCTGATATGAGCAAGGGATAGTGATAAGTAGGCTAGGTAGAGCATGAGTACAGGAAGAATTGTTGAGATGCCCACCAAGGAGGGAGATCAAGGGCAGCAGACAACGGCCATATCAGCTCTTTCTTTCTAGAAATCCTAGTATAACATGTAAACCACACACACACACAAATGCACACCACCATATACACACACATTCACACAACGCCTACTTGAAAGTTAGAGTTGCAGAGCTTGAAGATTGATAAAGTCACCACTAATAGCTCGCTATTGATAGATACCATCTGTCTTCCTTCCCTCCGACCCGCCATCACCCATAGTCGAGTGCGAGTCAAACATCTTCTCGCCGATCACCGCTGCCAACTGCCACCACCTCCAATTGTCGAGACCAATCTGAAACCCTAATTCACGAAAACACCAAGGCTAGGAAACAGAGCAAGGTTTGCCCATTGATCACCCCGAGTATAAATCCAGGAATCAGGTTCGAATTACAATCGGAACTGGCAAAGAACTCACTACCGGACTAGGAGTCCCGACGGGAGGAGAGGAATATCACCACGGATTTAGTTGTTGCACTATTACTTTAGGATGTACTCCTACATGCATATGTGAATTAAACACTCATACATATGTATTTTCCACCCTCTATTGATAATCGTATAGGTGGCTCCATCTATTCACTCAAATCTTCAATGGAACTCTAGTCATTTATTCTAAAATGAAAAAACACTTATTACAGGTGGACCCTACCAAGCTTTCACTATCCAAGTGACCATAACTGCCACGTCCAACATCCTTGCCACGATTTCCACAAATCACTGAGTTCTAGAAAAAATATTTCTGCAAATTAACTTACTGCACTCCCAATGCATTATATCTTAAGTTGTATTTTATTGTA
Source organism: Stipa capillata (assembly GCA_019208055.1). Taxonomy (NCBI): domain Eukaryota; kingdom Viridiplantae; phylum Streptophyta; class Magnoliopsida; order Poales; family Poaceae; genus Stipa; species Stipa capillata. The sequence continues at coordinate 232,113 of JAGXJF010003011.1, forward strand.
TTAAATTACTGTTTAGACACAACCTTATCAATGGCTTGTATCTTAGTGTTGTATCTAAAAGCTTTCATTTATTACATTTTATGATCAATACTACCATTTTAACTTTATAGCATGTTTGTGGCATAGCTCTAGTACATAATAGTATGGTTATGAGCCACACTGGATCGCTCAAGAATTAATTTGCATCGATTACACCTCTAAGAGCCGTATCTAGAATAAAAGATAGTTCCCTCTCTCTCCTCCGTAATTACCCTACCACATAAACTTTTTGTCTAGGTGGCATAGATTAAGAGACAGCTGAGGTGGAGCATTGGGACTGCTCTTATCCACACAATCTGCAAAGCTTCCTCCGCATGATTAGCATAACCCACCTTAATATCCACAACTGACTAGCCTTTTTAGTTAATGTGCCACCTACCGATTGGATTTCAATCTGTGTATGTTCTCTCTCCAGTCCCATCTCAATTTCTCTCGAGCTCCACTTGCTACACGGTCGGAGCGCCACCGTCTACCATGAGAGCGAGACTATCTGTCCCGAGCACCATCTGCAGCCCGCCTCCATGAGCGCCAGCCTATGTCTTGAACACCATCTGTGTCATCGACAAGTGCTCAGGCCATGCGTGACGTTCTTCATCTCGTCGCTAGCGGAGCCAGGCCTGATCAGCATCATGTCCTTTCTGCCTGATAGCTAAAACACTGGAGCACCATTGTCTTGGATGCCGGTGGCTCCCACATAGATCATCAACACCATCAGCCATCTATGTGTGACCGGCCTATGTGCCATCTCGTCGCTAGCAGAGCCAGGCCTGATCAGCATCATGTCCTTTCTGCTTGATAGCTAAAACACCGGAGCACCATTGTCTTGGATGCCGGTGGCTCCCACATAGATCATCAACACCATCAGCCATGTATGTGTGACCAGCCTATGTGCTATCGTCGACCTCCTTTGCAAGTGTCGTTGGCGATCCATCTTGAGCGCGGCCTCCATTATTTTTCCGCATTAGAGTTGTACGAATTGTTCAGGTTAGAAAAAAATTAACTCCTCATGATTCAGATTTAAAGTTCCATGTTAATAAGTTTCTCTCGTGCACTGGTTTGACACATATGTGTAACGAACTAATCGCAAATTATTTTGCAGGTGTAGATGATTTTAGGGAGGCAGAAGTCAACGCGGAAAAATGGTTCCAGGCTTCTAACGAAGCCTTCCGTTACAAAGCTTATTGTGCAAAGCATTAATTGTTTTGGATATATGATATTGTTCACGCGAACTATATATTATTTCTAGGAATGTATATTGTAAAATGTGATGTAGGTTTGCTGCGATGATTGATTGTGTACAACAGGAAATTATAAAGGAGACTTGAATGACATTAAGATATATTACATATAATATTGCAATACATATTTTTTGTTTATATTTGTGATAACAAGTTACTACGAATGCACCACTTAATTAGTGCCAAATGTTGTCACACGTAAAAATCATCTTCATCACAAACATAATAGTTAATATTGGTGAAATTTTCCACGGTGAGCTAAAATCTCATCACAGAATATATGTAACTTGTGTGTACAATTTGTCTCAGATGTATATATTCATTTGTGATGCTTAATTTTTCACTATTTATAAACACAATAGTGGTGGTAAATTGCCACTAATTATTACTAATTGGTGTCGAATAACCTTGTCACTGCTTTCATATACCCGTGATGAAAATTTCATCACTATTGTTAGTCGTAGTTGTGACAAATTTCATCACTAATGCGCGCAGCGGCAAATTGTGATGATTTTGCCGTCATAAATGAGGGTATTATCTCTGGTGAAAATTATTCATCTATGTTATTCATGATGGTTAAAATTTTTATCACAAGTTGGTAATCGTGATGACAAATGGGCGTAAGTGATGAAATTTGTCATCACAAAAGGCTGGATCCCTCGTAGTGGCGGTCTTTAAAATGTAACTGTGACCATTATTTTATATTAAATATATGTATAAAATCTAATAAAATTATATTATGAGAGTTTTTGAGACAAATCTATATAAATAATTAACAAGTATCCAATTTAAATATTTAAAGCGACACCAGTAGTTAAAGTTTTAAAATTTTGATTAAAACTATATCCAAAATGTCATGTTTTTGTAGACTAGAAGGGGTGACAAGCTAGGAAATTTTCATGAGGACTACTATGCTCTAGATGACCAGTAAAGCTATGTACAATTGCCAAAATAGAAATGTTTGTTGTACAAATTTGGCTGCTTTTGTGAGGACAACTGGATACCTTACAAATTCAGCTTGGCAATCCGCCGCCCGTCAGGTGGTTTTATATACTACTCCAAGTTGCAGCACTCTATTACCATGTTGGTCCTAGTGGGCACCATGATCTATACACCTCATTATGGGGAATATCTAGGGTTAAGTGTGATCTGTGGATGGCAAGTGGGGGCAGCCGGGCAGGGGCGCCAGCGTTGGCGCTCGTGGTGATCCGTCACACAAGCATTGATCCATGTGCTAAAAGAGAATTAATGGAGCTCAAGTGCTTAGCACCCCGGAATCTATAACAAAGACTAAGCAAGTTGGTTGGGCTGCAAGTGTGTCATGGTACTTAACTAGAGTATCAACTATCACTTTTTTGTACTCTATAAAGGAAGTCACTTTTTAGCTCCAGTGTGGTGAACACAGTTTGCTACTTAAAAAAGAGGATGACATGATATCCAAATTAAGCCACGGTTAGAGGCATCAGGCTATTTGGAACAAAGGGTTCCTGAAAATTGATCACCGGAGAACTTAGACTGCTTTCTGCAAAATCTCTGTAGAATGCCTGCGTCGGGAATGAGGAAGGGACTTTGTTCTGACATGATAGCTAGATTGGCAACATGCCCATTTTATTTGCGACCACGGAGCTCTTCAAGATTGCCAACAAAAAGAACATATCGGTCAAAAAGGATTTGGAGAACACCACCTGGTCTGATTCGGTGGCCAGGATCGACAACCGTGTGTAACTCCTCGAATTCATCGACCTTTGGTATCTGCTTGCCGGCATCGATCGCCCTAGACCAAGATAGGGAGGTCACTATCAGGTGGAAGCTTACCGCCTCGGGTGAGTACTCAGTGGGCTCGGCCTATGCAATGCAATCATGCAATTCCAGGGAAGCTTCCCAACCTTCCGATCGATGAAGACATGGAAGGCAAAGGCAGAACCGAAATGTAGGATCTTTAGGTGGCTAGTGCTGACGTGTTAGCACGCAAGGATGGCCCCATGATCCCGCCTGTCAGGTTTCCGCGCAAGTTCGGGAGACTGTTTCTCATCTTTGTGAGGATTATCCCTGCCTTCTAGCAGTCTGGAACCTCGTCAACGGCTGGCTGCAGTGCCCGAACACACTTGGTCGGTGTCCTTCCAATCGGTTGACCGATGGTGAAAATGCGTTCTTTCTACTTCCGTGGTGAAGATGCGGCGCATTCAAAGCGATCACTTTCTATGCATCTTGTGGAACGTTTGAAACGAACGCAATTAACTGAATTTCACGAGCAAGCGTAAGTCTACCCTACCGTTAGGTTGCATCCCCGACGTTCGAGGACATCGGGTAATGGACCACGGCAAACGGTAAGGGCAGTCCAATGCTCCAAGGTGTACTATATCTTAAGCTTGCCAACTAAGCAAAAATCTGATGTGGCACCCTATTTAATGAGGAAAGAGAGACTAACTATATCTTAATCTAGATATAGTTCTTAGCACCAAATCCAAGACATCTCATGCTTTTTCTCTCACAAAAATATTAAATGAGAGCTCTTTTAGATACAACACTAAAATACAACCCATTGAGTAGCTTGTATCTAAACACAATAAGATACAACCTAAGATATAATGTATTGGGAGTGCCCTAAGTGCACATTGAGCCTATAGGAGGAGAGTAGTCCACGTGTTGTGTTTAAGGTTTCCCGGTTCGTTACTCGCAATAACAGGCCACTTTAAAAATACGGTTCCTATTATTTTTTCTTAATTTATATGGGTAGTGCTCCCGCTGTATTCCTGAAATAAAATCGCATATGCCAGATATCTTGGTGCTGGTGGTTGCCACTTGACTATTTTGCGTTCTGAGAGATGCTACTTTATTTTGATGGGACAATTATCGCAATATCTGGAACATGTTTTAAATAGACATGCATCTCCCAGGTAAGCGTACGTAGACTTGGGGGTTTTAATCATGTAGAAGAGCGTGGGACACAGGATGCTTCAGGCTTCAGCAAGAGGTTGGTGCCTCGTGCATGTAGTCCAGTCTACATCATCTGCTACAAGATAAGGCTGAAGCAACGACGCTGATCCATCGATCAGCATTGATCCGATATGCTGGTTACGATACAGAGGAGTACGTGCGTGCGATCACAGGAAGAAGATCGAGATGTCAGCGAGAGAGGCAGCCGGCACCTGACGACAAAGAAAATCACCAACGTCCAAGACACAGAAGATTTAGTGGAAATAGAATATTACCAATTTGCATATTTGTTGAATATTTTAGAACTGTACCGTTGACGAGGCTGCAGGAGCTATTTGAGAAACATATAGAAACAACGCAAAACATATTTCTTCTTTCTTTTTATTTAGATAATGACACATTTGTTCTTCTTGCAGAGCATAAGCAATCCCGCAAATTGGAAGTTTCAGCCATCTGTCTTCGGATTACCAAGCACGCGACTTGATGAGGTGACGCCGTGAAAAATCAACACATATTACCGGTACAAACGCATGGCTGGCAGGAATGGAACTCGATCGGGCCCTTAGCTAGAAAACAGATGCCACTATGCCACAACCGGTCGAGCTGACACTTGGTTAAGAACAATCTGTTGACCGAAGGTACCATCAAATTCTGCTATGCAAAAGTTCATTTCTATAGAAAGATATACTCCCTCTGATTCATAATATAAGTAGTTTTAGGCTTAGACACAAGAATTAAGAATGGGTTAGTTAACATACCAAATGACACTATTATCCTTGTCTCTTATGCAATAAATAATCTAGAATATGCAAACATGAGAAAAGAGCTCATTAACCATAACAATTAAAGAGGGACAGACTAGAAAAAAACTGACATAAATGTGTATTGAAGTTTTAAAACTACTTATATTTTAATAAACCTCTTAAATCCTAAAACTACTTATGTTATGAATCAGAGGGAGTATATAGAAGCGGAGCTAGCATGATTTTGTTAGGTTCAGCTGAACCCAACAAATTTCCATCACTTGTTTGATGCCATAGTTCAGTGAAGATGAACCCCGTGCTAATTTCTCCAGGCTTCCCTGGCCGTACTAGTACACACCCGGGTACCGGCCGGTATATATCTTACTGATTTGGCAGACGATTGAGACGTACGGGCGGGTGCTCCTACCTTACCCCATAATGATTCGTACGCTGGTGAACTAATGGACACATGCGTCGCCTGACGCCACAGTTTTACCAACCTGCTACGACGGTAGATGCATGCATGCACACACAAGTGGTGACTGCAACTGCAAATGGCTCTGCGTACGTAGCCGGCTTAATTAGCCCGGGGACTACGTACAGGTCCCAAGCTCCCATGCCGCAGCAGCTATCTCCTAAGCCGTCATGCATGCACTGTCGGGTACGTGTGGCGATGGGCCCTGCCTGTGTTCATGCATGCACACGCACTGACATGGACAACCTAGCTAGCTAGCAATATAAGATTTGTAACTGGGACGCCCCATCACCATGATACAGTACGTCATACAGGTACGCTCCGTCCAGAGGGGAAGTGTCATGCATGGCCAGCAGGGCCTAGATCTCACACTACCTCAGAAATAATCTCTGCTACAACAGAATCACTGACAGGCACACCGAGGTCCGTCGCTGATTAGATGAATCGCTGACGGGCGCAAACGGGCTTATCAGAGATGGTCACGCACTGGAGGACACCTCCAACTTCTACTGACGGGCACAAATCAGACCCGTCAGTAGAAGTGCGCACGGAATGCCAACCTGGTCTCTCCACTGACATGAAGCTTCACTGACGGGCCCTTCAGAACGTGCCCGTCAGTGCTTGTTGCCATTCCGCTGACGGGTAGCATTCTGCCCGTCAGTAGAAGTCAGAAGGGAGGTCCACCCTGTCTTCTCCACTGACACATATCTTCACTGACGGGCGTTCTAGTAATGCCCGTCAGTGATTGTTGGATTTCTACTGACGGGTTATGTAGTACCCATCAGTGAAAGTTTGCTCCCAGGAATGCCTCCGTGGCATGCTTATCACTGACGGGTGTAGTATTTAGTGCCCGTTAGTGATAATACTGGAACTTTATAAAACACTGTTCGCCGGCAGCTGGCCGTTGAGCTCGCGTGCCTCAACACGGCCAGCTGCAGCTCCGGCGATTTTGGGCCATGCTGCTGCTATCCTTTGTCCTCCTCCTCCCTCTCCTCCCTCCCTCCCTCTTCATCTAGATCTAGATCTAGAACTAGATTCCTCCCTCTCCTCCTCCCTCCCTCCCTTCTCCTCCTCCTAAATACACAATCTATATCTAGATCTAGCTCTTTTAACCCTCCTCCCTCCCTCCTCTCTTCCCTCCCCTCTCTTAATTTCCTCCCTTCTCCTCCTCCCTCTCCTTACCCTATTTCGAAGGCTAGCGAGCAACTTCTCTTTGGTACGATGTAATACATGAAAGAAAATAATAAATTTTGTGATTACTCTATTAATTTAGATTATAATCAATCAGTTTGTTGTTGTAGGGATTGATGGATCGCAGTTGGATGTACGGCGAAAGGGCAACACAGAGTTTCGTCAATACTCTGAATGGGTTTCTAGATGTGGCCGAGGAAGATAGAGAGAAAAAGGGTGCGAACAAGATGTGTTGTCCGTGTTCCGTATGCAAGAACACGATAATGTTCAGGGAGAGAGGCATGCTGCAGCTACACTTGTTGACTAAAGGTTTCATGGAAGGTTATACACGTTGGACAAGTCACGGTGAGGAGGAGACAGAAATTTTAGCTACTCGTGAATGTTTAGAAGAAGAGGCCAGACATGGAGACGCAGAAGAAGATGAAGACCATATTTCGGAATGTAGGGATGACTTGACGGGGGAGACGGGGAACAATTTGGCTGAAATGTTGAGGGACAGTCACATGGCGGACCAGGTGGTCGAAGACCCCGACGATGAAAGAGAGGTCGCAAAGTTGCGAAACTGATGGAAGACTCGACAAAAACCGCTGTATCCCACCTGCGATCCTGAGCACACGCGTCTGTCAGTCACACTAGAACTTCTAAGGATCAAGGCAGCCCACAACTGTCCGGACGCAAGCTTCGATGAGATACTGGCTTACCTCGCGACGGTTTTTTCAAAGGAGAACGTGTTGCCTACGAGCACCGAGGAAGCCAAGAAGGTGGTCTGTCCACTGGATTGGATGTAGAGAGACTCCACGCTTGCCGAAACGACTGCATTATTTATCGCAGGGAGTATAGAGAGCTGGACAAATATCCGGTGTGCAACACATCTCGATATAAGCGGGGCAGAAACCAAGACGATGATGAGGAAGAAGTGACGAGTGGTGCCCCTGCAAAGGTTGTATGGTACCTTCCAGTCCTCCCCCGTCTGAAGCGTTTATTCGGTAACAAAAGGAGGCAAAGCTGATGCGTTGGCACGAAGAGGGGAGAAGAAAGGACAGGGTGTTGAGACACCCAGCCGATGCTTGTCAGTGGAGGGCAATCGACGCCGAATACCCAGATTTCGGTAGTGATCCGAGGAATATCAGGTTCGGTATGAGTACGGACGGAATAAATCCATTCGGCAACATGAGCAGCAGACACAACACATAGCCCGTTGTTCTTTGGATCTATAACCTCCCTCCGTGGTTGTGCATGAAGCGGAAGTACATGCACCTGTCTATTCTCATTCAAGGGCCAAAACAACCTGGAATGGATCTTAACATGTATCTACAGCTACTGAAGGACGAGCTAGCTACGCTGTGGGAAGAAGGGGCTCAGGTCTGGGACGCGGACAGAGAAGAGTTCTTCACTCTGAAAGGCCTGTTGTTCACAACGGTGCAAGATTACCTCGCGTACGGGAACAACGCGTGTCAGTGCACCAAAGGATACGAGGCATGTGTTAGGTGCATGAAAGAAACGACGAGTGTTTTCTTAGAGGGCTCTAGAAAAATCGTGTTCATGGGACACCGAGGTGGCTGACCATGAACGACCCATGGAGAGAGGACACGGAAAGGTTCGACGGAACAAAAGAAATCCGTCCAAAGCCTCGCGAGAAGACCGGACAAGAAATCTATGATCTCTTGAATGAAATGGATGAAGTTGAGCCAGGAAAAGGAAAGAAACAACCGCCGGTAAAGGGCGTCTGGAAAAGGAAATCTGTTTTCTGGGAATTGCCTTACTGGCCTCACCTAGACACACGTCACAGCATTGATGTAATGCATGTCGAGAAAAATGTCTGCGATAGCTTGCTTGGTCTGTTGCTCAATATTCCGGACAAGACAAAAGATGGGCCGAAGTCACGAGCAGACATACAACACATGAATATAAGACCTGAGCTGTGGGCAACCAGAGAAACGACCAAGACGGGAAAGAATGGTATCAGAATCAAGACCAGCTATCCTGCTGCCTGCTACACTCTGAGTAAAGACGAGCTCTATAGCCTCTGTGAATGCCTCTATGGTGTCAAAGTTTCTTCGGGTTACTCCACAAACATCCGAAAACTTGTTGACATGAAGACTCATCGACTTATTGGCATGAAGTCTCATGACTGCCACGTGATGATCACACAGATACTGCCTGTCGCAATTAGGGGTATCATGGAGCCAGGTGTCCGCAAGACGATCACGGATCTTTGTAACTTCTTCAACACTATCTGTCAGAAGTCAATCACGGTGCAACGCTGTCTGAAACTGAAGGCTAAGATCACTGTCATACTATGCGAACTTGAGATGTACTTCCCTCCAGCATTCTTCGATGTCATGGTACATCTCATGATCCGTATCGTCCCGGAGATACTGGACCTTGGTCCCGTGTTTTTGCACAACATGTACCCGTTTGAAAGGTACAATGGGGTTATCAAGCGCTATGTTCGTAACAGAGCGCATCCGGAAGGCAGCATCATCCAAGGCTATGTTACCGAAGAGGGCGTCGAGTTCTGCACAGATTACATGCGTGATCAAAAACCTATAGGTGTTCCAGTTTCGCGTCACACAGTGTCACACCCTGTTTTTCCTAATCGGGTCTTCCCGATAATCCAAAACCCTAAGCGCGTATATGCGTATATTCTCTTAAACTAAAAAGCCATGCATGTTTGGATTTTTGGAGTTATCATCGCATGTCATTGCATGGGGAGCTCTCGTGTTCCGTTGCACCCTCACGCAACAAAACCGGGTTGCCACCCGTCATCGCATATGCATTCAGAAAAACCCTAACCCTAGCCGGACACACGCACTGCATGACCTCGACACCCCAAAACCCTAGCATTGCGCGGCAACCTACCCAAAATTCTTTCCAACTCTCCGGAGATAACCCCTAATCATTCCCACACTCTCCCACAGTCTTGCCGCAGTCCAAAACCCTAAAACCCCTCATGTCGACCCAAACCCTAATTAGTTTTCCTTGCATCTAGAAATTAGAAAAGTGTGATCACATGTATTTTAACTTCTCCAATCTGTCCAGAAAAACTCCAGTGGCTTCTTGATTCTATTCTTCATCAACCTATGAGATAAATCTTGGATGTCCAGTTCAAAATTTTTGAATTACATTCAAAATTCAAATTAGGTCAAATCTTCCATTTGAACTACAGCCCCTCTATTCCTTGCTCGGAAAATTTCCCAAAAATTACTCAATGCCCATCTCAATACCCTTATTCCATTTCTGCAAAAACATTTCTACCTTCGGTACAAAAATCAACCAGGGCAGGCATCGAACACCTTGAACATTTCTACCTCTTCCATTGATTTTGAGCTCAACTGCCAACCACCTTGAGCCAGAACTCTTCCAACACCTTTACTTCACTCCAGGATCCTGTCCCCAACCCTTTTCTTCCCCAGCTCGTGCTCGCTAAGCAATCTTCAACTCTGGTGTCAATCCATGCCGGCATTGGCAAGGCTCAACTCACTCTATCTCTGCCTGACTCTGAGCCATCACTTCACCACCATCCTATCCGGTAGCATGTTCAACGTTGACACTGCCAGGCGCCCCTGCGGACACGCTCAGGCTCATGTGCGCAAACCCATGCCGGTCGGGACAGGCACTGACCTGACCTGGGCGCGCCCACGGGCATGGCCATGCCGAGGACAGGTGCGCACGCGCATAGCCGAGCCTTGCATCGCATTGACCCTGCCCCCTCTGATCTGAGTCAGCGCCGCAGTTGCCCTCAACCACCTCTGAGCCAGCCACGTCGCCGGCAAGGTCGCCGGGTTGCTGTAGCAAGGTCCACGGCGAGGACAGCGGCCGCGAAATCCCACGCTCAGCCTCCTCACTCGCCGCGCCTATTTAACGAGCCCCAGAACTCGCCACTTCCCCACCAACTCCCTCTGGAAACTCCCCAAACCTCCCCGAGCTCACCCTTGCCCCCAGTCTTCTTCCCCGACGAAGGCACCCGCCATTGCTCCGAGGAAGAATTCCCCAACTCCAGTGAAGAATTCCTCCTTTGGTCCTCTTCCTAAGCTTACTGGAACCCACTCTAACCTCCTCTAAGCTCCCTCTGCAGCTGAAGCTCTCTGGAACTCCCCCAACTACATTGCTCTGCCGCCTCTGTTCTGGACCGCGACGTAACCGTGCATCCAGCAAGCGCGTGAACTCGTTAACCACAAAAACGAAACCGTCACCTCCTCTGGAATCCATAGGTGCCAGCCGCTCCTTTTCTCTACCACTAAATCGCGTGCAATTTCTCGCCGTAGAGTTCACCGGAATCCTCGCCGGATCCCTAATTTCCTCACCGGAGTTCCTTCCCACGCGCGCCCGATCCTCCCTCCTCTCTGTTCTGACTTGAGGGCCCCCTCCACCGAAGCGGTACGCCGCCCTCGCCTCTGCCAGCGGGCCCGAGCAGCAGCCAGGCCCACTGTCGGGTTAACTGAAGCCGGCGCCGAGTTCCATTCCACGTCACCCCCCCCCCTGTTGAATAAAACCAGCCGGTTTTCTCTGATTCCATGCCCTATTCCCTCTGGTTCAACCAATACACCCAGATCCAAGCCGGTTCTCAAGGAACTCCCCAAATAAAAGTTTCTCAGAATTAAATTTTCCATCTTTTTCCTATAGAACACTTTTCGAAAATCTCAATACTTTTCCCTGTACAGCCCAGACCAGTAGCCACTTCCAAATTCAAAACTGTTTTCAAATTCCTTTTGAATATGGGTTCAATCTAGGTGTTCCAGCAGATTGTCTTGAGCATTTTAGAGCCTAACTCCAGTTGCATTCATCATGCATTCATGTTGCTTAGCTCCATGTTTTAAAAGGATTAGATAGATCCATGAAACCCTAAGCTCATAAGCATGCTCATATAGTGTTAAACCTCTTCAAATCTAGTTGATTAGTTGATGCATCCTATTGTCCAGTAGGTTTAACATCCAAAACTTGTCAATCACTCAGTAGCCATTTGTCCATAAGATGCATGAGTCCATAGCCAAAGGGAAGCATGTGCTTATCTCGAAACCCTAGAAACCCTAATCATCATTTCATGCATACATACATGTTCTTCTTAGGGTTACCTCCATCATGATCAACCTTTTCATGAAAATGTTAGGACCCCGCATGCATGCATGCTGATCATATCATTTGCTTGTTACGATGCTCGGTTCTTATTCGAAGTTTTCTCGAACGTGTAGTTGACGGTGTGAGATACGTGCGCCAGGACGAACCCGAAGCATCTCCGCGTCCGGAACCGAGCCAAGACTTGCCAGGCAAGCTCTCCGCCATTGATCATGTTGAATCCCAGTTTTACAAAATATTATTTTGTTTTCGAAACATGCATGCTATATTTTATCCCTGTTATTTTATGTAGAGTAGATATCACCGATGACAGGAAACCCTAGTCCGACCCCGTAATCCTTGTCGCCCTAGGACTATTGTATTCCGAAGATTTATCGGAAACTTAGGGTAGTGTATGTATATATATGCTTAGCCCCGCAGTAGATGACTTAGGTTTTCAAAAAGGAAAAGGAAAGCAACACCCCATATTTCATGTGATGAAATATCGAAACGGACCGTCGCGTCCGGTTGTAGAGGTGCATGGAAGGTAGGATATGCATGGTTGGGATATTCTACCGTAGAAGTGGTTCTGAAGAACCGAGCTAAAAAGGGAGAAGTTTTCGATCCGGGTTGGTAATGAAGGGTGTTGGAAGGGAGATGTTAAAGAGCGAGGTAAGGCCCGTCGTGGTTCTCGCTGCCCGTTTACGGGAGTGGAGTGGAGTCCTTCTCGGATCACCTAAGGACCTGTCTTAAGTGCCGTTTGGCCAAGTCTTACCGTACGACCACATGTCCTTTGTGGGAAGGACTTGATCTAGTAGCCGACCTGGACTAGCATGAACCCGTGGGCAGTTAGTAGAGTGCAGATGGGGTGGGGTACACTTCGAAGAGGGCAAACCCGGGGATACCGAGTTTCGCCCGCCACAAAGATGGAACACCAACCTCCTCGTGGCAGGGGTACTGATTCGAGCTAGGGGTGGGACATGTCTATTCTGACGGGTTCGTGGCTGGGTTCACAGCGGTGAAGAGTCTCGTTGTACTAGCTCTGGTAGTGTACCAGGGCCCGGTATGCCCAGGGTGAACTACATCGTGTGGGTAAAGTCGTACAACCTCTGCAGAGTGTTAAAACTATTCGAATAGCCGCGTCCGCGGTCATGGACGAACTTGGTCGGGCCACACTAAAGTAGTTTTGGCTCTCTGAGCCCCAAAAAGGATCTTTGGGTTATGGGTTTAAGGACGCGAACCGCCGTGTTCGCAGGGCGTCATGCCGTGTCAGGAAATGAGAAGGAGGGATTGACCCGTACCAGTAGGGCAACCCTGGAGTGAGGGACTGACCCGTACCAGTAGGGCAGCCCTGGACTGAGGTATTGACCCGTACCAGTAGGGCAAACCCAGTGTCACCGTAAGTACGAGGCGAGCGTCGTCTCCCTGAGGAACCGGTGACCACCAGGCCTTCCGGTGAAAAGGAAGTGCATAGTTATGAATCCCGTTGTTGTAGGGATGGCGGATTTGATTTCCCGTTGCAGTAGGGAAGTCAGATGCCGCGAGGTTTACGAAAACTGCTTTTATATCTATTTACTTATTTCAAATGCAAACTTACTTTCTCGCACAACATGAAACATAGGATAGAGCCATGTTATTGTTAAAGCCCGAGCATGTTCATATCCGTATTAAACTCCCCGGCGGAGTGCTTGCGAGTACATTCAATGTACTCACCTGGCTTGTTATGTGGCCAGACGATGAGGAGGAGTACCGGTCTGGCGATAGCGACAGCGACTTCGACGCGTAGGGTTTTCTCCCCAGTCTGTTGCCTGTGGATCGGCATACTGATGGGTTATCCACCGTATTTATTTTCCGCTGCTGTTTTTATTCGGCCAATAGGCCTGGTTTGTAAGAACTAAAGACCAAGTATGGTCGATGATTGTAATAAACGATGTATGGCATGGTGATGTTATCAAGTACTTGTGTGTATCGACTACTGATCCAGGGATCGATACAGTAAACACAAGGGTTTATCCGGCCTTAAAACCGGGTAGTCCACAAGCTTGGTATCAGAGCCTGCTGACTGTAGGGAAAACCCTAGATAGCATGGCCGATAGTTAGAGTCAAGGTTATAAAAACTATTTTCAAAAATAAAAACTCTAGTATCCTCATCCCTGCTGAAAATTGACTATCTGCTCATCCCTTCTATTTCTTTAATCACGACATGCTCACATGAATGTTTTAAACTTTTTAGATGGAAACGATCGAGAAGCATGACGAAACCTTTGCAGCCAAGACCCCAGGATTCCCGCAGCTGTTGCGTGAAGCCATCGCCCAATGTGGAGGACTGTCTCTTCCAGAGTACTATGTTTTCAAGCAGGAAATGACCAAGGCATCAACGGTGTATTGGGCTAGAGTCATCTTCTTCTGTAAGCGGAACGGAGATATCCAGACCTTCAGGTTCATCGGATCCCGAAGCCGAGCACCCGACCAAGCCATCCAGAGAGCAGCATACCAGGCACTTGCACATCTACGCAATGAGCTTATTGAGTTAGCTAACCATAGGGCTACTCAATTCTTCTCGCAGCACACTGCCATGAAGAATGTCCGAGTATACGTTTCGGCAGACCAAGAAGACGACCCCGCTATCGTGAATCTGGCACGATATGTGGAAGCTCAGGACACTCTGACCTACCAGGCCCTCATCGAGCTAAAGGAAGTTCACGACGAGCTGAATTATGTGCGAGAGCAATGGAAGCTATGCCTGGCGCAGCTGCAGAAAACCACCACCACCGCCATCAAAGAAGAAGCCCCTGAGCCCTGTGACATCCACGTCGTCAGTAAAGACCCACCACCGCCACCACTCAAGAGGCACCGTAGCAATACCCGCGCCTATCGGCGGAAGTTCACCCCAAGAGCCGGACCCTCCCGCGCAGCTCAAAGGACCGCCCAAGCCTACTCCAACTTTCTAAGGGAAAAAGGACGCGGAAGACAAAGGCGATTCGAAGGGAGACTCAAATGGAAGAGGACCAGCGGAAGATATGGTCAAGGAGCAGCCCGCAAGATAGACCGCTAGGGCTCAGTGCACCTGTTGCAATGAGCCATGTATCCCTGTGTTTAAATAAGTAGACGCTGCTTGTGTAATAGTAATGGACTGTGGTCCATAGGAACTTGTACTGTATTTTTAACTGTATCATGTGCGGCAAAACACGCCAGTAGGCGTGGTACCCTGCCTCACCTATCTTAAATAAAAGGCCAACTAGGCCAGTATTTCTAAAAACCCTATACCTATTTGCCAACAGCGAATGCCGCTAGCTGTCTCATCTCTCCGCCGCACCGCTTAATTGAGCCGTGCGCCCACAGTACCCCCTGTCCCCTGAAGTTGGACAGGTGTCCTCCCCTGTTTTTGAAATCAGAAGCTCCTTACTCGGCTATAAAAAGCCCTCCAACCAGCTATCTCCCCACTCCTACCTGCCTTTGCAACCAAACCAAGAACACTTCTAGCTTCTCTCTCCTTACTCTCCACCATCGTTGCCCAGCTAAGCCATGCCTAACGGTACGCTCTACCTCGAGACTACCGCGGCCAATCTTCCAGGGTTCACAGATATCCTGTGGACCATCGCCCGGCGAGCCCTCAAAGCAACTCAGCGACCGGAGTACGACGTCTTCAAGGAGGAGTCCGCCGACATCGCCAACGCGTACTGGGCGGAAGTACACGTCTACAAAGCCGACTCCCAGGGCGCCCCAGCTTTTCAGTTCTTCGGAAGATCCATGCCATCCCCCAACATGGCCATCCTAATGGCCGCTTGGGAAGCCATCTCCCGCCTCCACCACTTGGAACCGAGTGTGGACCGGCGTGCCTTCCACTACTACCCTCGCCGTGCCCTCGGCGAAGACGCCGTCTTCGCCAACACCCAAGCAGAACACGACCTAGCGGTGATCCACCTGACCCGCTACCTCGAGGCCCAACATGACATGCTCATCCGGCTTGCCGACTCCTTAATTCTGACTCGGCAAACCATCGTCCAGTTGCATGCTCTAATTGCCTCCCGTGACTCCACCACCTCCTCTACCAACGCCACAGCACCGGTGAATCCACCCTTGCTCGGAGTACCGGTCGCCAACGGCGTCAGCCACACGCACGTCCCAGTCGACGGGATACTTGGGACTGTTCACGGCGCATGCAGCCGCCTCCAGGGCCGCGCAACGCCGCAGGAACACCCCGGTCACCCCTCACAGCACTCCCAACCCCTCCGAGGACGGCGACGACCGTGCCGGAGTCATTCTATCTCAGCCTGTCCGCTTGGATGTAGACCAAGTGGACTAGAGCGTGGCTCTTAAGGAAGTACCCTTCCGGAGCCTATAACCGGTGTATTTTGTTGTACTGTATATTAGGGCTTAGCCCCGTGCCGCAGGCACTTGTATGTATAATCGGATAAGTGCCCTTAGGCACCTATCCGTAGGAATGTAATGGATTTCTTGAGTTTTCATTGCTTCTTGGTGGGTTGCCCCCACTACTATAGCGCTATTGCGCCATGATGTATTCGTTCTTGTGCGACACCAAACCCCCGAACTCCCTCTTACCTTGATCCCCTCTTACCTGTTCTTGGTGCAGCCCAAGATGAGTGGGAAGAGACCCGCAAATGACCGCGAAGAGTCAGTCCATGAGTCCGACCCGCTCAATGAAGCCAAGAAGGCTAAAGGAACGAAGGAGCAATCCAAAAACGCAGCAGGCGTACTGCCCTTGGTGCCCAAGAATAAAACACCTCGCCTTCCGGGGCAAAGCAAATCAGGCAGAGCCGAACATGAAGAAACACCACAAGGATCAGTTAACGCCAACGCGCAGCCAGAGCAACCCTTACCTCAACCACCCCAAATGAAGGACACCCTGGCACAAATATTACTAATGATGGAACAAAACCGTCAGGACGGGCAAGAGAACATCAGACAGCTCATACAGCATGGCGGAGCAGGAGGAAAAGGATCCTCCAATAAGTTATCAGAATTCCAGCGCACCTCCCCGCCTGTCTTCGCCCACTCAGTTGAACCCTTGGACGCCGACGACTGGCTGCGCGTCATCGAGAGCAAACTGGAAGTAGCACACTGCGAAGAGGACGATAAAGCCCTGTTTGCTGCACAGTACCTGCATGGCCCCGCCGCTGCTTGGTGGGAGAACTTTTGCAAGCAGCAATCGGGAACAAGAGCAATTTCTTGGAGCATTTTTAAGGACCGTTTCCGCAAACACCACATCCCTGCCGGACTGATTGGAATTAAGAAGCAAGAATTCCTGGCATTAAAACAAGGCTCCATGACGGTGACAGAATACCTGCACAAATTCAACCAGCTAGTTCGATATGCCGGATCCGACATGAACGAGGAAGAGTCCAAGATAGAGAAGTTCTTGAATGGACTGCTAGAGGTATACCAGTGTCACTTGGCAATCCAGGAACACGCCGACCTTCAAGATCTGGTTAACAAGGCCCTCATTCTGGAAGGGAAGCGCAATGCCTTGAGTGACATCCGCAAGCAGAAGAAGAGTCGAGGGACCATAGCAGAACGCCCTCCGCAACGCATCAAGCATGAGAAGCATTCCAGCCGCCAACCCAGCAAGTACCAGACCTACAGGACTGTACCACGCCCGCAGTACCATGCCCCCGTCCCCAGCAAGGTTTCTAACAACTCTTCCGCAGGCCCTGGAAGGGACTTGGAAAACCGAAACTGTTTCAACTGCGGAGAACCCGGGCACTTCGCCAGCAGATGCCCAAAGAAGCACCAGAATTCTTCTTCCCAAGGTGTAGCTGCTACCGGACGCCCCCAAGAACGCCATATGACCACCAGGAGCTACAGCTCCCGAAACCAGGGCTCGAACCGAGGACACGCCAATCACATCGACGCCGAGGAAGCACAGGAGGCCCCCAACGTAGCCATGGGTATGTTTCCCGTCAACTCAGTAATGGCTATTGTTTTATTTGATTCCGGGGCATCGCATTCAGTTGTGTCTCGCAAGTTTGCGGAGAACGATAATCTTGCATCTTGTCGCATGAGCAAACCAATGATCGTCCGAACCCCTGGGACCGAAATCGAAACTAAACACCAGTATCAGGATGCTAGCATCCGCATAAGGGGGATAGATGTCAAGGCAGGCTTATTAGTTTTGAGGTCGTCAAGGATCTTACCTATGTGGAGCGACCCTCACGTGTGCTTGAAAGCCAAGGACGACGCACCCGGAGCAAAGTAGTCAAATGCCACAAGATTCAAAGGAGAAGCCACACAGAAGAAGAAGCAACCTGGGAGCGAGAAGATTTTCTGTTGGAAAAGTTCCCTCATCTCCTTCCATCTGTAGAATCTCGGGGACGAGATTCGATTTAAGGGGGATAGGTTTGTCACACCCTGTTTTTCCTAATCGGGTCTTCCCGATAATCCAAAACCCTAAGCGCGTATATGCGTATATTCTCTTAAACTAAAAAGCCATGCATGTTTGGATTTTTGGAGTTATCATCGCATGTCATTGCATGGGGAGCTCTCGTGTTCCGTTGCACCCTCACGCAACGAAACCGGGTTGCCACCCGTCATCGCATATGCATTCAGAAAAACCCTAACCCTAGCCGGACACACGCACTGCATGACCTCGACACCCCAAAACCCTAGCATTGCGCGGCAACCTACCCAAAATTCTTTCCAACTCTCCGGAGATAACCCCTAATCATTCCCACACTCTCCCACAGTCTTGCCGCAGTCCAAAACCCTAAAACCCCTCATGTCGACCCAAACCCTAATTAGTTTTCCTTGCATCTAGAAATTAGAAAAGTGTGATCACATGTATTTTAACTTCTCCAATCTGTCCAGAAAAACTCCAGTGGCTTCTTGATTCTATTCTTCATCAACCTATGAGATAAATCTTGGATGTCCAGTTCAAAAATTTTGAATTACATTCAAAATTCAAATTAGGTCAAATCTTCCATTTGAACTACAGCCCCTCTATTCCTTGCTCGGAAAATTTCCCAAAAATTACTCAATGCCCATCTCAATACCCTTATTCCATTTCTGCAAAAACATTTCTACCTTCGGTACAAAAATCAACCAGGGCAGGCATCGAACACCTTGAACATTTCTACCTCTTCCATTGATTTTGAGCTCAACTGCCAACCACCTTGAGCCAGAACTCTTCCAACACCTTTACTTCACTCCAGGATCCTGTCCCCAACCCTTTTCTTCCCCAGCTCGTGCTCGCTAAGCAATCTTCAACTCTGGTGTCAATCCATGCCGGCATTGGCAAGGCTCAACTCACTCTATCTCTGCCTGACTCTGAGCCATCACTTCACCACCATCCTATCCGGTAGCATGTTCAACGTTGACACTGCCAGGCGCCCCGCGGACACGCTCAGGCTCATGTGCGCAAACCCATGCCGGTCGGGACAGGCACTGACCTGACCTGGGCGCGCCCACGGGCATGGCCATGCCGAGGACAGGTGCGCACGCGCATAGCCGAGCCCTGCATCGCATTGACCCTGCCCCCTCTGA
This sequence comes from Stipa capillata, assembly GCA_019208055.1. NCBI lineage: Eukaryota > Viridiplantae > Streptophyta > Magnoliopsida > Poales > Poaceae > Stipa > Stipa capillata. The sequence continues at coordinate 251,291 of JAGXJF010003011.1, forward strand.
TCTGAGTCAGCGCCGCAGTTGCCCTCAACCACCTCTGAGCCAGCCACGTCGCCGGCAAGGTCGCCGGGTTGCTGTAGCAAGGTCCACGGCGAGGACAGCGGCCGCGAAATCCCACGCTCAGCCTCCTCACTCGCCGCGCCTATTTAACGAGCCCCAGAACTCGCCACTTTCCCCACCAACTCCCTCTGGAAACTCCCCAAACCTCCCCGAGCTCACCCTTGCCCCCAGTCTTCTTCCCCGACGAAGGCACCCGCCATTGCTCCGAGGAAGAATTCCCCAACTCCAGTGAAGAATTCCTCCTTTGGTCCTCTTCCTAAGCTTACTGGAACCCACTCTAACCTCCTCTAAGCTCCCTCTGCAGCTGAAGCTCTCTGGAACTCCCCCAACTACATTGCTCTGCCGCCTCTGTTCTGGACCGCGACGTAACCGTGCATCCAGCAAGCGCGTGAACTCGTTACCCACAAAAACGAAACCGTCACCTCATCTGGAATCCGTAGGTGCCAGCCGCTCCTTTTCTCTACCACTAAATCGCGTGCAATTTCTCGCCGTAGAGTTCACCGGAATCCTCGCCGGATCCCTAATTTCCTCACCGGAGTTCCTTCCCACGCGCGCCCGATCCTCCCTCCTCTCTGTTCTGACTTGAGGGCCCCCTCCACCGAAGCGGTACGCCGCCCTCGCCTCTGCCAGCGGGCCCGAGCAGCAGCCAGGCCCACTGTCGGGTTAACTGAAGCCGGCGCCGAGTTCCATTCCACGTCACCCCCCCCTGTTGAATAAAACCAGCCGGTTTTCTCTGATTCCATGCCCTATTCCCTCTGGTTCAACCAATACACCCAGATCCGAGCCGGTTCTCAAGGAACTCCCCAAATAAAAGTTTCTCAGAATTAAATTTCCCATCTTTTTCATATAGAACACTTTTCGAAAATCTCAATACTTTTCTCTGTACAGCCCAGACCAGTAGCCACTTCCAAATTCAAAACTGTTTTCAAATTCCTTTTGAATATGGGTTCAATTCTAGGTTGTTCCAGCAGATTGTCTTGAGCATTTTAGAGCCTAACTCCAGTGGCATTCATGCATGCATTCATGTTGCTTAGCTCCATGTTTTAAAAGGGTTAGATAGATTCATGAAACCCTAAAACCATAAGCATGCTCATATAGTGTTAAACCTCTTCAAGTCTAGTTGATTAGTTGATGCATCCTATTGTCCAGTAGGTTTAACATCCAAAACTTTGTCAATCAACTCAGTAGCCATTTGTCCATAAGATGCATGAGTTCAATAGCCAAAGGGAGCATGTGCTTAATCTCGAAAACCCTAGAAACCCTAATCATCATTTCATGCATACATACATGTTCTTCTTAGGGTTACCTCCATCATGATAACCTTTCATGAAAATGTTAGGACCCCGCATGCATGCATGCCGATCATATCATTTGCTTGTTACGATGCTCGGTTCTTATTCGAAGTTTTTCCGAACGTGTAGTTGACGGTGTGAGATACGTGCGCCAGGACGAACCCGAAGCATCTCCGCGTCCGGAACCGAGCCAAGACTTGCCAGGCAAGCTCTCCGCCATTGATCATGTTGAATCCCAGTTTTACAAAATATTATTTTGTTTTCGAAACATGCATGCTATATTTTATCCCTGTTATTTTATGTAGAGTAGATATCACCGATGATAGGAAACCCTAGTCCGACCCCGTAATCCTTGTCGCCCTAGGACTATTGTATTCCGAAGATTTATCGGAAACTTAGGGTAGTGTATGTATATATATATGCTTAGCCCCGCAGTAGATGACTTAGGTTTTCAAAAAGGAAAAGGAAAGCAACACCCCATATTTTCATATGATGAAATATCGAAACGGACCGTCGCGTCCGGTTGTAGAGGTGCATGGAAGGTAGGATATGCATGGGTTGGGATATTCTACCGTAGAAATGGTTCTGTAGAACCGAGCTAAAAAGGGAGAGGTTTTCGATCCGGGTTGGTAATGAAGGGTGTTGGAAGGGAGATGTTAAAGAGCGAGGTAAGGCCCGTCGTGGTTCTCGCTGCCCGTTTACGGGAGTGGAGTGGAGTCCTTCTCGGATCACCTAAGGACCTGTCTTAAGTGCCGTTTGGCCAAGTCTTACCGTACGACCACATGTCCTTTGTGGGAAGGACTTGATCTAGTAGCCGACCTGGACTAGCATGAACCCGTGGGCAGTTAGTAGAGTGCAGATGGGGTGGGGTACACTTCGAAGAGGGCGAAACCCGGGGATACCGAGTTTCGCCCGCCACAAAGATGGAACACCAACCTCCTCGTGGCAGGGGTACTGATTCGAGCTAGGGTGTGGGACATGTCTATTCTGACGGGTTCGTGGCTGGGTTCACAGCGGTGAAGAGTCTCGTTGTACTAGCTCTGGTAGTGTACCAGGGCCCGGTATGCCCAGGGTGAACTACATCGTGTGGGTAAAGTCGTACAACCTCTGCAGAGTGTTAAAACTATTCGAATAGCCGCGTCCGCGGTCATGGACGAACTTGGTCGGGCCACACTAAAGTAGTTTTGGCTCTCTGAGCCCCAAAAAGGATCTTTGGGTTATGGGTTTAAGGACGCGAACCGCCGTGTTCGCAGGGCGTCATGCCGTGTCAGGAAATGAGAAGGAGGGATTGACCCGTACCAGTAGGGCAACCCTGGAGTGAGGGACTGACCCGTACCAGTAGGGCAGCCCTGGACTGAGGTATTGACCCGTACCAGTAGGGCAAACCCAGTGTCACCGTAAGTACGAGGCGAGCGTCGTCTCCCTGAGGAACCGGTGACCACCAGGCCTTCCGGTGAAAAGGAAGTGCATAGTTATGAATCCCGTTGTTGTAGGGATGGCGGATTTGGTTTCCCGTTGCAGTAGGGAAGTCAGATGCCGCGAGGTTTACGAAAACTGCTTTTATATCTATTTACTTATTTCAAATGCAAACTTACTTTCTCGCACAACATGAAACATAGGATAGAGCCATGTTATTGTTAAAGCCCGAGCATGTTCATATCCGTATTAAACTCCCCGGCGGAGTGCTTGCGAGTACATTCAATGTACTCACCTGGCTTGTTATGTGGCCAGACGATGAGGAGGAGTACCGGTCTGGCGATAGCGACAGCGACTTCGACGCGTAGGGTTTTCTCCCCAGTCTGTTGCCTGTGGATCGGCATACTGATGGGTTATCCACCGTATTTATTTTCCGCTGCTGTTTTTATTCGGCCAATAGGCCTGGTTTGTAAGAACTAAAGACCAAGTATGGTCGATGATTGTAATAAACGATGTATGGCATGGTGATGTTATCAAGTACTTGTGTGTATCGACTACTGATCCAGGGATCGATACAGTAAACACAAGGGTTTATCCGGCCTTAAAACCGGGTAGTCCACACACAGGCAGGCTCGACGGTAAAGGTGTGATCGGACATAAAAATTTACATGTGTATCGATCGGACAGATCAGATGACTACAACAGAGCACATTTTGTGGTGCTGCAACACTTGGCTGTGGTACGGCCTTATATTCAGATCCACATGAAACATTTGCGCGAAGCGAATCCAAAAAAGGGCATAGTTGCGCTCACGAAAGAACATAACGCAAAGTTCTCCCGGTGGCTAAAGGACTACTGGTACGAAAGGGAGCCGACAAATAGAGAAGAAGAAACCGTCCGAATGTTGTCACAAGAACCCGATAACAAAGTCGTGACGTGGCAATCGTATGATATCAATAGATACACATTCTATACCGAGGCTCAAGACCGGCGCAGTACGTACCAGAACTGCGGTGTAACGCAGGAGTCTAGAACTGGTCATCATGGCAAGAAGTGTAGGTACTACGGCGTGATCGAAGAGATCTGGGAACTTGACTACACCGTGACCAAGATCCCCATGTTTCGTGTCAGATGGGCGAAAGACGTCAGAATCGAAGATATGAACACCAGTACCATGGTGATACCTCCACCGATCCCTACGGAGTCACGACAAGTCAAATCAATCAGTCCCAAGGATGAGCCATGGGTATTAGCCAAACAGCTCGCCCAAGTGTTCTACATAACAGATCCAAAGAATAAGAAGCGCGTTGTCGTGAGGAAAGGGAAAAGGAGTATTGTCGGAGTCGATGGTGTAGTTGACGAAGAGGATTACGACCAGTTCGACGATCCGGACACAGAAGAAGAAGATGTTGATGATCGAACGAGCAAGAGGCACAAAGTTCTCAGGATGCGTGCCCGTACATAAGACGCAGCCACAACGAAGGCCTGACGTATACCACCAAGAAGATCAGAAGTACTATTGAGAAGCGTGTCAAAGACGATGAAATCTAGGTTTCCGATCAATTCAGAATTAAGGAATCTCAATATGTTCGGAACTTCGTGAAATAGCTAGGTCAATATGTAATAATATCATTTTATCGAATTGAATGGTTAATATATCATATATGTTTGGAATATGCTGCATCTATCCACTGCACAAACCATAAAATCAGCCCTTATACTCCTCGGCCCTCGCTGCGCCTTAAAGGGCTCCGGGAGAAGGGGCGCCGGGTGGCGGTGGACGTGACGTGACATGAGTGAAGAATTAAACACACGTGTCGCATGTATGCTCTAAGTCACTACGCAAAATCCTAAAATCAGCGGCAAAACAGGAAATCTCCGCAAAACTGGAAACAAAGCAAACCAGCAAAAGTGGGGATAGTGTGTGATCCTAAAAGAACTTCTACTGACGGGCAAATTAATCCTAACCCGTCAGTAGAAAGCTCGGCGGAAACCCTAATTTTAAATCACTGACGGGCACGGTTTTAGGGCCCGTCAGTGGATGTGAACTTCCACTGACGGGCTTATAGTGTTATGCCCGTGAGTGAAACTCACGTTAACTTCCACTGACGGGCACTGAGGTGCGCCCGTTAGTGATGATGCCGCCCTACTTAACTGACACTTAGCCAAATTTTTCACACACTCGCCCGCGTGTTCTTTTCGAACCAACCGCGTGCTCCCGTGAAGAACCCCGCCGCCAGGTTGCCGCCGCCGCCGCCCTCCTCCACCGTCGAGCTCCTCCTTCGCCGCCGGCCTCCTCCTCCGCCCTCCCCCACCGCCCTCCTCCGCCGCCGGCCCTCCCCCTCCTCCTACACCGCCGGCCTCCGCCCTCCTCCTACACCGCCGGCCTCCGCCCTCCCCCTCCTCCGCCGCCGCCGCCCTCCCCCTCCTCCTACACCGTCGGCCCTCATCCTCCACCACCGCCCTCCCCCTCCCACGGCCCTCCCCCACGGCCCTCCCCCTCCACCGCCGGCTCCCGTGAGGTGCAAATATTTTTGTTTTGGCTTTTTTTTAGTTCATGCAACTGGATTGTGAGATGATTATGAATGATTATGCAAATGGATTATGAATTATTATGCAAATGGATGATTATGTATATACATTGTGAGATGATTATTGTTTTGGCTTTTTTTTAGTTCATGCAACTGGATTGTGAGATGATTATGAATGATTATGCAAATGGATTATGAATTATTATGCAAATGGATGATTATGTATATACATTGTATGTATATTGTGATTTGTGATTATGTTATTTTTCGTTCGACGAATGTATGGATGGGCGGGGAGATGGATTCACCGAGGAGTCGAAATAAGGATTGTACAGTGTATCGATTGTACAGTCCCCTTTTATTACTTGATTTTGCTTCATTGAGATTCGTTGCTAGTACATATCTTTGATAGTCAGTCCCCTTTTATTACTTGAAGTCTGCTTCTTTCTCATATACATCCATTTATTACTTGAAGTCCCCTTTTATTACTTGATAAATTGATATCGTTAGATTCATCATAAAATATAGGTTCATAATGTAGAGTATAATATGTGTGTTGGGAAAGATCTATTGTATTCCTTTATCTTACGATAAAATAACAATGCACAAAGTGCATGCTTATTAATTTCCTTCATGTTATCGTTATATCTCTTCTTTTTCAGCTTTGAATACTTCTAGATTGAGGTGTTTCTTAATAGTTCTTCTTAGATCATGCTTGAGTAATGTCCCTTTCTATATGTTATCTCTTTATGATTTTCCTAAGTGTGCCTTTTGAGGAGGAAGTAATGAACATGTGCCTTTCTATCACACAACTTTTTGTCTGCTCTAAGTTCAAACCATTAGCAAACCATTATGCAGTTAGTAGATTGAAAATTTCTATCCTTTTTCCTTCGTAATGTGACGTATAATTGTGTATGCAGCTACGATCATTTTTCAAGTTTCTTAATATATCGGAAATGGACTCGTCACCAACCCGGGAAGTAGCCCGCGTAGATGATGACATCGCGGCGCCCCTAGACGTGGCAGCCCCTATTGACGCCCCGCTCCTAACCGATCAAACAGCCCCCGAGTCGGCCATTGAACCTGCCGTCCAGGCGGAGAATGTACCTTCGGCTCCTACACCTCCCACGGCGCGAGATGAAGAGAGTGCGTCTGGCTCGTCAGACGCTTCTCGATCAAGCGAGTCAGGGTCAGAGGAACAGGAGGTGCCGGAGCCGTCGTCAGCAGCAGAGAAGCCGAAGAGACGGTACAACCCTAGAGGAGGGAACCAGCTGACGAACGAGACATTCGTCGTCACTCGGGTCGGCGTGACAGGTGTTCCTGCAAGTCCCGAGAAGGCAGCGAAGTCGTTCAGCAACACGTGCGGGTGCATCGTCCGCGAGCATGTCAGGATCACATGCCAGGACTTCAAGAAAATGACGGACGGCCAGAAAAAGGTCCTCTTCGACAAGCTCTGGGATAAGTATGCTGTCCCAGAGGCTGACAAGGAAAGAGTCCGAAGAAAAGCGGACAGCATCATGTGTGCCGCGCTAAGGACATGGCGATATGAAGCAAGGAAACTGCTAGACGCCGATTTCGATACTGTAATCAAACAGAAATGGCCAAAGGTAGAACTCGAGCACTGGGAGGAGTTCGTTGCGGACATGAAGAGTGACGAATTCAAGGAGAAGAGTCACCGGGCGAAGGAGCTGCGCGCGAAGAACAAATTCCCCCACCACCTTGGCAGCCGAGGTGTTCCTGGGAAGAGACCGATCTGGGAGAAAGAGGACGCCGCGCTGATAGCGGCTGGGAAACCGGTTCCCTTCGCCGATATCGAGCAGGAACGCGCCCAGATCTGGATGAGGGCGCACACAGTTTCGGACCCAGCCACTGGGACTCCTATCATCACGGACCCTGAGCTTCAGGCGGTCTCCGAAAGACTGGTAAAATCTAAATCCGATGTCTTCTTCGAATATACTGTTGTGCTTCCAGTTCGCTAACGGTCCGTACTTGTGCCGTTTACGTTGCAGAGGCAGCTGTCCCAGCAGCCTGCCAGCTCCCAGGAATCCGTCCAGAGCCAGAGGTGGGAAGACCATCTCTCGAAGGCTCTAGGGACGAAGGAGAAGACAGGGCGTGTCCGGGGGATCGGGAGCGGGGCTATCTGGGACGCAGTGTTTCCCCAGGACCGCGAGGCTGCCCGCCAGAGGAGGAGAGGAAGGCAAACATCTCTAATGCAGGAGATGATAAGGGCAGCCCAGGAGGCTGGCAAGTTGGCGGCCCAAGAATTTTTAGCGTCTAAAGGCTACGATGCGTCTCGGCCACCTGTCCATCCTCATGGACATCAGGGCTCCTATCCTGCTGGATGGAGCAGCTGCGCCTCAGCCTCCGACAATGCCCCCGAGTCGCCAAGTCCCGTCGAAGACATCGCTGTAAGTTTCGTCGCGACCATGAATCACTTACATGAGGGCTCTAATTAATAGAATTGTGCAGATAACAATGCTCTAATTCGACACATTGTTTATTACGCAGGACCCCACGAAATGCCACCTCACAATCCCCTTGCCTGGCGTGAAGAAGACGGTTGCACACGGCCTAGTCTTCCCAACGGCGGAGGGCGCGACATGCCACAACGTTGCAATACCTCCCCACATGGCGAGGGTGCAGGTGGACCGCGTCGTCGCCGAGTTCAGTGACGTCACAGTCCCTGTCGCCCCTGAAGAGGATGTCACGAAGCTGGGAGACTGCAAAGGGTACTACATCCTGTGGCCGAAGAGCCAGATAACTATCCTCGGGGTGTCATCTCCTAGTACGTCAGCCATCCCCTCTCCATCAGCCGGAGCCGGCCCGTCTCCGCTCGGCGTGTGCAGGACGCCGGTTTCGTTCGATGATCGGGACGACGATCTTGGCGGGCAGCAGCACACGACGATCCTTCCGTCCCAGGAGGAGGAGCAACCCAAGAAGGACTCGCCGCCCCGTGAGAAGCGCACCAAGCATCGCCATGACCCGAGCGCAGCGGAAAAGAAGATCTTATCTCCAAGCACGCTCAATGCCGCGGTGGGCGAAGCGTTGACGGGAGGCAAGAGGGCCTCCTCTCCGGAGCCGGAGAGGAAAAGAAAAAGACCACACAGGCGGGGCGGCACCGCTGCGAAGGAGGCAAGCAAGGACAGCAAGAAGAAGGCCTTATCCTTCCAGACATCTGCCGAAACCATCAAGAAGCCTCGACGAATAGTGTACGAGGCAGGTGAGCCCTTGGTCCCAGATGATGAGGTGCAGAGGTTGCCCACGCAGATGAAACTGCTCCATGACACGATCATGATGAGGGCACGGAATCGGGATGATTATGTGCAACACTTTAAGGTCGAGGTGCCTAAAGATTTCGGTTTCTTCCTCGACAAACAGCACGACACCTTCGACATCAATTTTGAAGATATATTTAATTTGTTCAACCTCTTCCGGCTCGACACCATGCTCGTCAGGCTATGGGCGCTTTACCAAGCCCAAGAGACTAGGCGTCTGCCCAGCTGCGCTTTTGGAATAATCGATCCGATCATCATGAACGAGTACTATATACGAGAAGCGAAGCAGGTCCTAACAGATTTTATCACCGCGTCATTGATATACCATAAGGATAAGGACTACTTGCTCATGCCATACAACCCCCCGTAAGTTACTTACTAGCGTTCCTAGTTTGCTGTTCTTAATCACGTATCCCCGTCTGTTTATATTCCTTTGTTACCTTTTACGCAGCGACCACTGGATCCTCATCGTCATCCACAAGCCTTCCAGAATGATATACTATTTTGATTCCCAAAGAAGTGCCAAGCGGGACTTCTCAGGAATTAAGGAAGTTCTGGAAGACGCCTTTTGGGAATACAACTTGCGGGGGGAGGAGCAGAGAGCAAGAGCAAGAAGCTGACCCACAAATTCAACTTCCCTTGCAGGCAACAGCCGGAAAATAGTGTTACATGTGGGTATTACGTCTGCGCTCACATAGACGCGTTCGTCATGTCCCACAACCCGCAGTGGAGCCAGGACCAGTTCAATAACTTCATACACGACCTGGCCGAGGAAAAGTACGACTGGAGGAAGGACTTTGCCCGCATCCAGAAGACCTTCGCGTACGTCATCAACAACGAAGTCATCCGGCCAAGCGGAGATTTCTACGCGGGAGTCCAATTACCCCCTTCCCGCCGCCCTGCAAGTACTAGCGAAGCGTCGTAGACGTAGATTAGTAGGGCTAGTGAGAATAAACATTGTTAAATTCAATTGTTTGTCGTTTTAATTCGTTGTAAACTTGTTTTTATATGTGTATTTACTATTTGTGATATTAATTTGGTATATGTGATTCATATTTCTGATATTAAATGTTACATATGCTTAATATTTGACATATTAATTGCTGTATATTATTCATATTGCCTTTCCAGAAAAAATTTAAAAAAAAGTGTGATCATACTTTCACTGACGGGCACAGAAACGTACACGTCAGTGGAAATAGCTCATCGCTGACGGGCGAGGAATAAGGGCCCGTCAGTGAAAGGCACTGTCAGGATGTTTCCAGGCACCCTGCACTGCATCTCTGCTGACGGGCGAGTTGGGCCCGTCAGTGAAAGTGGACATCTACTGACGGGCTTTGTGCTCGTCAGTGAAAGTTGGACTTCCACTGACGCGACGTTAGTGACGGGCTGGAAACCCGTCAGCGGTGGGGTTTTAGTGCCCGTCAGTGAAGGGGTTTTCTGAGGTAGTGTCAATTACTTGTGGGGAACTCGTCTTGACACCAGGGGAAGCAACGAATGCATCGTACATTCATCGATCCCCTATCCTTGCACATTTTTCTAACAACACTCGGTGCAACTCTCAAATTCACACACGAACCACCACAGGTATAAAAATCGAATTGACGAAGCTTGAAAAATAACAAAATCACCATCCGTCTGTCACCTGTCATTATTGAACGAAAATTCCTCCTCAAGAACATCTCCAGTCCACCTCCCTTCTTCATCCCCATCCCAATATTAGGGTATTTTTCTCTAAAAACGCCTCCAGCCCGCTACCCTTCTCACTCCGTACTCCGTACCCCTGTAGCAGTCCTTATCCTCCACTCCCGAGTCTGCATCGCTGGGGACCGAAGCCGGACTTCCCAAATCGCCAACCGCCGCCTCCCCTATCTCCTCCTCGCGTTCCCGCCCGCCCTCGGAGCCTTCCCTCCCTCAGCGGCGGCCGCCTCCCCCCGCCTCCCCGAGCACCGCCGCTTCCCCGAGCAGCTCCGCCTCATCGAGCACCGCCGCCTCCCCGACCACGTCTGCATCCCCTAGCACCGCCGCCTCCCCGAGCAGATCGACGCTGCCGAGCACCGCCGCCTCCCCGAGCAGATTCACCCTCCCGAGCTCCGCCGCCTCCCCGAGCAGATCTGCCCTCCCGAGCACCGCCGCCTCCCCGAGCAGCTCCTCCGCCTCCGTGAGCACCGCCGCGCCCCCAAGCAGCTCCGCCTCCCCGGATCCAGCGACCTCGTCGTGACTGCTAGTGCGTGCTTTTCTACAACCGTGTTTTAGTTCGTTCGGTTCTTCAGTAGATTGTGATTCAAAACGACCTTGCTTGCATTGTGTTGATCTGGAAGTGGTTGTGTGTGATCTGGATTGGTGCATTCTACTACGCATTAGCTCTGCAATTCTCCCCTACAAAAAATGCTATGCAATTTGATTCCCTCGTGGAACCAGCAAAATTCAGCTCAAATTAGTCTCATAGTTATTTCTATATGAAGAACTCCGGCCAAGGTTTTTTCACTGAAGAGTTAGTCCAGCGGCTCAGGAGAGGTGAATGTAGTTTGTAAATATGATGCAGCCTATTCAGATGATGTTTAGCAATTGCTATGCAAATTAGAAGGCTTGTTTACAGTTAAAATCAATCACACTGGAGGTTTCTGCAAAAGCTTTCTTCTAGTTGAGTATTGTTATCAACTTTTGCATGAATTAATCCAGTTCTGGGAGGATTAGCTATTGAGGATTTTGTAATCAATTTTTGCATCGAGCTATTGAGGATTTAACTAGGTCTTCTGTCCAAAACCGTTCACTTTACGTCCCCTGGTTATCAAAACCGTGCTTCTCATGGATGATTAACCAAATTGCTAATATCCTTCAGAGAAATAGGGCATTGCCAATTACTTGTTTCTAGGATTTCCTTGGATTTTGGTGGCCATTGAAAGTGGTTGATTCGATGCGAGCATCAAACACTTTGTCAGCTTGCTTGTGCAGGGATCGGGAAGTGATGTGTTCGTGTAGCTTTTTGAGGAGAAGTGCCTAGGTACATCAATCTGCCATGAAGAGTGAAGAACAATTTCACATCATCATTTGCATCTATCCATGCTCTTGCTTCCACCTTACTGGAAATGCAGCCCAGCGGAAGCTATTTGATGAACTGGGAATACAGGCGAAAGATTAAGCTATTCTTTTTGTTGTTATTGATGAGAAAATGTGGGTGCATATGTTGTAAGAACTGCAAATAGTCCATGAAGAAAAATTTGAGTCTTCTTATGCGAGTTCTATTACTTTGTTAAAATTCAATTCATAATATGTTAGTTAGATGATATTAATAAAATATAGAAGAATGGAATATAGGGAGTGAGATTTGGGAAGTGGGTTGGAGTAGAAAAAAAATTAGGAAGTGAATTTTTAAGATGACTTTCCAAATAGAGATTTGGTCAGTCAAATTTGGTTAGTGGGCTGGAGATGGTCCAGCTAGACAAACTGCATACCATCCACGAAATAGCTCGGTTGTCCCCCGTCCCCACGCTTGGCCGCTTCCTGTGAATGCAGCAAACCAAACACGAACGTCTTGATCGACCGATGGCGCTACCTCTAGAGAAAACAGGATGCTGTTACGTGTTCACATCAGACGATCGATCGAGCGTGACGCCCAGAAAAGACTACGTGCGGACATGGCAGGGCGAAGCACGACGGGTTTAGTGTAAAAACCAACGTTGATGCATGCATGGGGGCACCGCTGCGTTTCTAGGCGATGGAGCCCAGATCGCAGGCTAGAATGCAATTTCCTCATCCTCACATGGACATGTCCGTCCCATGTCACGTCCCAAGGCCAAGCGTACATGATTTCAGTTGAAATCTGGAGCGATAATTTAGTTGGGTGCTGGGGACCTTCCTGCCTGGACGTCAGGCTAATCGACACTGTGGACCGCTTATCTTCGCTGTCTCCCCTCTAAAGGCTCTGCTCACCAAACCAAAAACAGGGCACCTGAGAATGATGGGTGGCGCTGTTACTGTTGCAATCATCCATTATGGGCAATAAACGATGACAAAGATAATCATTGGGGGCTAATGAAGCAAACAAGTGACTGATATCACTGGTTAAATGCATGGCTTGTTACTTACATTTTGAACGGTAGATATTGTGTACGAATTTTGGAGAAAAGGAAAGAATAAACCCTCACTTTCGCCAGAAGTTTCGGCTTTAAATGATTTCTTAAAATTAAACTGTATTCGTATCTGGCTCACAATGGCCGTGTGAACATGGCAATTTGCACTAGTTGAGTGCCATCAGTATATTGAAATAGATCTGGCAGGTCCAGTTGGAGGAAGGCAACATGTCTCATGCAGCAAAAGAAAAAAAAAGGGTTCACACATCTGATAACTCACCACTAGAGCATATTACAATGCTCCTGCTGCTGTGCACAGTGGGTCATAATTAAACCTGATTTCCAAGAATCGGCCCATCTGGAGCTCAGAGATTGCTGCTGTTACTTGCTAGCACATCAACTGTTCGGAAACAGAAAATTAGCAATGAAGAGCTGTGCAGATCCCAGAAATGAAGAAGGAGAAATATAACTACAGTGCACAGCTCGAAATATGCCATGAACCCTGTGTTCCTTGCCCTCTGAGCAACCACACATGACCCTGCTTATGCTTCTCCAGAGGAGATGGCACAGTGGCATATCTCATGAATATGCCTTTAAGGCAAGAGCCCAAACTTGCGAGCCATGCAGAAAAGCACCAACGTAGGTAATAATGCTACGCAATGGTGCATTCTTGCAATCAGTTTCTGGTTTGGACACATGAAAAATTCCAAACCAAATCGACAGAAATATCAAGTAACTTTCACTATCCTTATCGTCTTCATATTCTCCTTCTTTTAATGTATATATTGAATAATCTTCTTTGGGCAGGAGCCTATCCAAAATGCAAGTCAGCCTACCTGAAGTAGTCCGACTGGCACATCTAGAGTTCAATCACAAGTTAATTAGGAATATGTTATACTAGTTATTAAACACCTATTGTTCGACAGTTTGCTAGTTTTCTGTATTATTCAATTGCTCTAACTATTTAGGCTAGATGCTGTAGAAGACAGGCAACTTGTGGGCTGCCGCTGGTCAAAAGTCAAAACACACCGCCAAGCATAGATCGCAAATTCAGCGACTTAAAATACAAACAAAAGAAAAAAAAACTGTGAATAGATGCGCACGAGTTCATTTCATTATGGCACATGGCGATTAAATAAGTGGTGATTACTTGTTTTTGTATGTAGCACATGCATGGGCAATGCTGATTAATCCAGCATTGCTTGCAAGGATGAAAAAGACGCGCTTAAGACTCAAAAACAATTCACATCGCGACAAAAACAAGAGTGCCTAGATGATGTCTAGCTGGATTGCTGCTAGAGAAAGAATGACAAGTCATCGCTGTGAAATGGACAGCGATCACATCTTAATAAAGTAACAGCTACATCAAGACAAGTAGCTGTATGAGGAGTTGTAGGAAACAACGTGATGAACATGGCAGAAAGAATTAACAGGGATTAATTAAACAGAGTTGGTCAGGAAGAGAATTGATAGAAGCGTGCTAGAGTGTTAGCACCATACTATGTTTTTTTTATAGTTATGAGTCCCATGCATGTATAATCCGGCCACAATTTCCACTGAAACAAATACGATGGCCTCGGCAGGATTTTCCTTTCGTTCTTCCTCTCTGTTGTTGATGAAATCTAGTTCTTTTGGGGTTATAGTTAATAGTTCTTTCTTAGTTCCATCTCTACTTCAAAACTGGACATGAGACTCGGTTCTCTTGCATATTCAGATATTCTTGACTAGAAATATAATTTTACTTCTAATCTTTATACAAAACATAAAGGCATATGACTAATATGAAAACTTTACAATTATGTCGATACATACTGTACTAATATACTATATATACATCAGACTGGTCCATTACCAAAAACCAAAATGTCCCATGCCATGCCAATATGCAAAACAGAATGATCACCGGAATGGAGTTAACAAGTGCGACAACGTTTTCATTCACGTTGGTATTCACACATGCAGCCACAGCGGAAAGCAAAGACAATAATGTCACAAAGAACTAAACTCCAAAGGCAAGATGACGAGGCAAAGGAGTGCAAAAAAAAGGTGATGAGGCGACCCATAGCTTTCTTGTGTGTGATTGTGTTGAAAAAATGCCGGTTTGTAGATGCAAGCCTACAAAGTGTCAAGGGCCTAAAGTTGCATCACAAAGGACAACTTTTGCAAAAGAAAATGGACAAACGACAACCTTATCTAGATATGTGTAATGGCCCATGCTCTTTCTCTATGGACCATCTAATTGTTGCTGTCAAAATAAAAGGCAGTTGCAACAACATTGCATTCGTCTAGGAACAACAATACAATGGATTCACTGGTTTACTTGACTTGTACCGATTCCTGTGTAAGCCCAACTCAGCCTACTGACCTATCCAACATGCAAAGCCCATTTTTCTTGGCCCAACAGGGTAACTCCATGTGCTCCCATGAATTATCCATTTCATAAGATAGCAGCAATAGGATGAAATGACAATATAACTGCACATCTAAAGATGGAGAACTTATAAAGACATTAAATGAAGTTTAAGCATTGCTGCTGTTCAGGCTTTTTTAGAACCCAGCCCATGAACATTCAATTACACAGCCCAGGAGCATCACATTCTCCACTGCAGCAATCTATAATTACTCGGGAAGCTAAGTAGCTTACCTGTCTACCATCATCAGTCAGGGTTACATGACAACCAAGACAATAAGAGCTCGCTTAGGCATCTTGTTGATTTTCTTCCTTTTGGACCCAGACTTTCACTGTCTTGTCGCTGTCAAGTGCCCCCGATGCAATCATGTTCTCCTTAGGGTGGCACGACACAGCAATGACTGTGTCAGTATGTCCTTCCAGTTTCTGCACAATCTTTCTTGACTGAAGATCCCACAGGTAGACACACTTGTCTTCTGAGCCACTCACAATGTACTTGCCATTGGTGATTGAAAATGCTGCTGGAATGCAGTATTTTGTGTTCACATGGCCAGTATACGTCTTTAGAAACTTTCCAGCTGAGAAATTCCAGAGTCTCTGCATAAATAAACAACAATACGTGAGCAGTCATCTTGTGAATTGTGAAAAGATCATCAGGGTATGTTACTAGGTAAATAGACATCTAAAATGATTCTCAATATGCATGGAACGAATGGTGCATAAAGGCAAAATTGTCCAAGGAACAGACACGAATACTTAGGGTAAACGACCTCCAGCATGTGATGCTTAACATCTAAAGTATTGTAATGCTCTAAGTAAAATGAACTACTGAAAAGGGAAATACGATGATTATAACGTCAATTGTACAGAAAATGGTTTGGTAAGGCTGGGATGGTGGCATACTGGCATGGGGCAAGGCATTCTTTACCAGATCTGATTCATATGAGACAAACTCGGTGGGGTTAGACAGCACATAATGGATGTAGCTATAGTGATGTGCTTTGCAAAATGGCATCCAACTTACGAATCTAATAAGAATGTTAACATGTATTTCTTCCCTTCCATTTGATGGAAAGCATAGTTTAGGATCTCCACGCAGTACAGGAACCTGCTGATTGGTCAACTCAGGTTCCTGGAAAAATGCTAGCAAGAACTGTATCTATGGAAACTATTACATAGTCAGGACTGTCTCCAGAAATTCTGGGGCCTTATGTATGGTTACTGGAAAGGCCTAATGTAGTAAACAAATCATTTATCAAAACAGGGACCGCCCTCACAACCCAAACATGAGGAACTGCTCCAGACAGCCGAACCAGTCAGCTCCAAC
The DNA here is from genome assembly GCA_019208055.1 of Stipa capillata. Classification (NCBI taxonomy): domain Eukaryota; kingdom Viridiplantae; phylum Streptophyta; class Magnoliopsida; order Poales; family Poaceae; genus Stipa; species Stipa capillata. Next base: position 267,672 of record JAGXJF010003011.1, read on the forward strand.
CATGGTCAAATGCTAGGGACAGGATCCTCCTGAGAGAATGGCTCCCAAAAAAGTATTCTCCAGCATAAACAGCTGGATGAAAGGTGAAAATTCTTGCCACGACCATAATACAGGAAAGTATGGAATGTCAATGTTAGAAAATACCTATACTTCGCTAGAGAAAGAAAGGAAGAAAAAAATAACAATAGTTTCTAATTCACAGCAACTATAAATGGAAACATGCAAGTAATTAGAAATTGGAATTAATTAGGTAGTAAAAGTACCTAGATAAGTGTGGGAATTTGTTATCGCTAGCAATTAGCAAGCAAGCATTTAGATTGTTCATTTACAACCAAACTAAAAAAAGAGTGATATTAATTAGTAGAATCATCGTAAAATGTTTCAGCCGGTTGCCTGCCTTACCAGTGAGCCCTGGTAGAATAACATACCGGCTAATGAGAATTGGTTTGATTTGAATTTGGATGGAATAAAATAAACTGCAAGCCTATGTTTACATGAAACACCAATTAGTTTAGTGAGGCTTGAGCCACCCTTGCACACATCCTGGGTTTGAAACTCGAATCGTAGGTTTCAGCCACATTTTTTTCCCATTTCTACCTCTGCATGCGGGTCCCATGCTGGGATGGAAAAGATTGAAGACCCAGTCCAGCAATTGCCAGGTGGGAGATTAAACCCACGACACCCCAAACAATAGGTTTGCCTCTTCCCACTGCAATAGTTGTGTGTCCATGTCTATGTTATAGTTGTTGATGCTTTTATCCTTACTTACAAAATTCAAAATTCAAATTCAAACAATAAATGTTACATGGTCTGGGGGTGGGCTTACGTTCTCAAATTTTAGTTGGGGTGGGGGCTATGTGTTGGGCCATTTGGATTTGTCGCAGTAATGTCGTTTTTGACAAGAAACCTTTTTATCATCAAATCTGGTGATTTTCTTATGTGGCAACTGCTGCAATCATGGTCATAATATGTTCTTATGTCACAATAATGTCGTTTTTGCAGTAGACGGAGTTCACAAATGCATGTTGGATAGAAACACACAGTTGGAGACTGTGGTGATCAAGCTAGTCTCTTCAGGGGGATGGAGGTCCTGTAGGAGGCCGTGTGCTGACGGAATTCATGCATCTTGAACCATTTTATATGTTTCTGTTCTTTATGTTGATCACAACTTGATTTGGATGAGTCACCAGATTGTTCCAGTGGTGCTTTTTATCTTTGAGACTATGTAATAATAACTGTTTGGCTGTGCCGGGAGAAATTCCATTATCTAATTTTTTCAAACAATAAACAGGATATTTCAAAAATTCTGGTGGGGCCCAATTTTTTTCACAACGAGAAAGTTTTCCCAGGATAGAATAATGTAGAGGTAACACTCTATTATATCTGTTACATACTGGTTCCCTTAGGCTCCATTACTTACGTACCTACATTTTTTGCCTAAAAATTCAAACTCTAGCCTATCCTAGACTTATGGCAAAAGTTCAACATAACCTCTAGTATAACTATTCCAAACATATCCTTAGTCTATTGCGCTTCAGTGTCCAACACCACAAGAATGTCGAAAGACCTGATTGGTGCGCTGGCACTCCACTCCTCAGCCGTGGTTCAATTACATCACAAGGAACCCACATTGACAGCTACAGTCATTGCACAACTCCATGTCAGAAAATTGCAGATATCCATACACCACCATGTCACAATAATTGCAGGTACCTATAAGTTCTACCTCTAGGAGACTAATCAACTGGCTCTTGCCTCACACTCTAGGGCTAGTTCCAATGGATAGGTGGATGTACAAGAGATCCCTGTCTTTTGTGGCCTCTCAAGGAACTAGAGATTTTGATCTGACCTATTATTAGTTACTCGTTTCAAATAAGAAACAAATTTGTTTTTCTATCGGAACAAGAAACACATTTGTTCAATTGCTACAGTTCGCACCATCATGTTTAGCAGCATGCATAACATGGCCATGTTCTGGATTAATGGGATAAATCAACCAAAATTTCTTCTAGTAAACAGTTTACCAATACATTTGGAAATAATTTGATGATCACAGGGTCAATCAACCAAAATATCTCGAAACCCCATAATGAGAATTAAGAATCGCTGCTTTTTTGCTAAAATGGAGAACAGGAAACGTCACTTGACTATATGCAGTTGATACATATAATTACTTTTGAAGAATCATATGTTAATGTCAGCTTTGTAGTTGCAAAAATCAAACAGACAGCAAGCATACAGCAAAAGAAATGAACTACTGATTGATGACCCAGTAAAGCCACCTACTTATGCTGTTAAAGGACTAGCAAAACTATATTGCCAGACCAAATTCATCTAGTGCTTCTCTAACAGCCACGTAACAGCTCTTATTCACATTACAAATAAGTCATGGCAGCAAGTTGAACTTTGAGATTACCATACAGAATGATTGACCATTTTTCAGTAGGCTTAGTGTAGCACAAACACAAAAAGAAAGGTTATTCTCATCTACACTATATCAAGGTTGCGCACAACACTACACAAGGATGCAGTTTTTATAAACTATCAAAAAGCCATGCTTTGTTTTTGGGCACATCCTAGAGTATAGCAAGCATAGTAGCACTAACTCAAACACAATCACAAAATTACCAACTCTACTTAGCACAGCGCAAATCAAAACAATATGCGGATCACTCAAATCTAAATGATTGCAAAATCACATGTTACTGCAAGCTCAAGTGCATGTCATGGCTGTAAAATACTATGGTATAGGTCTGTTACCTCAAGACTGACTAGTTGGATTACTTACAAGAAGGTTTGCTCTAGATGTAATGGGTTACCTACTATTCCCATGAGCTAGGACCTTTGGATTCAATGGGGCAACATGTTGCCCCATAACCTCCAAAAAAAGTTGGATCGGCTTGGTCGTACCTCCAGGGTATCCCGAGTTAGCATATACTCCCAAGGGTAGACTTGACGTAAAAGATAGAACTTTAACCTTGGGGAATCAGGCTACGGCTGATGTTAGCTGAGGTTGTAAGCCTCGAGAGAGCAAATGGGGAGCTTAAGATGAAGAATATCATCATTACCCCCACCAAGTCAGCACCGACGTGGGTCTGAAATGTAACCAGCCAACACTGATCCTTATAAATACACGATAGGCCTTCATTTAAACAGCGCACTCTTGACAACACACCAACTCCAGCCATGCTGTGGTTAACCCTGATGCTCTCTCTTTTTTTAAGGATAGCAGGAGAACTGCTATTCTATTGATGATTAGCTTCCCCTTCGTCTCCTTGCAGCACTCCGTCCCTTGGGGTCCACAAAAATGTAATCTAGGAGTAGCATCCCGTTGCTATAAAAACTAGTAATCTTGAAGTAGTACGATCCAATAATCTCGCAAGTGTAGAACAAAAAAATCAAACATTCAATAAGAACATGATTGCAATTTAACATATGCTACGAGCTGGAAAGTTCTCTAGACAATAACGCTACAGTGGAAAAAAGAGAAGGAACGATCCTGAACAACTCACCAGGGTGCTATCGAGGGTGGCGGCAAGCACGAACTTCCCGTTGGGCGAGAACTTGGCGAAGGACACGGGCGGGCTCTCGTCGTCGATGAGGGTCTTGACGCAGTGGCCGGTGGCAGCGTCCCAAATGCGGCAGAGCCCGTCGTAGCTTCCCGACACGATCATGGCCCCGTCGCGGTCGAAGTCAACGGCGGTGACGGGCTCGGAGTGGGCCGGCAGCACGCGGAGGCTCCGGCCCGACCTGACCTCCCACACGCGCACCGTCTCGTCGAAGGACCCCGAGGCGAGCACGTTGCCGTGGGGGCTGAAGGCGACGCAAAAGGCGTAGTTGGTGTGGCCGTTCAGTGTCTTGACGAGGCGGGCCCCGCCGCCGGCGCCAAGGTCCCAGATGCGGACGGTACGGTCGTCGGAGGCAGAGGCGAGGAGACGGCCGTCGGGGGAGAAGGAGAGGTCGGAGACGCCCTCTTCATGGCCGACGAGCTCGGCGACGAGGGAGAGGTCCGAGGAGGACCAGACGCGGAGGAGCTTGTCGGCGGAGGCGGAGGCGAGGAGGCGGCCGTCCGGGGAGAACTTGACGGCGGAGACGGCGCGGCGGTGGCCCGTGAGCGTCGCGCGGAGGGCGTATCCCGGGGAGGCCGGGGTGTCGTCGGCCGCCGGCGCCGCCATTGCCGCCAACCGAAAAGGGTTCTTTTTTTTATGGAACCGAAAAGGGTTTTGGGGTTTTGGAATTTCGGAATCGGAATCCTTCCTCTTGGAGACGCTGGTGCGGTGCGCAGTGCGCTGCGGTGGTTTGTGAGTTCGGAACTAAACGGACGCGTTAAGAAGCACATAAGTTTTAATGGGATTTGGACATGGCCAGCCTACTAGGTTTGCGGCGGTCAATACTGGTTGGGCTTAGGCATTGGCCCATTATTTTCGGCGACTAAAGACGTCTCATTTCGCCCCGGCTTAGGTTTATGCAGGAGTCAGTTTAAACTTAACTGTCCAGAGAAGCTTGGGTGGGAGAAAGCCCTAAAAAATATTAAATCCTTTTTTTTTGGCTTATGAGATGTTAGCTTATTTGCTGTGATGAACGGTGAAATATCTGTAATACCCCTAAAATTATTTGTGCTATGTTTAATTGTTAATATTGATCTTCTCAACTGTTTTAGCATGCAATTGATGAATAAAATAAAGTTAAAACATAAATGAGTGCTAAATTATAATAGTTTAGAAGGGCATGTGAAATAAAGGCAAGATCTAAATGTTTTCTTACCAACAAAAGGAGTTACAAGATATCACGAGCATCACATCATGTAGCCATACACTCTCACGCCACCAAACTTGCAGCAATATCATCACGTATTGTGCCCATGGTACCATCATTGATAGGTGCACGTTATCATAAAATCCATTCACATTTGTCACTACAGTACTCATTATTGAATTATTGGATGAAATACACACATGGCAAGATATTATGAACAAAGATTTCTCTACAATTCACATGACTTTGCACAAAACAACAAATGTAAAATCATTGCAATACATTGTAAAACTGCTGACTCTAGCAGAAATAAGTTTTTCGTAATCAAATTCATACAAATTCACACACCATTCATACACATTCCATACATTGTATCATATATTTTAACCATCATCAGTACGTTCACCTCATATATTTCATACATTGCATCATATATTTCATAAACTAGCTGAAATATTTTTTTTACCTTTACCTTCACCTCACGGCTGAACAGAGGAGGGAGGGAGCTGGGGAGGGGGAGCCGGACAGGGCGGAGGCGGTGGACGGTAGCGGGGGGCGGAGTCGGACGGTAGAGGCGGTGGACGGCCGCGGGGGTGGAGCTAGACAGCGGAGGCGGGGACTAGAGCGGACGGTGGAGGCGGCAGGGGGAGGGGGAGGGAGCCGGATGGGATGGTGGACGAAGGCGAGCTTCGAGTCGGGGCGGATCTGGGCGAAGGCGGGTTGGGGCGGAGCCGAACGGGACTGAGGCAGGGGGTGGAGCCGGACAGCGGAGGCGAGGTGCGGAGCTGGCTGGATCTGGGAGGATGTAGGGGAGGGGTCTTCAGCACTGGCGATAGAGCGGAAGGGGAGGAGGCCACCGGGGGGAGGAGGCCGCGAGGAGGAGGAGGAGGTTGCCGTGGGGAGGAGGATGGCACGGGGCGGTTGGCGACGCTGGCTCGCAACAGAGAGAAAAGATGAGGGCAAGGAGCTAGGGGGCGGGTGCTCAGGACGGGGTGGGGAGAGGTGAGGGCAAGCGGTGGCAGTCCTCGGTAATTTATTCCCCAAGTTGAAGGGCATCATATTTGGTAGCGCAAGGAGCTCGGGAAGCTGCTAAAGACTAGCTTTTCGCTACCAACAGGAAAAAGAGGAGCTTCTTGGTACCGGTGGGGCCTTCTTTTCAGCTTCAAGCTCTCACATAAGCTCAAAAGAAGGGCCCCTTCATTTGTTTTACTATCGGCCGCACAACAGAATATACTTCCGTTGTGCGCACACAACGCCTACTAGAAAGTTGGGCACGAGCATGCTGCAGACAGTAGCTATCTAGGGTTTCATTTTTCCTTCTCACTGACTTGTCTCTGACGATGATTCTTCTCTAATTCTGACCTTGTTTCTGCCACCACCATCTCTGCTCTGGCTGCTAAAGCGGTAGTCTTTGCACTGCTACCCAAGCTTGGTAGTTGCGTGTTGGAAGTTTCACGATCGGTCTCACTGGAACCCTAGATTGGTTACTGTGTACAATGGCAGATGCCTTCTCTGAAGTTGGTGGTAGCGGATCTGGGAAACAGCTAGTGGATCTTGAAGGCTTTCTGGAGAAACTTGATCTTCACAATGAGGATTTCGACGGCATTAGCTTTGATGATGATACGAAGGAGTTGAAGGCAAGAACTAAGTGGCTTGTGCTCGGAAGTGTGTGTGCTACGAAACCTACAGTCGGGCATCCTTCTACTCTAGCATGAAGTTCGCATGGGGATTGCTGTGGGATGTTCGTTGTCTTGCCCTGCGAGACATTTTGTACGTGATGCAGTTCTACTACCTAGAGGATTAGGAGAAGGTGATGGATGAAGGTCCGTGGATCTTTCGCGGAGGTGCGCTCCTTCTAGTGTTGTATGATGGGTTTTCTAAACCGTCAACTATCTCCCTCGACCAGATGCTAGTCTGGATGCATATCCATGACTTGCCAGAGGTGTACATTATGGAGAAATTGGTGAGGGAACTTGCCGAGCATATCCACGATGTTGTGTGGGTGGATGTAGAGGCATCGGTCGATAACCGGGAATTTCGTGTGAAGTTGGATATCCAACGGCCGCTGACCAGGTTTGTCTCAATATCAAGAAGGGGGCAACAAGAAATCTTCCATGTTTGTTGTAGAAGCTGACTCTTGCGCAGTGTACGGACGGATTGGGCACTTCCACAAAGAGTGTGGCTCGGGTGAGCACAAGGAGGAGAACTTTGCTTTTGGATCATGGTTGTTGGCAGAGCAAGGATGGCGAGGCCGCCAGCGTGTTGGAGGCAGTAGAGGTGTACTGTGAGGACAAGGTGGTAGGCCTGGTGTGGGGCATGACAGACATTATGATTACTATGAGCCACAAGATAATAGTGGAAGGGACTCATCGGATGCCCTGGTGGATGAGAACGTTTAGGACACTATGTTGAGCCCAATGAAGAGGAAAACTAGGAATTCCAAGTCTAATAAGCATGCATGCAAACGGCTAGTGATGGAGGAAGGCACTGTTTCAGCTTGCGCTCCCAGCGCCTCCAAGTGTTGTCGAGACTCTTGTCAATCAGTTTGATATGCCGGATACTGCAGTACCACCCCCACCATAGGGCACATTGACAAAGAGGGAGATGAAGAGGATGAAGAAGGCTAGTGAAACGAGTTCTAACTCGAATGTTTATTCAAGATCAGTTGGGCTCCCTTTAGGAGTGCCAACGGGACCAATGAGTACCTTAGCCTGGAACTATCGTAGAATTGGCAATGCTGCGATAGTTCGAGAGCTTCACGATCTTGTGAAGGATTTTGTCCCATCGGTTTTGTGTGTGTTGGAAACTCAAGTGCATAAAAACCGGGTGGAGAGCTTGCACTATACACTAGGGTTTGATGATGCATTTGCTGTGAGCAGTGATGGAAGGAGTGGTGTGTAACATCCCAACTTGTAAGTCAAACTTTGTAAATATCCCAGGAAAATAAAACCTTAGTTTCCTAGCCTCCCATGCATGCATATAAGTCATCCAAAAATGATGTAGTTTAAAAACCCTAAAAAGGTGACCTAAAACTCATCCAAACCAAAACCCTACCACAATTCCAACCTAACATCTTTTCTCCGTTCCAAATATTCCAGAGAAAACCCACAAAAAGTTTCCAATCAAATGAAGTTGAATTACCTACTTAAATAAATGTTTTTCTAAAATATTTTCAAATGGGCATATTTGAAAAAGGTCAATTAGATAAATTTTCTTCCTTCCAAAGTTTACCAAATTTCATACCTAGGAGTTATTTAGATCCCCAAGTCAAAATATACATTTTCCAAAATAATGGAAAACTATTTAAACTAATTATAGTTCATAACCTAATTTAGAATAATTTGGTATTTATATTAAAATCTCAGTCCAAACGACATTATTTTAACCTAAGAAAAGTCATAAAGGTCATACATATTTAAATAGTGCTCTGTGAATTTTTACAAAATTTTAAATCATCAATTGAATCGCCTACATTTAAATCCTAAAACCAAAACAGAAAAGAAAATAAAAATAATAGAAAGAAAAGGCCTTCTCCTGCCAAACTGTGCCAGCCCGCCCAAACTTCCCCTTCGGCTTGGCTGGGTCGAAACCCAGCTCCATTCAGCACGCCGCTTGCGTCTCCGTCTCTCGCCTGTTTTCGCGCCTAGGAAGGCGCCATTCTGCACTGCGCCTTCCTCCCTTCCGCTGACCCACGGGTCCCACCTGCAGGCTACCGGTTTTTTCTTTCAACGACACCATTCTATTGAGCACTGCATGATGCTGTCAACCGGCATCGCGCACCCACGCCAGCGAGGCTCCACCGGCAAACTCTCCTTCATCTCTTCTTCTCTGAGCCTATAAGGGCTCCCTCGAGTCCACTGTGCCCTCCTTTTTCCAGTCTCCACTCCTTGGCTCGGCCGAAAGCCTAGCTACCCCGGTTTTCTTCTCTCTGCCCGGCCAGTTTCAGTTTGTTGTTCAAAATTTCATCGAAAGTGTCAGCTAACCGCCTCAAGCAAAATTTTTCGGAACTTATCTCGGAGGAACAGTAGGCTTCCTAAGGATGAATTGCTGCGTACCTTTATGACTGTAGGTATTGGAGTACCGACGCTTGTCTCTGAACTTATTGATTCATCGTCGGCAACGTGGGGACGAGGCCAAGCTTCACCACTATTTTTTTCCTATGGATATCGAAGTTATCAAGAGAATTCCTCTTTCATGTATGAGTCAGGAGGATTTCTGGGCTTGGCATTTTGAGTGTTCAGGGAATTTTTCAGTACGCTCGGTTTATCACATGTTGATTCATATGAAGTATCGTCGGGAGGACGGGATTGATAGGCGCCCTGGTATATCTGAACAAAATAAGGGACTGTTTGGTTGGGCTGTTGGGAGCTTTTCCATTGGAAAAAGCCCCAGCCCAACCAAAGGCCTAGCTTTTGCCCAGCTTTTAGCAACAGCCCAAATCGCGTTTGCGTGCAAATCTGGCCACTGCGGGAAGCCGGCCGGCACCAGCTTCCCGCAGCGGTCACTTAAACACAGCTCAATCTGCCCTTCCATTTCAAAAGAATTACGGCCAACTGCCCTTACCGATCCCGGCCCGATCCCCTCCGTCTCCCTCACGCGGCTCTCCTCCCCCAACCCCGCCGTCGCCTACCCCGGGCTCACCGCAGCCGACACCGAAGAGGATCCCGACGACGACCACGAGGATGTCCTTGACGCGCTCCTGGATGCCGGCCGCGGCGCCAGCGGCGGAGTGGGGGAGGTCGGGAAGCTCGGGGCGGCGGATCTGGATGTTGGCGGGGATGGAGTGGAGGTGGTGGTGGTGGTTGGGGTGGGTGTGCGCTTGGCCGTGGGCGTGGAGGAGATGGGGGCCGAGGCGGCGGACGCAGAAGACGGTGATGACCGTGGCGGTGAGAGGGGCTCGGTGGTCGGGGTCGTTTCTGGGGTTGGCGCTGGCGGAGTAGGAGATGAGGAAGGTGTGGCACGGGCGCGCGGCCGCGACTGGGGAGGAAGATGTCGGGGGGGGGAGGGAGAAGCCGGCGGAGAGGTGAAGGGGGAGCCGGTGGGAGGGAGCTCGGGGGGAGGGAGAAGCCGGCGGGGAGGGAGAAGTCGGGGGGAGGAAGATGCCGGGGGGAGGCGGCGGCGGTGGAGCTGGAGGCGGGGGCGGCTGACCCCGGGGAGGCGATGGGTAGCCGAGGGGAGCAGCCGGTGGGTCGGAGGGCGGCGGCGCACCCCGGGGAGGCGAGGGCGGCGGCGCACCCCGGGGAGGGGTTCACCGGGGAGGAGAAGTGGCGCCGGGGGAGGGTGAGCCTGGGGGTGAGGCGCGGGGCCCGACCGGCGGTGGTGATGGCGGAGCCTGGGGGGAAGGGCGGCGGCCGACCGCCGGTGGCGACGCGCCGGGGGCGGCAGCGGCGGCGGTGGAGTGGCGCTGGGGTGGCCGATGCCCCCTGGCCCCCTTTTTGTTTTCTTTTATTTTTTTTCTATTTGTCTTTGTATTTATTATTTTTTGTAATTTTATTTTAAGCAAGTGTTTGTATTTATATTTGTATTTGTATTTGAATATGTTTTGTACGTAGAAATAAACTTCAAATTAGTTCATATACACACACTCTGAACACTAGAGGCATTTCAGACATTTTCTTCAAGCACAGCCAACATCCACAGCCCAACCAAACACGCACATTTTTTATACAACAACTAACAGCCACAGCCGCTTTTTCAACCATCCAGTCAACAGCTGCTTTTCCAACAGCCACAACCTAACTAAACACGCCCTAAGCAAGCCAAAGCTTGGAGCAAGCTCTAAAAAGTTAAGGTACCGTCCAAGATAAGGGTGTCTGCGTGGAGATTAGCCAAACAGTTGCTGCCTTCGGCTGATCTACTTAATCATCAGAATATGCTGACATCGAGAGGCTGTCAGATTTGCAGTGCAACACAGGACTCGTGGCGTCATTCCCTCATCGATTGCACAATGTCACGGTGCGTTTGGGCCCTGGTAGATGAAGATATGACTGAACACATGTGCGCGCACTCACACCCGGATGCGAGGCAATGGCTCTTTATGATGCTGGAATCATTAAAACACGAGGACTTTGTGAAGCTGCTGGTGACTCTCTGGGCAATCTGGTCGGCTAGACGCAAGGCAATTCATGAAGGTGTGTCCCAGAGCCCACTATCTACCTTCAGTTTTGTGAACTCATTCCTCGGGGAGTTGGGCGTGTTGAGATCTCCTAAGCCAAGCAAGAGCAGCGCGGGACAGCATGCGAGGAAGATTCCGTGGATTGCGCCAGCAGCGGGTGTTGTGAAGATTAATGTTGATGCCACCGTCACTAGAGGTGGCGGTCGAGGTGCTCTGAGCGCGATCTGCCGTGATGAGCAGGTCAAGTTTCTTGGTGCGTCGCGCAGAAGTATTGATGGTACTGAGGCTCTGGCTCTTGCGGCGGACATCTACGAGATGAAGCTTTGCGCCGCTTCGAACTGTTTGGAAGTGGTTAATAGATACGAGCAGGGAACAGAGGCCAATATGGATCCATTCTTATGGAGATTGATCGTAGATCTGAGGACTTTGAGGAGGTACACTTTGTGCGTGAGAGCAGGAACTCCAATGGAGAAGCCTATTTCCTAGCGCGTAATGCTGTATCATTGAGTTTTGGTCGTCAGGTGTGGGCTGTTGCTCCTCCTGAAGGTGTACCCCTTAATGTTGTTATATAATAAAGTCCTGATTCCCCTTAAAAGAAAAAAAACAGAATGTACTTCCTTGGCTAAAAAAGGAACAGAATGTACTTCCTTGGCTCAAAAAGAAAACAGAATGTACCTACCTAAAAAAGAAAAGAATGTGCTTGATTCCAACGATTTTACTCTCCGAAAAAATAGAAGAGGACCAATGATTCATCACTGGAAAGGGTTACTCCAAGCAATATTCGTCTACACATAAGCAGGGTACCGTACAATCTACTACATGTTAGTTCCTTATGATCTACAAAGGTAAGGCCACCACCTATCTAGATATCTGGCAAGCAAACCCTTGGTGCAGGGATAATGCACTGTCCTAGTGAAACCTCCAACGAGTACACTGCTTTCAGTCCTTCACTCATCATCTTCTGCATCTTCAACTTCATCGGGGAGCTCTATGTCTTCATCATCAAGTGGATGTGCTGCCTGAGCGCTTGAGACATTTCTATCAACTCCTGTTGACCAAAAGTTGACAAACCACAAGTCATCACAAAGTATAACCATGATGAGATGTATAAACAGTACAATCTCTGAGTAGCATAAATCAAAGTATGAATTAACTGTAAACTGACTAGCTCAGAACCAACCATAGCCAAAGGTCTACCAGTTCGTGGCTTGGCATGTATGAAATTCAGTGCTTAAATATCAAAAGAAATGGTATTGAGCTATACCCATAAGCATTTATCTCAGAGAGAGAGAGAGAGAGAGAGAGAGAGAGAGAGAGAGAGAGATACCCCCAGATCAGATGAGTCCAGCAGATATGGGAGTTCTAGAAACTGGAGAAAAGACTCAGTTTGTGGATTCCTGCAATGAACTGCGTGTAACACAGGAGAACCATTTAAAACACATTTTATAAGTTTGACAAGAAAGGGAATAAATTCAAACGCGATGTCGAGAATGGTTTTATTAAAATCTCAAAGAGGTATCTGACAGAACCATTAGGAACATGTTAGTATTAACATACACATATAATTAGCAAATGCTTAGAATCACGTTATCACACACAAATTTTGTGCTACTTTTAATACAAAAGCAACTAGGTTGATAGGAATGAACTGTAACATAAGGAAACTGTATGGTAGCTCAAGATTCAAGAAACATTTTGACAGTAGAATCTATACCATTTATGGCTCGGGGTTAAGATGTGAATATTAAAGCTTACTCGTTATGGCGGGATTAGAAACTGGCTTGGAAGGATCAAAAGGTGGGGCAGTATGGACAAAATCAAATGGCTTAGCCCCTCTAGCATTCAACTTGCTCCTGACCCACTGACGGTCATCTTGAATGTCAAGTTGTTCATCCCTGTAGGATAAAACAATTGAATAACTCCAGATTTACCATTTACTATATATTTTCGGAACACTAATTACATGCTAACAAACAAAGACATTGTATGCACTGACCGCATTGTAAATCGCATCCGAGTTAAGGGGAAAGCACTATTGAATCTCCGTGTTATTGCAAGCCATTCTTCATCATACTGGATTTCATATGGTCCTGGATTGGATGGAATGTCTATTACCTAAAATGGAATGGCATGGCCTCAGAACAAATGTGTACAACAAACTTATTTGTAGTGATCCAAATGATCCTGAAACATGAAATAAGAGTACCTGCAAAAATTCCGCCCGGGAAGGCACTTGTCAAGTGCAAGAAACTTAGTCGTAGGTCCATCCTCTCCATGTCGGATGATAGCTGGAAACCTACAATGAAGATGAGCTGAAAACCAGTATGGCGGTTTTAGTTTGTTCAGTAATTTTGCTGCAGGTTCGCTGCCTAGTGTTCTCTTGTTGACCTGAAATGACAAAAGAATATCAACAATAGTATGATATTCAGATGCAACACAATCCTGAAAGATATTTGTTGGGGAAGCACGAAGCATTTGTTTTGTGAGGAAGTGGTTTCGATCAAACACTATGCATGTCAGACCACAGTGGTCATTATACAAGTTTTGGTGTCCTGGGAATTGGCTTTCCAAACAGGCATACTTTTGTCGGCTATAGATGTGATACCACATGACAGTGTAAGAATAGCATTAGCAATTTTAGTGCTAGATGTATTGGCACAGGTTTACCTAGCATACCTTGACAAGATTAATTAGCAGAAGAAAGCAAAAAACTCACATATTCTGGTACAACTTAGGATTCTGATCTTGGAAATTGTTTCACCACAGTACAACCACTTAAGCTCCTTTAATTGGAAAAAAAAACAGTGCAACCACTTAAACTAGCAAGGTGGACTATCCCAACCATGCTCACACACACATACACGGGCCGCACTTGGGCTGAAACTCAACTGGGTTGGGTGTCACACCATGAAAATGGTGAAACCACTTGTTAATTACATTATCTCATGGCTTTGCCTCAAAATGAGCACTATGGCACAAAAAGGTTAAAACACTCCCTTGAGGCATTTTCACAAGGTTAGTGTGGGTCATCAGTTGGGAAGGCTTATGAAGTTATAGGAGATAAAAATGTTGCCATGATTCGAATGTGTAATACAAAGTAATCCTTTATGCTAGTTGGTATTACCTCTTCTTCGAAGAAACGTTTCTCCTGAATGAGCTTCTGCCAGTTTCCATACTCAGTAATGCCCAGAGGCCAGTCATGTGACATGAATATATCCAGAGGCTCCTTCACGTGCATTAGCTTGAGAACATCGTAATGCCTTACATGGTACACTGATCGTATAGTGCCTTCATTGTATGGAGGCCTCTCATGGTGTCCTGCATAAGTAGCAATAAGTTCTGAATATTCTATTCAGAGTGTAATGACATTTACAGTTGTGGTCTAGGACCCTTCTTCAATAGGCTTCCACTCTCTAGACAATATCTTCTAGATGCAAATGTTAAAAAAATTAAAAATCTCCAAACACCAAAGTATCCCAAGAAAAATATTAATAAACTTGCCTAAGTGATAATGCCGTTGATTATGTATTCCTGACAGTCCACCAATTCGAATGTTTCCAAACTTAACAACACCAGCAAACCCCAAAAAGTAGATGTTAGGTGCTGCCCATCCTCCATAGTACCTGAAAGTCATCACACCACAATGAAAAATAGCAGGCATTGCATTTGTAAATGAGCAAAAACAATACATCAAGATTGAACAATAATATTCAAATATATTGAGTAAATCAATGTATCCAATGATTGGAAGCTGTTAATCTTCTTGCTATTAAATTCTAAACAAAATATTAGTTCGAAACAAAAGAAAACCTTAGATTCAAAACAACTTTTTTCACCCTTTAATTCCTTTTGTTTACATCCCATGTATGGATGATTACATGGACCCTGGGACCACGACTATATAAGTGGCTATTGAACTACACACTTCCACATATAGACCATTATAATCCTAATTAGAATTTTTTGTAGGAAGAGAATTTGAGAAAATACTATGGAAAAATTCAGAATACTATGGTTCAGCCTTTCCCAATTTCATCTGTGCCAATTCTAGTTATCTTCCCTCGAAGTGAACGTGAATTTGTATTAGGCAAATTTTGCTCCAACACACCGTTATTTTCCGCTCTTTGCTCAGACACACTGCAAAACTGCGCCTTTGCTCAAGTAACATTATGAAACAAACTTCATTTGCTGGAACACACCATCTCGATTAAAAGTTTATTTCCTGGCCTAGGAGGTGAGAGAACACTTGTGAAATGGCAAAAATGACTTTTGGGTTAGGACCAACTCAAATACTCGGTTGTCTGCTCAATAAATGGTTCAACCTGACCATTTCAACATCCTCAAAAAAAAAGTTGATCTCAACAAAAGGTGCGACAACATGACTATCTCTAAATCTCGCAGCCACATTTCTTAAGGAAAAAAATATCGATTTTGCTCCAAAAAATTGACAACATTTCAACATGACTATAATCTATGGCACAAATAAAGGAGACGGGTTGCTCTCTCTTGGATTGGAGGTGAGAAAGAGTAGATTGGGTAAGCTCAGTTGTGGTCAAAGCAAGCTAATGGCATTTTTGCCATTTACATGTCTTCTCTGACCTCCTAGGCCATGAAATAATTTTTTATCGAGGTGGTGTGTTCCAGCAATGAAGTTTGTTTCATAATGGTACTAAGCAAAGGCGCGTTTTTTGTAGTGTGTCTAGGCAAAGAGTGGAAAATAATGGTGTGCTGGAGCAAAATTTAGGGCCCAGAGCAAAACAAAACCAAGAATTCATATTTCAAAGGTTGCATCAGGCATAAATGACAAAGACTCACAGTTCCCATAAATAATTGGATGCTTCATGATTTCCACCAATAAAGATGGTTGGGTATGGGGCAACTGCTTGTCCTGAGTAGTACTTCCAAAATGAGTTCATGGTACGAAACTTTGGTGGGACATTAACACAATGTAAATCACTCTCATTCCTAACAGCCTGCATGAAAAGGTGCAACGCCAGAACTTGAGATATATTAACATGTACAGTGAATTAACAGTGTGAACAGTAAATTGTCCAGACTTCAGAGAATGGAGGCAGATATGACCTGCTTAAGGACATGTAAGAGAAACATAATTCCCTAAGAAAGGACCCAAAAGGACCCACTAATTCCCCAAGAAATGACAACCATAAGCTTGTTATTATGCATTTAACACATATGAAATTCCTCGATAGTCAATACAACCATTCTCAAGCCAAACATTGCAGCATTCAATCCAAGGGCCTTGAGAAGCTACCCCCTATATAAAGCTATATTACACTTAGCAAATGTTGTGGTTCCCTCATTAAGTATATAGTCCGCCCAATTGATTATCAGGTTCAAATAAACAACCAACCAAACAGCTCCCAAGCAGGTGCGGGTATGGCGGAAAGCAAATGGCAACTAACAGAACACAAAACAACATAAACCTTTGCTCAGATGCATCGAGCCAATTTGTAAACATGCCACGTTTTGAAGAAAATACACCGCCAGTCAAGCGAGCGTGAGCAGAGCGGACCGCAGCCTGCGCACCTGGAAATCGCCGCAGCAGATGAGGAGGTCGATCTTGACACCCTCGGCCTCCTCGAGCTTGCGCATCGTATCATAGACCTTATCCAGCTCCCCGTGCATGCACCCCTCTATCGCGATCTGCGCGGGACACCCAGCGAGGCATTACGTCGAACATATGGCCAGCAAACCAGAGAAACCCCACAACCGCGAATACGGAACACATAGAAGTGCATCCAGAGAACCGGAGAGAAGCAGAGCCTTCGCCCGCTCACTCACCTTCATGGCGCGCGGGATGCGCCGGCGGGTTGGGTTGGAAGGAGTAGGAGAGCAGCGAGCGCCGGAAGCAGCAGGCAAGCAGCAGCCGAGAGGTGAAGTTTGTGAGAAAATTCCAGCGGGCCTTCGAGTCCACTTGTAGTTGTGGGCCTCGTACGGTTGCTCGATTACCAAGCCGTAGTGAGAAATACCAAGCCGTAGTTTGGGGACTCCGAGTTTTAGAGCCCAAATCGGTCTCTCCGTGTACCTTGAGTCATCTAATCTAAACTACTATATAAAAGCACGAGTTTTATTTATTCTAAAGCCACCCCATTTACTATACACAAAGGATTTTCTACCGTCCGATCAGCACAATCTAACGCACGAAATCGCTTCAATGTTTCGCTCCCGCGTTTCCTGGTGTTTGGCTCCCTCCTTTTCCGCGTGCTAACGAATTGCTCCGATCGCAATCCCGTACGCCTCCGCCTCCGCCTCCCGTACGCCTCCGCCTCCGCAATCCCGTACGCCTCCGCCTCCGCCTCCCGTACGCCTCCGCCGCCGCATCCCTCCTCGCCGCCTCAAGCGCCCCAGGAGATCCTCCCAAACCACGACCACCACTCCCACCGTCTCCCCACTTCCAGCTCCACCATCCCCGCCGCCGCCGAAACCCTAGCCCCAAACCCGTCTCCTTCTCCTCCTCCTAACCCCTATCCGCCACCGCCATCAGATGCAGACGCCCGCCCCTGTGCTCCGCACGCCTCCGCCGTCCCCTGCAAGCCTCTGCGTGCCCCCCGCAAGCCTCCGCCACCCCCCCGCTCCGCACGCCTCCGCCGCCCGGCATCCCGCAGCTCCACCGCGCGCCCTTTTTCCCCGCACGGCCCGTCGCTCGCCTGCCCCTGTGCTCCGCCGCTGCGTGCCCGCGCCCCGCACGCCTCCGCCGCCCGGCGTCCCGTAGTCCCGCTGCCGCACGCCCCCGCCGCCACACGCCTCTTTCTCCGCCTGCACGCCTCTACCGCTGCGACGTGCCTGGTACTTCGCCGCCTTGACGTGGCTGCGCATCTGCACCCACGCGACGGTGCCCGGCGCGCCGCCGACACTGCCCACCGCTGACCGGAGCCTCCGCCCACTACCCACCGCTGGCAAACGCGGCGCGCCGCCTCCCCAAGCCGAGCCGCTACTCCCGTGCGTTCGGCTGCCACTGCTGCAAGGAGGAGGCGAGGAAGGAGAAGGCTGTGCAACGTGAAGGAAAGGAATTGAAGGTGTAGAGAGGAAGAGAAGAAGAGGAAGGAGGATTTCTTGAACGCGATCATTTTCTTGAGGGTATACCGTCTCCATAATCACTCCTACCATTTCCAATTCTGAGTGTGTATTGCCAATTTCATGGTTTACATTGCCAAATTTCAAATTTGGGGATTTTTGGGGCCTATTTATACTGCTCAAAGTTACATTTTGTCCTTGTCTTTAACCTCCGGTTTCCTTGGTTCAGTGCATCAATATGTCAGTATTAGTATGAATGTTTGTTCATCAAGGCGTTTGACTATTTAGGAGCAATCACATGTTCACCACTCCATATTAGCGAGAGTCAGGAAGATGTCTATAAAGGAGCTTCCAAAATTAGTGTAGTTTATAGACCATCTCTTTTGATATAGTGCATTTTTGGTAGGGCGCGTTTATGGAATTTCGAAGCTTCAAACGAATTGTGGTTAGATCTGAAGCTTGAATGTCTGTTCATATAATCAAGGAACTCTATTTGCATTTACATATCCTGTTTTTCATCTTGTGATGGAGAACTCGGTAGATGCTAATGATGTGGCAGGGGATCTTCCCGTTCACTCTAATCTAACATCTTGGATCGTCTCTTTGAGGGAGTGCCAGGATTTCATTGTTAATACCTATTGACATCCTGACATTTGGTTTGAATTATCATGCATCCTAAAATTTTCGCGTAAATGTGTAGATGATATTACTGTCCCTGTCATTGTCTACATCGCAGACTAGATGTATTAATTTCCCATTGACATCCTGATAGCTGGTTTGAATTATCATGCATCAACGTTTTGGAGTGAAATTCCTGTAAGTGAAGGCAATGCTAAGATACTCAGCAGTTTGCAAATCAACCAAAGTGTGTTGGTCCCAAAATTTGAAATTCCCTATTGACTAACAAGTATTAGCTCTATGAACTCATATATTGGTTGGATTTTGAATTATGAGGCATAGTCCACCGCCTGTTCGCTCACAACCATGCTGGGCTTCACAACCTTTTCCTCTCTAATTTTTTTAATTGTTTATAAGTGGTTCTAAGATAAATCTGTGACTATTGAATTTGAGCTATGAAAATGCTTGAATTGGGTATTTCACAGAATGAATTTAGTTTCCTCACTCACGTGAGATGGTGCGATCCACAGGACATGATTCAGCATCAGTACCTCCAATATTATCATCTAAGTTGTCTGACTGGGGCAACATCAGCGCTGCATAATGCCTCATTACGGCTACCAATCATCGGGAGTGTTAGGGTAAATTTCCGCTTTGAATTCATATGACAGGCATAAAGTGCGCCATTATGTGCGTGGTGCAGATCAAATATTATGTTATAAGATATTTCTTCTAATAATGTTTGCAGGCAAACTGTGAGGAAATCTCAGAAGTTCTTAACTCTGCAATGCAATTGCTGGAACCAGTGTCTCCTTGTGTTGGAAATTTACTACTGAAGGTGAGAAACCGTAGAATGATCTTGGCATGCATATCTATCCTAGCTACTGTGAGATGCTTTTGGATTGTGCTCAGTAAGGAAGCAAATTTATACTGGATGTAGATTGTTCTATTGATCATTATAACTTCGAGTTATTCGCCAATACCATTATGTCCTTCTTATACGTTGCTCAAAGACATACCATGTTCGTGTTATATTGGTATAGTTAATCATCCTGTCTATTAGCATTAACCCAAGGTATGATGTCTTGATTTTTTTTACATAGCTGGCATTTAACTTATACTTCCCAGGTTTCTCGAATCATTTCTAATACTGTATAATCATAGTTGAGATCTGGTATTTCGATTTAGAAGCTATGGTTGTTGCAAATACAATAGCATGTATGATCTTTCCTTGGTAGATCTCATATGTAGGTCCCTGGTTCACTTCATAAGTTGAATAAGTGTAGGATCTGACTTTTTGGTTGTTATTTTTATAATGCCCAAAGACATACTTGTGTACTAATTAAATTCTATAAGTGTAGGATCTGACTTTTATAATGTTTTTGAAATGCAGGCATCGTGGGCAAGGATTTCAACTGTTCATGCAAAGTATATGCTTCCTTGTTACAAAGAAATAGGACGACTCTTGGTCAGCATTTCCATCAGTGAAAAAGTTTCCTTGTTTGTTATTCTTGTTTGAAAATATGATATAGAATTATGTCATCATTTACTTGCATTAGATGGCTGATTGAAACAAGTAGTGTCAGTTTCTTGTAGTGAGTAATAGCAATCTGATGTGCTGCAGGAATTGTGAAAATATTGGTTGCTTTTCGTATTTGTTTTACTGTATGAAAGTAGCAGGTAGAAATTTTACATAACACCTCGCCTCTGCATTTAGATTTGAGTTATTTAGGGGAAATGATTATATTTGAGTTGACTCTGCATGTGTAAGAATTGGCTCCACCGCTTCAGGAATATAGTCTTCAGTTTTTGTAATCTGAGTAGTGCATCTGGTCTTGAAAATCAAATAAATTGAGAACAGTTTCAAAATCATGGACCTACTATCTTTTGCTGATCCTGATATTTTTCTCTTGGGAGTCTGCATGGTTTTATCTCATTCTTGACTTCATGCAATTTCCATAATAGTGCAATTATCAAATTTCTATTCACTGGTTTTGAAATGCAGATTGTCCGGTCTAATAGTGGATATCTTTGCTGATGTTGCGTTCAACCTGAAGGCCAGAAGGAGGTACTTTTACAAGGTAAATTGTGCGTTCAATCTGTACAAGGTAAATTGTGAGGTGCAATTTAGCTATATCAATCATAGAAGCTCAGATGCGTTTAGCAGTTTACCTCTAGGATTTGAGTCTGGGAGTGAGGTAGAGCATTTCTGTTTTCAGAAGATAGTTCAATCCATGCTGAAGATTTGTGTAGATTTGTGCCTATGAATGGTTCACAAAACAGAACATTTGGGTGAATTTGCCTCACTGTTGATTTAGAATACATATGTTCTGTACCTGTTCTGAACTTGTGTACTTGGAGTCACTATGACACACTAATTATCAATAGTTAATTTAATTTTGACTCAGAATTTTGTAACATGGTTTTCGGTGAATATTTTGTATTATAAGTAGTATCTTGTTCGTAAGAGTCTAACTGTGGATCAGGGTCGCCTTAGCTTCATGGGTATATAAAATGGTGGAGCTGCTGTGCAATCATCTGAAGGTCTACGAAATGTCGATTTTTGAGGCCTGAGGACAGAGAGCAGCAGAAAGAGCACCCACCAGAGCCTGAGCGGCGCAGGGAACCACAGAGGCCTTCATCAGCATCGCCCTTCTTCGCTCCACATATGGCTTCACCACTGCTAGATCAACGGCCTAAGCTCTCGGTGAGCTGCTCCTTCACCTGATACTACTCCAATATTTTTTCCATTCCTCCCATCTAGATTCCGATTTCTACAGAGCTTGTAATAGCAAACTAAGATTTATTTCTGCAGAGCTTGTATTCTACATCTCAGTGTGTAAGCATGCTGGCTGTAAGCACTTTGATTTTGATACAGGGTTTTGTAGTTTGTAGCACCTTGTAGGCCTGTAGCAAGTTCTTCCTCTTTTCACTTTGCTCGCGTTAGTTCAAAAAAATAGCTAACCCGTCTGCAAGGAAACTGTGAGCAGTGTTCTAAGTATCTGATGGACATGTCTGAGACTATGCACTTTTGCTGGACCCATTATTTAAGCTTTCGAATTAGTCTCTGAATGGGAGGGAGAGGGAGAGTGAGAGGGAGGGAGAAATCAACTAAGTGATGAACTAAGATTTGATTCAATTTTGGATTGAGTATTGACGGTTGCAGAGATAATCATTAATTCTACAATGCAACCCTATATTTTGACACAAGATTGCAACTATAATCTATTATAGCATTATCTATTGTTCGACATTGTTGTGCACGTTACAGAGTTTCATAGCGATGAGCTTATCAGTATATATTTAGTGAAGCATGCATTGGATTATGATCAGATTTGTTTAGAGTGGAAACTCCCTGCTTGTACGCTCTATGTGTCTACCTACTGGTTATTTGAGGTAGCCATGTGACTATAGTTTCACTGAGATTTGTGTATACTGGAATCCCCCAGCGTGCAGACTACCGGTTTTAGTAATTTCTGTAGGACAAATTTTTGTTTTCTTTTCTTCGTAGATCTGTAGGCTTTCTCTTGTTAGCTTCATCAATTACAGATTACAAACTACGTTCAGTTTATTTTGGTCCATGTAAAGATCACTTGTTAGCTTCATCAATTACAAGAAGTTAGCTTTTTCATAATTACGGTTCATAAATTGTATGCATATAGCTATAAGTTTGGATGCTGGTGCAACACAACTCCTCCGTTTAACCGATTTAAAATCTTCCAATGTACCATTTGATAATACAAAAATGTATAGTTTGTAATCGTGCATGTCTCTCTACTTTGCCGAGATTACAGATCACCTTTAGCAGCTCTCCTTGCAAAGTTTGTTGAATTTTTTTACATGTATCCTGCCATTTCCAGCGTTACTTCAAATTTTCCATTTGTATTGCATGTTTATGTCTAACTAACTGAATTTCTTGGGGTGCTAGATTTGGATTTCTTATCCTATAACTTTACTGCATACATTTATTTGTTCCTCTGATCATTTGTTGGGGGTGTAATCTAGCCCTTGAATCTTGATTAACTCCATTCCAGCTAATGATTTTTGGCTATCG
The DNA here is from genome assembly GCA_019208055.1 of Stipa capillata. Taxonomy (NCBI): domain Eukaryota; kingdom Viridiplantae; phylum Streptophyta; class Magnoliopsida; order Poales; family Poaceae; genus Stipa; species Stipa capillata. Next base: position 290,249 of record JAGXJF010003011.1, read on the forward strand.
ATCCATTTTAGGCTGTCCAGTTCATCAGACTTAAGCTTGACAATCCTAAGGTCACTCTTAGCTTACTAAAGTGCTTGGCCTGACACTTCTATTGTTTCTTTTTGCTATTGAAGAATCTGTATTTAAAATGCAAGCTAAGGCTACCAAATGTCGATTTTGAAGAATCTGTGTTTAAAATGCAAACGAAGAATCTGTGATGAAGAATATGTTCCTTAGCTTCATGGGTATATAAAATGATGGAGCTGCTGTGCAATCATCTGAAGGTCTACGAAATGTCGATTTTTGAGGTATACCAATCAATTCAAAATGTTCTTCTATATTGTGGAGCAATGATATAGCGTAAAACTATCTGCCTGCCTTCGTCTCTAATAGAATTCCATGTATCTTGTCAAACATTACGAAGTATTTTAATTACTCAAGAATTGTAATAGATGGCTGAAGTTCAACCGCAGCTACTTTTAATCTAGACTGTAATTCCCTTTTACATGGTCACTACCATGTCCATCGATCATCTGGTTTACAATAAAATTTATGATGATTATTCTACCAACTGTATTAACATGACATGCAGTGTCATATCACATGGGAACCATCTCAATTTTCCATAGATATTTAGTATCTTAGGATAATCTACTTTATTTCATTTTTAGTGCAATATCAGGTAGTGGGAGTGCTGGAAGGAGAAAAATTCTGGTTTTGCATCTTATTCGGTCTTGCAGAGAAGTGGAAATGAACACCCTTCCTTTCTGCTTGATGGTTTTTTTTCCTGAGGCTGTATTGCATGGAATGATTGCAAATTAGAGCTTCTGACCTTGCAAGAAGTGAGCAACTGAAAGCATTTTAGGGTCATCTCAAGGAACGGTCCAAACATGGAGCTCTCTCTATGGCTCATCTTCTTGTTCAGTGTTCTTGTGCAAGCTTCCGTCATCTATGGCTCATCTTCTTTCTAGGTATTTACTTGTCTGAATCTCTAAAGCTATTTTCAATATGATTATTTTTTTATTGATCTATTTTCTATTGTACATTTTGATGGTTAAATGCCTTCTTTTTCAGAATAACTAATGGGGTCTCTCAACCATCTTTAAGCATAACCACGGACTTTGTTTGAAGAATTTACAAGTGAGTTATCATGATTGGCATGGATGGTAAATCAAGGTGCTTTGGCTTCATCAACTTTGAGTCCAGATGCTGCCGCTTGTGTTGTTGAGGAAATTGATGGCAAGAAACTAAGGACTTCCATTTAGATTCTCTGCGTTTGATAGCTATGAAAAATTAATATATCACACATTTCTGTTACGATTTAATAATTAATGTTCTTATTTATTATGCATTCATTGTTAATTTTTCTATTTTCTAGAGGGGAATGTAGCCATATATAGCATTGTAGCAAAGTACAAAACGTATAATCACTTATTGTTTCCTATCTTTTCGATACACTCATTCCATATGAGATTAAAAGACGACAACATTATTTGCATGGTCCTTTTTAATAAAAAATGCATGCAGTCGAGACGTGCATTGCACGTGCACAATTAACAAACCTAGGAAAAATTTGAAGAGATTTTAATGTTGACTTCAAGTGTACATCATCGTCCCTATTCTATGTGATTCATCTTTTTTTCCCCAAGCAGTATAAGTTATTGATATTTTTGTTATTACATAGGTGATTTTGGTTGGACATGATTTTGGCGGTGCTTGTATATCCCATGCAATGGAGATGTTTCCATTGAAAGTTACCAAGGCTATTTTCCTTTGTACAACAATGCTGACAAATGGAGATAGTGCTCTTGATATGTTTCAACAACAGGTTGATCTCTATTGCAGCATCTTTAGAATTAAAAGAGATGAAAAAATGCACTAAATTTTTGCCTTGCCTTCAGATTAATGTATCTTTCAATGATTCTACCCTGATGTCAGAAAACTCCATTCTATACAATGCAGATGGATACAAATGTTACGCTCCAAAAAGTGCAGGAATTTGTGTATTCCAATGGCAAGGACCAGCCTCAAGTTGTTACTCCAATAGGGATTTTAGTACACAACTATAGTTTAATCATTAAATTGATAACTCGCATGATGCTTGCGGAGAGCATTTTTCTTTATAATGCCACATTAGCGTAATCTGATTTTATCGTGCATGCAAGATATTCATTGTTGACTATTAAATTCTCATGTAGTGTGCTTGCCCTCCAACGTCTAAAGACCATGTATTTATCTTTTGGGCTTAATGCAGAAATTAAACAACAATAAGCTTTCGTCATTGTAAATGATGAGTGTTATCTGAATTTAATCGGCATTGTTCTATTTCCCTTGGGATAAATTGGTACTTGTGCTTCTTTCATAGTGAGAGCATAGGAGTATATTGTTTGATTGTTATTTTTTTTTAAATGGTAGAATTGTACTATAGTCATTATACTTATAATATTTTATGGTTGCAATTTGCATTAGTCGAGACGTGCGTTGCACGTGCACGTTTACTAGTGTGTGTAAGAGCATGAGATATAACATCAATCAACTCTTGTCATGTAGGATAATTATTGACGTAGAGAAGAGAATTAGACTTTTTTAGACTCAACCATATTATCTTTGTACGCTAATACATTTAATGTTAACTTTTTATGTAGAGTCAATTTAAAAGATAATATTCTTATATAAGTTATTTAATAGTCAATGTCAGATGACATTAAGAGGTGAAAGAGTCAATAACTGACTCCTCCTACGTGGATGCCTTAACCGCGCTACTACTAAGTACCGTTGCCGAATCCGAATCGTCATCGAACGTCTCGCGATTGTCGTTGCCGCCGGTGACTACACACACATGGCTGGGCAGGTAGATACGTACCCGCCCTCCATAACTCACGATAACAACGAGCTTATGATTCCGCGCGCACTCACACAAGTTTCACGGGAAGCAAAGCAACGATCATATGATGCAATGTTAGAGTACTGGAGTCTGTTGGTCAGGCCTCTAGAAGAAGTTGAATGTATCGAGGCACGTTACGCTCGATAGCTTTGAGCATTTCCTTATTCTCAGTACCAATTCTTCCCCCGGGTGATGCAATTCGAGAAGAAAGCCACTATCGATGGACGCCGATGTTCGCTACGACAAATAGAAATGCCAAAATATTGGTTTATTAGTTCCCCTTTTCCCAGTACCAAGACCAGCCGCCACTCCAAGGTTGATGAACTTGAGGTGCATATCAGACAGCAAGTCAGTTAAAAGCTTCCCTCATACAATTAATACAAAAGATTTAACGGAAAACATCACCGGGAAGGGCACTGAGATAAAGCAGAAAGAGTCCAGGCAACTCCCGACGGTGATAAGCCACTGCGCTGTATGTTTGCTGAACCTTCTATCCCATCCTCTGAGAATCCATCTGTAGGTTTCTCGATAAAAAACGAATTAAGCAAGCAAATACCGGAGCTGCTTGTTCGATGGCCAATGGTCCGCGCCAAGGAAGAAGATATCTCGTTCTCGCCGGCACCGGGCAAACGCACCCGCTGAGTCGCAGTACGAGAGGGGCAAGGCCTTACAGAGGGAAAGGATGAGGAAGCCCCGATGCAAAGTCCTGCCTCTGGACACCTGTCGCGAGGTCAAGTTTGAGGAAGTCTTTAGGAGCGACGCGCTGATGTCGTAGCTGGCGGTGCTCGGCGCGTCGATGCCGTCATGCGTCTACGCCAAGCAGGTCTCCAAGGGCGAGGCCAAGCTCACGAACGGGCGATTCTCCGTGAACGCAGACAGCCCCAGCAAGCACATCGCGGAGACCTTCACGGATCGCGAGCGAGATAACTTGATAACCGTCGGGTACGAACTCAGAGGGCGGGAGATGCCGGTGTTTGACCATGACGGGCGGCTTTACAACTTCGAGTTCGTCGAACGGATTCTACCGGCTCGTCGGAAAAGGAGTGGAGTACAAGCGCTTCATGGTGGACAATAACATTGTGCGTCATGTTGTGGAATTGGGAAAGAAAATAGTCATGGAGATGTTTTTGTTCCGCTCGCCGAAGCTGCTATCTGAGGGCAAGGGCTTCCACGACCATCTGAACGGGGCCCTCGAGATGTTCATATTGTTCTATGAATCCAACCTCGACAAGGACAAAGACAACGACAATTACAGGAACGAGGTGCCGGATGACGACCACATGACTATAAACCAGATACTGGAACACTATCCAAAAACACTAGAAGGCTACATATTAGAGTTTGCAGAATAATAATTATAACAAATTATGCAACAATTTTTAGCTTTGGTAGTGTTTTTTTTTCTTGGCAGATGCATGTCCTGACATGGTTAACATCTCCTTGAGTTCAAAATATTTGCCAAGTCTAAATATGTGAAATCTATTGGTTAAGAAAGTTAGAACCGACTCTCTTACACGATCTTTGATAGATTATAAAGATGTGAGTGAGTAAACAAACTCGCATTTGCAATCATCTTTCCTCTTAACAAACCAGAGAGCGAGGCCACCCCACCGTATCTCCTAAACCAAGTCAACATATTGGATGATTTATTTTTCTTATCTATAGCAACACACGAGTATCTTATTAGTCTTTTTAAGAATTAAGAGCTTTATATATTAATGAACATGGTTACATTCGACTTTATAAGTAGATAGTTCAGGAGTGCCGGTCATTCTCTTTGTAACTTGTTGCCATATATTGAGATGGTCGAATTTTCCAACAATATTTGGTAAAATTTGTTTTCCTCCTAGTTTCAATTCTTTGTTTACCTTTTTTAACTTGTTTATTTTTATTTTCTTCGTAGTATTCTCTTTTATTTGCAATCGGAAAGACATTTGTTTTCGATGATAATTAGGTGCGTAGGGCACTAACTTGTTGCTTGGATGATTAGTGTAGGTGATTGTATTTTTCTGCTCACTTAGAGTCAAATCTAGGTTTAGCTCCTTGCTTGTCTCATCAAAATAGAACATTTTTTTAATGGTAAGCGATACACTCACCGATAGTGAAATGGCACCGCTCGGAGCAGTGTACCAGTCGAAGATGCACCGGATGTTGTGGATGAGCTCGGCAGTGCACGGGGTTGAGCAGTTCTTGTCTTCATCGGCGCAGCTCGACGACTTTTGAGAAAAGCGTGGACATATGCAAAAGAGGAGAGAAGAGTACATTCAAGAGATGTGTCATCTCCATGGTGCCTCTTGTTCGTTGACCTGTCTTTCGACACTAGCCAACCGTCCAACTTCCTCACCCCTGCCTAGCGGTCGTAGCCGCGGTGCTAGACACCGCCTCCACTGCCAACCTGCCGTCCATCGCCACCCTTCCCTCTAAGCCCAAAGATCACAAGCTTCGTCTTCGGTGACAGTGGTCCCTACTCCAAACCCTAACTCAGCAGTGGGATCTCCACGTCGATCTCGCAAATTGTGTCCTGTTGATTCTCCAGTTGCTATTTCGCTCCGATGTTTTGCGTGAACCATCGTGGACGAGCCCGTAAAATTCATCATGTAGTTCAAAATAGGATGGGCGAATGAATTTGGCGGTAATTCAGCTCCAATCCTCTTGAAATCAGGGATAACGTTTCCGTTATAAAAAAGAAAATGCTACGCAATGCAAACAGGGTTTTTGAGACGTTTCTGAAATTCCGGAAAAAGTTCGAAAATTATTTCGAGAAACACTTCAAATCCAGATGCTGCGAGGTCAAGATCACGAGCCCATGTAAATATTGAACAACAGTAGCATCCACTTTCCGGAGAACTAAAAGCAGTATCAAGATTTCACAAAGGGAGAAACCCAAAATCTATGTACATAAACAGAGTCACAGAGTACCAATACGGAGTAGTACGTAGTTACAGTAACAATTTATCTACATATCCTGCCTTGGCATCGATCGGCACATGCATCTCTTCTTGCTGATTTACATGGCCACGTGGCGAAAGCTACTAGGAGTAACACGCATCAGATCAGAGTTCAGGCACCATTCTTTTCCTTGCAGAAATGGCGTCAAGACGACCAGCAGCTGAGCCGCAGTGCCTCCTCAAACTTGCCTTCCAGCGCCGCTGACTCCTCGGCGCCGTCGACGTCACGCCCTCTCTTCCCCTCGGCGCCCACCACCTCCGGCGCCGCAGCCGCCTCCCGTCGCGGCGCCATGACACCAAGACAGAAGAAAACATTGCTCAAACTGAACCTGACACCACCGGCACCGGCACTGGCGCCATCCATGTGCGGCGCGTCCGCGGGGCTGTGGTGGAGCTGGTGGTAGCTCAGGAAGAGCATCGAGGCGCTTGGGGCCATTGCCTATCTCCTACGCTCGCTTCGATCCCTCGCAAAAACTAGAAACTCTTGGCTGGGTGTGCAATTGGATTGGTTCTGCCTTTTCCCTTCTTGGGCCCGGGGCTTTGGGCTATTTATGGAGGCGAGTGTGGAGAGTTGGGGCGTGACGAGGCGATTGGATACGGTGGGTGGGTGGTGCGGTGTGCCGAGGTTTTGGGGGAAACCAGTGGGCTATCTTTAGATTCCTTCGGAGTCTGGGATGGACTCGTCGTATGTGCCATGTCACTAGACTGTGTGCTCGCAAACCCGTGGGAGAAGAGGGCGGAAGACGGGGCGTGCACGCGGCGCAGGCGCCCATCGGTTTTTTTTTCCTGGAGTCTTATCCGCTGCAGTACATGGATTTCTCATTTAAACGTGTCGCTCTTGTGCCGGCACGCGCCAGCACACGCCGCCGTGATGGAGAAAGCGCGGAAGAATGAAAGGTGCCGGATTATTTGTGGTGGGTGAAGCGTGGGAGCGCCGAATGCGGGCACGGGTAATGGCGCGCCGCCTCGTGGGAGATCAGCACCGGCGTGTGCCGAACCCACGCCCCCCACCGAAGGGCACAGGGCCTTGAGCGCGAGCGCCTGGACGCATATGCGGAATGCGGCGTACGTACCCGCAGCCAGGAGTTGGTCTCGAGGAAAAGCGGCGCGCGCGGCCCAGCTGTGTTGACGGTAGCTTGTTGGTGGCCTATGCCGTGAGCTTCGTGGCGAGGGCCCAAACGGGTGAAGACGTGAAGCGGCAATGCATCGCAGGCTGCCGCGGATGATTAGTAATACAAAATGGGGCGACCCAGTTCAAAAAAATCACTCATAATCAAAACAAAAAAAAAGGGCGGGGCAACCCGGTTCAGAAAAATCAGAGGAAAAAGTACGAGCTCATGTTATAGCATCTCCTGAGCACGGTAGCTTCAGGAGTGTGTGTGTGCGTACCTACTCAATTTTTGTTACGGGTCCGACGCCGATACGCGGTGCCCGAGAGCCGCTAACACTGCCTTGATCTGGCTCGTCGTTTGGTTCGCCGCCGCGATGCTCTACTTGTTTCGCTAGGCAGCTGATCGGGTGGCTTACTCCAGCCACTCGCATGATACTGGCATAATGGGGAAGCTCCAAGGTTTGGTGCTTTTTTTTTCACTCCGTGAGCTTCGGTTTCCTTTGTGAGAATCGTGAAGTGCTTCAGTGTGCAGACATTCTGGAGAGCAAGGCATTATGTAACAGCACTACAAGCAACTTCAAACAAAACCAGGATATCAAGCACTACTTCAAGTGCAAAAATTATATCAGGTCAGAGATTGTAGCATACTAACTATATGTACATCGCTAATAAACAAAACGTAAACAGTTATTTCCCTTTACCTACAGGTATATATCATTGCTCCGTCCAAAACTGTCAGTACAGCATGCAGCTCTACACTATAAGGTTCATCGCTGCATCCTATGCACGCCAGTTAAAGCTTTCTCAGAATGTACATGTACGTGGTAATATTAAGCATACAAATTAGTGGTCATACCAGTTCTGAGATATCCAGCTCTTTGTCCTCAAATCACCTCGCATCCATGAAAAAGATGCTGAAACCTGTTGCTTCTGCAGCCAACATCACATAGCGACCACCATACCTTTGGAGTAACACCGATACAAGAAGATACAAAATCCAGTGCTTCCAGGTCAGCAGCAGTTCATAGAAAGAAACTTGCTGCACTGCCGCTCCAGCTTCTTCAAGAAACGCAGCTCCTTGGGAAACCCAGCGATTTGTTGTCGAAGCAGCAGTCGACTGAACTGGGAAACTCCAAGGTGACTGCTTCGCATAAAAACCTCATAACTATCTGGAGTTCGGTGGCACCAGTGCGGCAGTGCCACACATTTTCAGCCACCAGAACATAAGAGGCAAAGGAATAGGAAAAAATACAGTATCCAGTACCCCAGCCACAAATCGACATGTATGGTTACACGTACATGTATAAGTTAAACAGTAAAAATCATACATCAATTCAACTTTCAATTATAACAGGAGAGGCCTGGTGTGAAGTGCAACCATCTGCCATGAGATCTGCAGCAACTTCAGATGAAAATATGCTTCCAAGTTTCAATCAACTCCCAGTCCACCTCCTCTTGCGAGCTGGCCGCTCTGGCTTCACTTCCATATCAGCAGCAGGAGATTCACTCTGGGCAGTCTGCACTTCAGTATCCACTTTTTTGCTTTGTGGTACCTCCTTCTCACCCGGCATGGGAAGTTTGAAACGCTCACTCCGTCTCTTGAGCCTCTCAACCGTGTCTAGATGCCGGTCACGCTCCTCAGCCGTCTTGTCAGATGTTTGTCCATTGTCACCACTGCTTTTGAGGTCTGAATTGCCAACTATAGCAGAAACATCAGATTTACCTAACACATCAGCAATAGGGGCTTGAACATCAGCTTTGATGGAAGGAAATGTCTGTGTAGTTTCATTATCAATATTACTGTAATCTATCTCTTTGTGGCTCGTCCATCGCTCCAACTTAGAGCGACCCCTTCTTGAATCCTCGGTGTTCTCATCATCTGACATGGCATCTTCTTCCCCTTGTTTTACAAATGAATCATGTGGTTGAGGATTCTTGCTCGTTTTGGATGATGCGGGATGATCCCTACCATTTTCTTGCTCGCTCACTCCTTTCGTCTCAACCTATACAAAGTTTTATTTGCATTTGTGTTGAGGGTGAAAAATTCAAAGAGTTGTACAAATATCTAAAAAACATAACCCCACCGAGCAGTAATTTCCTTCCCCAGAAAAATGTTATACTCACTAGTTTTACCAGAGTCGTGCTTTTACATTTTTCCTGTAGCAGTAATTTTCGTTACAAAAAAGCTATGCTCGTTAATTTCACAAGTTTCAAGTTTTTACATTTTCATTTAACAGAGATAAAGAAAGTGTTGCAGCTGTGTCAGCACATAAATCAATCCAAACGAGTGAATCACATATACCACTGATATGAAGATGCTTAATTCTTGAAGAGTCTTAATTCTTAAACATGGGACTACATGCATTAAAACCAGAGCTATTAGCATTCAGAAACCAGAGCTACTAGTGTTTCACCATCAGAATGTTCTCTAAAATATCGCAGTGTGCATAAGCAAGTAGTCTTGGCACATAAGCAAAGAAATCACGAAGTGCATAGTCCACATAGTCATTGAAAACCTATACTGATTTAAAGTCATTGAAAACCTATATACTGATTTAATTTTAAGTTTACTTTCTAGTGGCTGATTGTACTCAATCAATAAATGCACGTGTCAATTTGCTGCCCAGACAACAAAGATTTAAATGCATTGCGACTCACAAGCAATCAAGGGGTATATCTTTTGCAGTGGCAGAAGGAGCAAGGGACCAGCCCACAATGTTTTTAAATGCCCTAGTACATTTATGTGTGTAACCTCAAAGGGTAAAGATTCTCGCTCAGCATTATCTCATATTGTTTTATTAAGCTTCTGTAGTAATATCTACTACTAAAAATATCATTACTTGAATCACCTGCCTCTCCACCCTCAAAATCCCACCCCCCAAAAATAAATCTACGTCAGGCCTGGTCTTACTTCCAAGCTCGAGCTGTTCTGTGCACTCATCTGGTCACAGTTGTGCACCAGATCACTGCACTTTCTATTCAGCAAACGGTCCCCTTCCTCGAAATCTGACATCCCAACGATATTGGTTTGCCAAGGCAATGTGTAGACCAATCTTCAGGCCATAGCTCTTGGTAGTTGGTATCCTCCACCTCACCCAACACCTGCCATGGTGACAGGCAACAAACTATTCGCTCCCCTAACAGCCGCAACTCAACAACAGTCTGTGACTGCTTGCTCTAGACTAGGTGGCAGTCGTCTGTCATGCCCACCAACCACCAGTGCCACACTTGATGGCCACCACCGTGAAAGGTGAATATCATCCGCAGTGTACAGTCGCATCGAACCGGTATTGATGTGCAAAATTTGAGTGCTTAACAAGAATTTGTATGTTCCCACTTCACACTGCTCCCAGTTGTAGGACAAGTAGTGGATGTTGGGGGAAAAATGTATGTAAAGTGCATAAAATGCAAATACATGTATCAGTCGCCCGTTTTCTTGTAGTGTGTTTTTGCTTGTCAAACTTGTCATTGACACCTGTCTTGATGCTCCCAAGAGGAAAATCTATCTTGTATCTGACTAGTTCTTTAGTAATAGTTTTGCTAATCTAAATGTAGTACTAAACACCAATAAGCCCTCATGTCGACCTACTCTTCAACTGTAGGTCCACTCAATGCCACTGTGAGACCACTTGGTCAACCTCAAGCTCAGCAATCATGCTGGAAAACTATGTATTGTTCTTGAGAATAGGAAACACCATATGCATTTTTAGTCAGAGCAATCCACCACTTCATTTCAGTGTGTAACCATCCTATTCAATCATTTTGGGTGCCTTTGTTATTGGGTTGATTACATTACCACATCAAGCTCCAATTGCAAAGCATATGCACTGTACTTAAATGTTACTTTAATTTATTTTTACAAAATATGGTATGGTTTATTTTGGATGCATTGCAGGGAATTGCGTCGGCACTCAGCCAGTAATATAAAACATACAACAAACCTAACCATATTCAACTTGTCAAATGCACTAATAAAAAAAACGGTAATTGGATATAGGATATCTAACATCTTTGGCAGAAGAACAAAAACACTCAGTAAAGAGTTATGTAACCAAATTTACTGAGTGGCCCAGATGACAGCGGATATACCAACTTATAACCAAAGATATAACACAATTTCTGTTAGAACAAACAACCACGCATTCAAGTAAAAGCCCTAAGTGCATAAACAAGTATACATCCTACCATAAGCACATACTATATTGCAATATCATTTGTAACAATAGAAGGTATCAATCTGCAGAGCCTCCAACAAAAAGGAAGACACTAATCTGTTTCAAAATTAGCTGTCTCATACTCTCATTAACACCTTTCTGGTAACTAGGTAGCCAATCGCCTGAATTTCTAGTGTCTATGCCTTTCAAAAGTTACTTTCAACAAGAATTTCATACCTTCCCACTACGATGGCTTTCATGGTCTTCACGCCTTCTCTTGCTGGATCTGTGAATATCTTGCTCATTAGGATCAGAACCTCTGCCCTTTCTAGTGCTTTCCCTGTACCTATCTCTCGTTGCCTGGCGAGCATCAGAACTGCTAGATACAAGATTATTGTCATGAGTCTTATTTAGTTTTTCTTGCCTAGAGTTCCTTTCACTGTTACTTGGATTGTCCTCACGTGGATGTACATCCGAACGCCCTTTATTCTGCATGCTGTTTTCTTCTGCACCTTGACCTCTCCTCCCAGGCTCGTTTTGTCTGCCACGCTCTTGGTTTTCTTTGCTTAATAATGCAGATCTTGATTCATCCTTCTTCCTACCACCACTGATGAGTTTATCATCCAAAATCCGTCCACTTCGACCAGTTCCTCTTCCTTCTTCTCTCTGAAGGGTCAGTGTGTTTTCATGTTTAGGCCTCTGCCTGTCCTCTTTTTCTCTCTGTCGCCAGTTGTCCTCTTTGTTCTTGGCATAACTACGATCATCGGCCTTCTCCCGCATCCTTACACCGTCATCTCTTCTTTTCTGATCAATTCCATCATCCCTCTCTCTCTTCCTTCTATTCAGATCATCCCTTGCTCTATAACCATGTGTTACATCTTCATTCGCAGGTTTCATTCTCCTTATGTTCTCTTCATCCTTCTTTCTTGTGATATGGGAATCATCTAAACTTTCACGACGATTCAAAACCACATCACCGCGCTCTCTTTGTCTAGAGCCCCTCCAGTCACCATCATCCAGCCATTTCCGTGAATGAGGATCTTCATCCCTATCATTCCTATCAATGGGTCTCACCTTATTTCTATGCCTTGTACCAAGTTCAGCACTGTAGTCGAGCCTCAAGTCTTCCTCTTTACCTCTTCTGTTGTGAACACTGTCTTCTCTCCTCTGCCAAGTTTCTGTCTCTCTTACCCTATCATAACTTTTACCACGTATGTTCCGATCTCTGTTCATATAAGGGAGGTGGATATCCTCCCTACCTCTAGAGGCCAAATGTGTCCTTTCTACATCTGGTTTGACGTCTCGAATGTACTCATCCTTTCGACGGGAATTGCGTTCTTCTCCATCATGATGCCTTTTTACATCATTTACTCGCCTGGACCGCCTATCTTGCAGAACTTCTTCACCAGATTCAAGCCGTTTCTGATGATCTTTGCTGCTACCAGACCTCCCTCTACTATTTTCACTATTCAATGTCCTCAATTCGTCCTGATCACCACTATTGAGTCCAGGGGGCTGCTCAACCCTAGAAATTAGTTTCCGCTTTTTACCAGAATGAACCAAGTTATCGCCCTCATTTGTCTCACTAACTGTGTGAGGATCTGAGATAGCATCATCACCATCCACTTCAGCACTATCCATCAAAGCAAGCCTATCATCGTTATCAGCAAACCGATCTTCTGTGCTCAGCTTATCTGCCGCTTTATCAGCAACAGCAGGTGAACCTTCTGAGCCACCCTTAGTTTCTGAACTGTCAACAGGGTCGTTCTCTCTCTGGGAATCACGGTGTCTCTTTGAGGATGTTGTTTGGCGGGGTACTTCATTGGAGCTTTCAGTTTCTCGGCTAGGGTTTACACCCAGAGAGCTTCCGGTCAATGGCCTTTAAAGAACAATGCGGGGGTAAGAATTAGAAATACAACTTCAACAGAAAAAACAAAGAGTTGAAGGAAGCAATGTGGAAAACCATTTAAGAGATCCAAAGTGCAAAATGGAGTAGATGGAACGATTAGGAAGTATGAAAGATACAAGAAATACAGTAGAGCGTAGGTAGAGGGGGACAAAGAACAATTATATCATTTGAAGATCTCCAGAATCCAGATCCTGAGCATTCCTCTTGAAGTTCGGCAAGAAACTAATGAAATACTGCAGGATTTGTGTATCCAAATGCAATATGGACTATCGCATCATGGAATGACAATCCACGAGTTAGGTGTGACTGCATGTAAATAGTGAAGGGTATCACAGTGGCATGAATTGTTGGCTACTTGGCTCTGTAGATGAAAACATCAACACAGGACATGTGTGGTGATCTTATCATGGAAAGTAACATTGATGTGATCACATGGGAACATAGATTAAATAATTTAGTTAACATTAAAAATTTATGAGTTTGTAGATAAAGCATACCTTACTCCGTGAGGAGAACCCCTTGATTTGTAGTTGGGAGGGGAGCGGCCATGGACATCTGTGGCGGACATATCACCTTCAGATGAAATAGGTAACTGTCTGGTATGTTCTGCCTTTACCAAAGTGGAATTATAAGGAGAATTATTCATCTTCTCTGATGTATATGGCCTGCCCTCCTCAACACCATTGGTTCTTTTATTACCTCCTTGAGAATCCTTCTCAGAATGGCCCGCTGAACTATCAGCAACTATTGGATCATCCGACGGAACCTGGCACACGATCTGAAAAGCAACGCAATGCTTAGAATTGAAAAGCATAAGAAACTGATCAACTGACATGCAGTACAAATAGTACAAGTTGCTCCAGGTGAGAAGAATTTTAACATATTCCAAATGATGATGACAGCTTACCTCTATAACAGAATCTGGTTCACGTGCTCGTTGTTGACGTGTATCGGCAGACGGAAAGCGTTCCCCATAACCAGTTTCAACTTGTATAGGTCTGCCTGTCATCTGGAGAGAAAATTCACGCCGCTACATAATTTAAACATATTGGCATGGGAAAACAAAGGAAAATTAACACTCTGTGTATGAAGTTACAGCGACCAGAACATAGCAAAATTTTATTATAAAAATTGGAGGATGCCAGTACTCTCTGTAAGTAGTGAACAGTAGCATCTACACATATATTCAAGAATAAAAACAAACCTATGGAATTTGTAATGGTTTTGCATGATCAAACCAACACTCCAAGTAGTAGTCCAAAAGAAAGATAACTCAAAACTACAGAACGGATAGCCGAATGTCAAATGAGTATTGAAAGAAGGACCCGGCTGAGTGTGTCAACATTGTTTTGTGGCACAAGTGCAAGTGTACAACAGGATGTGTGAGTGCACAGAAGTAATAATCCATGTAACATTTGTAAAATCAAGCATGGGACAATTCAGCACTGCATGAAAGATCAAGAAAAATGTGAACCAGATACATAAATACAAGAGGAAGAGGGAGCTTTATACCACTGCCGGCCGCATGCTTGTAGGAACTCTTCCTTGGGCACTGAAATCTGTATGCCTGTTATCTACTTTATTACAATTATCAGTAGAAAATTCGTGATGACCAGTAGCAGCAGCTAGCTCCGGTGGCAAATCTGGATCATAGTCCTGAATGAAACCAATAAAATATCGTTCACCACAAGAGTCCACAGATTGCATGGAATCAATGTTTAGCAAAATGGGGTTACAAGGAACCTGTTCTGAGCGCCCACTCTCGTACACCCTTATTCTAGATTGCATTGTGGATTCCAACCGTAGTTGATCCTGGTGAAAAATATACTAATAGTTGACAAAGAGAAATAAAAAGGGAAAACAAACTACATAGCTATCAAATGTTAAAAAATAACTGACCAGCTGCTTGCAATAGTCTTTCCACTTCTCGTCATCAAGCCCAAAGTTAAAGAAGTCTGAAATATCAGCACCAGGGTATTTCCATGGCTTCTCCTCAAATGTGGTATCGATGTCAATATCAAAAATTGCCCTGGGCCAAATAAATTGTCTTAGAACAAGAAAAATACTAATGAGCATAAAATAGAATTGTTCTCCAGATGTAACTGAAATAACAACGGAAGGTATACCAATAATTCCCTGACTCCATCCTCAACCCACCCCCAATCCCACCCTCCACCCCCCAAAAATAATGAATCTAGTATATTATCTCTTGACTCTGCGTGGTTGAGAGTTGAGAATGCTAGGTCTATTCACTGCACCAAAATGCCACTTGCCAGAGCATGTTAATACCCTTCACATCCTATTCTAGACTTTAAGACTGATCGCGTAGAATGAATAAATAAAAAGGTGCACCTAGCAATTGCTGAATATATCTCAATCACACATGATTGAACAAATACATGATATTTCAATTGAACATGTTTCTAAACAAATTGAAAATCTACGTGTGCAATAAAAAGCTTGGCCAACTATGGAGTGCATGTATTATTAATTTTTGTAGTTTTAGATACACTCAAGAGACTCAATGACCGAAGGTTGTTATTTGATACACCACATATGCCATCCTCTGATTAATACATCCAACTTGACAATTGCTGCTAATTTTCTTTTAACAGTTCTACCTGAATGAACCATGAATTTGCTTCCTGCTTTGTCGTGAGATGTAGAGTAGCATATATTATATGCCTTTTGAGTTTCATTCTACATATGTCACATTATTTTCTAGTGTGACATGTATATTTCCCCGCTTCATGTGAATTTGTTTGTCACACTATTTTATAATATGAAATGTGACTTCATGAATGTCAGTTGCTTAGTACATAGTTGATTACTGTGAGTACTTTTCTCCCTGCAAGTTTACTATTCCTGCCATTTTTCTTGCTGTGGAGATTGTTGTCTTCATAACTTAAGCCTTGATGCGCAGATTTGGCGAATAAATTACAATGTGAAGTGCCGATCCAACTCTGGGCACCTAATAGCACAAGGTGTACTTTAGTCCTTACAATCCGCCAACGCATTATACTAGTCAGCATGAACAGTAATTGCAATTGCGCAATTCATACTCATAGATAGAACACTTGGTTTCAGTGCACTACATGAGCTTAATTGTGCAGCTAGATGCCCAACTCTCAAGATAGTGTTTCCAGAGTAGTGCCATATAAGCTGCCTGTTATGGACTAAATTCCAACAGCACAATTTCTCACCCCTAAAGCAGAATTTACGCAAAAATGGATCAATCGATAAGACAGGTATGCTCACAACTGCAACAGAATTCCCAGCAAGGAAACATGAATGGAACTACAAATATAACTACTATTATTAGCATGTCTGCCAGTTAGCTTACTTGTGGGGAGGAAGTGTGAAATCTAGTCCACCACCAAAACCACGACCTGAACCACCCCACGGAGTCATTCCGTAGCCTGAATGAAAACCTTTATTCATGCCTCTACCAGCACCAGGTCTCCAGTCACCTCTTCCTCGACCAGAAAAGGGACCAGGAGGCCCAGGAGGACGGAATTGACCAGGAGCCCCACCTACTGGAGCCCCAGGCGTAGCGCCAGGGCGTACGTACTGCAAGACGGAGACAAGGATCAGCAAAATAAACATAAGGAGAGGGCTTAACAAGTAAAAAAAGGGTGAACAGTTCATGTCGCAACAAACAACTTTTCAAGTACTTAATATTATCCATTTGCCAACAGGCAAGCCATGAGAACAGATGAATATAAAAGAACTGATCATATACGCAGAATGCAAAACATCATGTAATTCATAAAATAAACATGAACTACAATTGCTAACAGTATTCAATTGAGATTTTCATGCTGTCCATTGCTGTATTGTTTTGACATGATTTACACAAGTGTCATGTGCACAAAAATGTTTTTTTTATCCCACGTAAAAGGTGGCTTGAGAAGCAATTTACATTTTCAAGATAAACAGCGCATGTAATGCATACAATTGTATCATTGACTTGCGTAAAATCTAATCTCGTACACGCTGTAGAAACTCTGTTTCTTAAAGAAAGCAAAGATAAAGTTAATGCATATTGTTTCCTAGACAACTCAAGACCACAAAAACGAATATGATCAAAAAATGCCCAAGTTACTAGTACACAATTATATTGTGTAGCATTGGTTTTTCTATGTTAGAGCTGAGCAGTGATATTCAGGCAGATATCCATCAGACAAAATTCCCCAGTGATAAAATGTGCTGATAAGTTAGCATCAAACACAATAGCTACAACTGCGCTTGAATCATCAAAGTCTTCTTACAGTTCTGTAATCATACAGGGTTTACCCTCTCTCAAATGACCATTAGTTCTACGAGGCTCTGTACAAGATTGTTAAACTCTTTCTCCCCCCAGAAGTATTGTCAATATTTGTGTTGGCAGCATAGGATGGAAAACACAACCATTAGCAGCTGATTGCCAATTTGCCTGAGTTCTTTTATCGAATTTAACAGAGATGAAATTATGAACTATCTAAACCTACAGTTGGAGATTACGACTTGAGTTTGTATGGTCAAGGAGTACTAGAACTTGAGTACATACAGCCATAGCAATCACATATTTAGGACATGGCCAGAAGATTGGGCCTGATGGCCAGATGCTTAGGTACAATATAGTGACTGCTCTTTGAGCTAGGTTATATCAACTAATATGTGCTTGTCTCTTACTGGGAACAGTGATATTGATAAATTGGACCAGCTGCACTCTTTTCCACCATCTCCTAGCGTGAAATGATGACTGCGTTCCTCAAAATGCTTGATTCCATCCATATCACATCAGCATCTGAAATGAAGGTACTGACTTGAACCTTAGTAACCAATCTGAAATCAACGCTGCCATCTTGATAGCAACTTCGCCAACTACACGAAGAATTATAACTCCAGCACAAAGATTAAATATTACGAAGGCTCAGATCTTCAAAGTGCTATATGAAAGCATGGAAAAGTAAAGGTAAAATCATTGCATTTCCTTTCTTTTCTTCCTTTATATGTTAATATAAATGCATTTACAGTTTACATTGTCGGACAGCAAGCAGGAATGCAAAAGAATGTAAAAAAGAAACTAAACTTGGTAAGGAATCTACATAGTACAAAGTAAAGTATAGTGAGTTGCAACCGGGTTTACACCGTCTCCCTCTGTGGGGGTGGCCCGGGCGCATCGTACGGCTTCTTGGCCCAAATAACTGACCTTGAACATGGAATGGTGCTGCGGGTGGAACGCCGGGCCGCCGCCACTGTACCCGATCCTCCCACCAGGCACTGGCACCGCCTTCCCGGGTTCACCGCCCTCCTTCCTCTCCCCATCCGGGCCAGCCGCTGCCGCGTCCTCCCCCCACTCCTGCTCCTCCATCCCGGGGATGTGGGGGCCATCTGCGACAATGACGAGGTCCTCGCCGTCCTCGTCGTCGCCCTCGTCCTCCCCGAGCCGCCGGCGTCCGTCCGTCTCGTTGAGTACGATCTGGATGTCGTCCTCGCTGTCGCTATCCCAGTCCTCGCTCCCAACCGCACCACCGGCCGCCGCTGACGAAGAAAGCCCCGGGATGGCCGCCCCGGGGTCGACCGCGCCGCCCCCCATGAGCGGATCGGGCTCCTCCGCGACGGGAGGCGGCTTCGCATCGACCTCGCTCTTCGCGGGGGGCGCGCTGCCATCATCGTCGTCGTCGACCCAGTCGGCGGTCGGGTCGACACCGACCACGGGATCGCTCCCTCCGAGAATCCAATCGTCGTCGTCGTCGTCGTCGTCGTCCGGGATGGCTGCTGCCGTCGAAGCGGGAGTGGGCGTAGGGTTAGGGTTTGGAGCTGGAGCCGCGTGGGCTAGGGTTTCGACGGGAGGCTTGGAGGGCGCGGACGTGGGGAGGACGATATCGGTGTAGAGGTCGCCGAACTCGTCGTCGTCCTCCATGGCGATGGCGAGATCGGGGGAGGCGGGTGCCGGAGGCGGCGGGCGAGATGGGGGAGGACGGGTAGTCGCGGAGTTGGTTTTGGAGCTGCCAATTAGAAGGGCCTCTCGGTTTTAGGGGTTCTTTTCATGGAAAATTTACTGCGAGATATTCTGAAACCAAGACATTTTACCCAGACATCTACGGGACCCTGCAGTCACAATCACTACGGTGTACCACTTTTCAACTTTTTAGTTCTACTACTACTAATCTGATCACACTCGGTTCCGCTCAGATAGACGGGCAGTGGGGTCTCCCGGAGTTGAGCACACAGACACTGGATGATCAACACACTCAAACATAGGCTTTATCAAACATCATCCAGGTGAAATCTACCCCAAAAAACATCACCCGAATTTCTATTTTTCTGAATCAGTGTCGCGATTCTTACTCCGGCGCTGCCGCCCTCGTCCTCTCTGCTTAGGCCATCTTCTTCTCTAGCAACATTAGAGATGTCCGATCGTCCAATTATTTATAACTATTATTTAACAAGATCAAGAAAAAAAAACTCTTTAAAGTCTAAACCTGAATCCCCATCCTCCTCCCTATCTTGTCTGCCTCTCTTCACTCACCATTTGTGATAAACCTCTCTCCCCTCTCCATCGCCTAACGAATCCCAGGCTGAGACTTCCCTGTTGCTACCACAGTCGACAAGGGCGGCACGAGCTTGTTCCCTCCAATCCCTATCTTGTCTGCCTCTCTCCAACCCCTGGGGATACAGGATCCACCTCGTGCTTGTACCCTCCAACTACGGGCGCTGCCGGATCCACAAATTCATCCCCGACCTCTACATTCCCTAGCTCTGACTCCGTTGTGCGTGTCTCACTCCCGTGCCGCCGTCCATCTTGTTCCTGATTCGATCGAACACAAGCACGATCCCCATGGCAAACGTGGCATTGAATCCGGCCCGCACCCACAGCACAAGCACATCCCGCTCGAGCACCACGTGCACGCCCTTGTCCACCTTCCTCCGAACCTCCGCCACCACCACCTCATCGTCCTCCTCTTCCTTGCCAGCACCTGCAGCCACCACGTGGCAGCATCGCCTCGGGAAGGACCCGCCGACGCGGAACTCGGTGGCAGAGGTGAGGTGGTCAACGAGGACGCCAGAGAAAAGTGACTAGCAACGTGTAGAGAATTGCACAATTTAGTTGTAAGTTGGGATTCCTGAACAAAGTGACTTCATTGCTTGTCTTCATTGGTAGCTGTTGCATATTGTTTCTGAGTTTATTTTGCAACGCAACATCAGGTTATTATTGGAATATTTGTTATGGAATAGAGCTGCAGCTCGATTCTTACTATCCAACCCATATTGCTATTGCTCCCATAGTAGATTCTGAAGTTCTATTTTGCATATTGGCATGTGTAAATTCTACTCTAATCACAAGGTGTTGTGGTAGAGAAGATACATTAAATCGAGCTAGCCCCCTATGGATGGCTTTTATATTAGCTTGTTGAATGAAAGAAACAATGACGCATCTTCGGATGATAATCAATATTTTAGCCCGGTTAAGGAGCAACAATCGCCAATTGAACAAGGTATTCTCTCCATGAGACTAAACAACAGGAGATCAAAAAAATTCGAGAGAAGACAATATGTTGGTGTTGGCATAGCTAAATATAAGTATGTTACAGCACGAAGGAATGAACAATCTTGTTCTACTTATTGAAAGAGAGTTCAGTGTTACTTCATATGTTGCGTGCAAGTTTAATAAGACATATTCATTTATACATATTTTTCATGCATGTATTGTGTACAAGGGAGAAGAGGGCAAAATATTTCAATACTTGCATTGCTGGAATGAATTACAACATCATCCAAAGTGGACTGTAGGTTATCTCAGAAAAAATAGAAGACAACCTCCAATTCAAGTTCGAGTACATCTACTCTTATTAGTACCAACTCTAGTCGATATGATGATAAAGCGAAGGCTCCTACTCTATAATGAGCCCTTGAGAAGACCAATTAGTAGAAAGGCGAAGAAAGAACGATTACGACGAGGTAAAAATTCAGGTAGTAACAATAAAGGAGATAATATGTACATGGAAGTGTTTAATAATTTGTGGGAAAAAAGGAGAGAGGCGGAGGCATGAAAGAGCTCAAGAAAGATGAGTGTTACGAACGAGCATATGCACTAGAAGAAAAGATGATTGCAAATAAAAAACAGATGATTGCACAAGAACAAGCCATGATGGTGCATGAGATGTGTCGACGATCGGTGAATCGGCGATCTTACGGTATTCGTGGAATGATGATTACTGGGGGGTAGGGACCTCTAGGGCCCAAGTGCCAGGAGCTCTGACAGCAGGGGACAGTCGTTTTTATACAGGTTCGGGCCTCCCTCAGGATAATAACCCTACGTCATGTTGCTATATATTGATGGAGAACACGCTTTACAATGGGGGTGTATGTTAGTGGCTATCCTAGGCCTAATCGTAGACTAATCTAGCTAAACCGCCGGGCTCGACTCCTTCGAGGCAGCGGGTCTTCTAGGGCTTCGCCTCCTGAGATCCTATGCTGCTTGTGCTGCGACTGGAAAGACCTGTAAGACTTGTAGAACCCCCTCCTCCCCCCCTATGGGATTGCTGATCCTTATATAGGGGGTTCCTAGGGTCGTACTGGACGTGGCCTTACGCTCGAGTAGGACTCTGGCCTCCCTAAACGTCGGGATTGACTTCCTAGTTTAAGGGGAGTCTTCCCTTCCTGAGAGGGGTTACCTTGTCGTCCAGGGATCCTTACCGGGTACGCTGTACCTTCCTAAAGTCCCGGGATTCTGTATACGGATACCCCTAATATGCGGGAAACCGTACTATTCATCATCAAGCCCCCCATCAATACGTGAAGTGAGGTCATGACGGTTCTGTTGGAAATCTGCCCTTGTCGGGAAGCAACTCCGAGTAGGCGACTTCGAGTACTCTTGCTGACAACGTTCCCGAGTAGGTAATATCTCTACCGGGTAGTCGTGATATCCTTGGTCAGGATGAACCTCCGAGTAGTCCAAGGCATTTTTCTGGGCTAGCTTGCCCGTGAAGCACCTTTGGTTTAATCTGATCCATTGATCACAGACACGCGTTCGCTGGGTAGATTTCTGAGACACCGAACCGTCGTGGCGGAATTTTTGCGTGGTGATGAAGAATCTTTCCTTTTTCTGTGCTACTGCTTGGCTGACGCTAGTTAGACCGCATCGCGCTTGTCAATTGTGACGAACAGGAACTTGTAGCCCCCGGGCGAGACCGGAAAGGGCCTCAGAATATCCAGGCCCCATGTCGTGAAGGGCCATGACAAGGGAATCGTCTGCAATGCTTGGACGGGCTGGTGAATACGTCTACCGTGAAATTGGTACTGACGGCATCGCTTCACCAAGTCGCTCGCGTCATGGAGAGTTGTCGGCCAATAGAATCCTTGTCTAAAGGCCTTTCCGACCAGGGTTCGGAAAGATGCATGTGCCACACACGCCTCTCCATGGATTTCCTCGGGTAGTTTTTTTTACCCTGCGTCCGAGTGATACACCTTATGAGCACTCCGTGAGCTCCTCGATGATAGAGGGCCCCGTCGCCCAGGAAGTATGTCTAGGCGCGTCGGGCAACCTGCTTAGATAGTGCATCGTCCTCGGGTACTGTTCGATCGTGAAGGTACATGTGGATGGGTTCTATCCACGAATCCTCAAGACCGACGGGAGCTACGAGTTGACCCGTAACTCCACTTGGAGCGTCAATACCTGGTGACATCCTTGAATGGCTCTTAGACTCGAAGTCAGCCATCCCTTCGTCCACAGGTTCGCTAGAAGCTATGGACGGCGTCGAAATCCTTTTTGCAAAGGTCTCGGATAGACATAGAGATCATGAGGACGCCAGGCGGGCAAGACTATCGGCTCGGCGGTTATCCTTCCTTAGGATGTACCATACTTCGAGCCTGATGAATTTCTTCTCTAGCTTCCTCACCTCTGCTAGGTAGCTGCCATGTTCTGGTCTAAGGTCTGATATTCCTTGGACACTTGTCTCGCTACCAGCTGTGAGTCCCCACTCACGAGTAGGCAACGGATACCAAGTGTGGAGACGACTCGGAGACCGGCGAGCAAATCCTCATACTCGGCCCCGTTATTCGTGGCCGGGAAGTCAATTTGCAGTGCATACTGCAGGCATTCTCCGGTGGGGGCAGTCAGTTTCGGCATGGGGCTAGTCGACTGTGGAGCCCCCAGCCCAGGACGCCTGTCGTCCGACTTGAGCGAGGGTCTAGCCCCCCGGTCGCGGCGCTTCTAGATACAATAAACAACTGAAAACGTTAGTCGTAATTTGCCTTTACTGAAACTAACCTTTTGCCTTTTTGCTCGCTTCGTCCGTGACCAGCGGGGAACCAACTGCGAGGCGAAGAGGTCTCGAATGATTGAATGTAGATAACCTGCTAAACTGACTTAACACTTTTTGATTAGTAACTGTGCTTAATCTGTGTGTTTTGTTGGTTTTTGAAACCTTGTCTGATCTGCTTTCGTGAAAACTTTGTCGGATGCAAGCGTAGACTTTAGTCGGAGCCAATGCCCTTTGCCTCCCTTCGATGTAGGAATACGAATAGTGCCGTAGGTCGTTCTTGCTATGATTGACCAGTCCTTAGGTTTAGTCGGATGGAGGGCTCCGTGGCTCCTCGTCATCAGTAAACGCGATAAGGGGTCTTTCGTACAGCTTGTCATGGCCATGGCAGCACCTCCGTATTCCTCTGTTGAGGGAAGACTCCGGTGTTTGGCTAGTAAATTATACACTTGCCCGATTAGCAAAGTTTCACTCTACCCGAGGTATCTTCTGCTCCGAGTGGTCGAAGACGTGGATAAGCATACGGGTTTCCGTTGATCTAGTCGTACTCGTACCTTTTTCCCTTCCTTTACTCGGGATCAGGGGACATTGCTACGGAACTGGGGAGCTTAGTCAACCAGGCCTTAGGTCTGGTCAGGTGGGGGGCTCAGTGGCTCCCCTGTCACCTGCAAACGCGTTAAGGGTTTTCCTTGCGTCCCTGACAGTTATAGCGCAGAACCCTTATCCCTTGTGCGGGTCGAAGAAGTCGGTACTCGTACTCGTACATCAACTTGCCGTGTTCTTATCTAGCCCCCGACTGACTTTTCGAGAGATATCTCGGATAGGCAGTCTGAAATAATTAATGATGAAAAACATTGAACTAGAGACTTGGTGTAATTCAAAACTATGTCTTTTACAGACTATTGTAAGAAAAAAGAACTCTGTGAAAAATTAAGAAAACTAAGCCGTCCCCTCCTCATTCAGCTTGTCGCCGGTTGCCCCAGAGACTCTCGTCCTTTTGTCGTGACCCGCTGACGAAACTTTGTTGAGTGCGCGTGCTGGGCGGCGGCGCCCGGAGCGTCTTATCATAGACTTGTTCGTAGCTTGACGATCTTTAAGGCTGTAGCTGGTGTAACTTTGGAATCTGCCGATGAGGAGGCGACGGTCGTGCGATCTTACCGAAGGTGTTTACACGGGACTCTCTAATGGACGCGACCTTTCTACCGTTGGCGCGAGCGACCTGGATCGGGCGGCTTCTCCCGAGGAACCGTTGTCCTGTTTGGGGGAAGGCCCTGTTTTCTCCCTGTTCCGACTTAGTCGTGGAACTCTTTCTCTGACTTGGAGGGGGTACTTTCCGAAGTTGTCGCTCGTAGCCGCGGAGGTGGTCTTGACAACGTGGTGGCGAGAGCCGCCACGCTGGCGTCTTGGTTAGAGGACAGGTGCTGCTCTGCGAGGTCGAGGCTGCGCTTGTTGCAGAGGAGTGCTTCTCTGGGGGAGCTCTTTATCGTGAGGACACCTTTTGGGCCGGGCATCTTTATGCACTGGTAGGCGTAGTGCGTAGCTGCCATGAACTTGGCCAAAGTAGGGCGCCCCAAGATAGCTTTGTATACTGTTTCAAAATCGACTACATCGAACAGGATTTTCTCTGTTCGGAAGTTCTCCGGTGTACCGAAGGTAACCTGGAGCGTAACTTGTCCGATCGGCGTGGCCGATGGGCCCGGGACGATACCGTGAAAAGCGTGCGTTACCGTCTGAACAGACGATCGTGGCACTTGCATTGCGTCGAGGGCGTTGGCGAATAGGATATTGAGGGAGCTCCCTCCATCGATTAATACGCGGCCCACTCGGCAGTTGTTAATCCACTCGATCCGTAACCGGGTACGGGTCCATAGGGCCAAAGTTATCGTAGAAACCCTGGTCCGAGTACCCAGTACGGGGCGAGACTGCGATCGGTTTTCCTGCCGGGTTTGCTTCTTCCTCCTCGATCGAAACCGGTGAGGGCTGTGCAACCGGCGCTGGGATCTGATCGCGCTTAGTTGCGCGTCCTGCTGACTCTGATTCTTCCTGGACGGCTTGGTCCGGAGAGGTCCCCACGGTCGGCGCCATCTGTCGACGATCGGTGAATCGGCGATCTTACGGTATTCGTGGAATGATGATTACTGGGGGGTAGGGACCTTGAGGGCCCAAGTGCCAGGAGCTCTGACAGCAGGGGACAGCCGTTTTTATACAGGTTCGGGCCTCCCTCAGGATAATAACCCTACGTCCTGTTGCTATATATTGATGGAGAACAAGCTTTACAATGGGGGGTGTATGTTAGTGGCTATCCTAAGCCTAATCGTAGACTAATCTAGCTAAACCGCCGGGCTCGACTCCTTCGAGGCAGCGGGTCTTCTAGGGCTTCGCCTCCTGAGATCCTATGCTGTTTGTGCTGCGACTGGAAAGACCTGTAAGACTTGTAGAACCCCCTCCTCCCCCCTATGGGATTGCTGATCCTTATATAGGGGGTTCCTAGGGTCGTACTGGATGTGGACTTACGCTCGAGTAGGACTCTGGCCTCCCTAAACGTCGGGATTGACTTCCTAGTTTAAGGGGAGTCTTCCCTTCCTGAGAGGGGTTACCTTGTCGTCCAGGGATCCTTACCGGGTACGCTGTACCTTCCTAAAGTCTCGGGATTCTGTATACGTATACCCCTAATATGAGGAGATGCAGTAGACGAAGGCAACAAAAATGAGGAGGTGGGAGGATGGTGGTAGCGGCAAAGGCACATATGAGGAGGGAAAGTGTAATAGATCGATTTTTGTAGGTTTTTAAAGTTTTATCTAAAAATGAGGACAAGAAAATTTCATAGATTTTTCCTAAAGCAATAAAAGCCTAATTGGAAATTTCTAATTCTTTTGGATTTAACTGAGTAATTCAAACATACTCTTTTGGTTGGAAATATTTATTTGGCTTGTATATTGAAATATGCACCCTGGAATTTTCTTGGACTTTTCAAAGTTAACATGGTATTTATTTGAGACTGATCTGCTTTTCTTTTCTTCTCTAAAAAAGATATTCTTATTCTTTTCTCCCAACCCCCTAGGTCAAAAGCCCATTGGCACTAGCCCATTTCCTTAACTAGCCACCCTTGTCTCTGAATGGGCCTAGCCCATCGGCTAGTCCAGTCCAGCCCGTCTCCTGGGCTTGCTCTCTCAAGCTTGCTTCCTCTTTTCTCTCTCCCCTTCCACCTGGGCTCAGTCCACCTTCCGGCCCAGCTACCAAGCCAGGACAGCCCAGCTGTTGGTGCTGCTCACCGCCAAACGGGGCCCGCCTACTAGGCACCCCTGCCTCCCCGATCCGGCCGAGCCCGAGCTTGACATGGCCTCTACCTAGGCATTCATGCCTACCACGACACCACTTCCTCATCCAAGCTGGATGAACCCTAGGGTTCCACGCTATATAAACCGCAGCCCTCACCTTGGCCTCTGCTTGTTCACTCGCACCGCCACCTAGAGTCCTAGCAGTCGCTGCGATGAACCGTCACTGCCGTCGTGGTTGATTTTGGGCACCAGTGCTGCCTCAGGGTGAAGTTGTCCAATTTAAAGACCGCTAGGACTTAAAGAGCTCGATCATGTGACCGGCTGCTCTAGCTGACGTCCCCATCACCGGGATTTCGAGCTCCTCCTCCTTCTCCAACAAGACCATGTCACCTCAGTTCTACATCTCAGATGAGCTACGTCGCTACCCTCGCACGTACAACCTCTTTTCCACCCTATGAATGTTTCCCGTCGACCGATTGATTGATTTTGGCCACCGTCATCCTTACCATTGTGACCCATCGCCACCTCCAACTGTCATTGTCGCTGGCCACCATGCAGTGCACCTCTGCCCTGACCAACTCCTCTAGCAGCTTCTCCATGCTCCCGCTGTTCTGTTTCCATCAAGCCTCGATGCTGTCGGCCACTCCATCTCTGGCAACGTTGATCACCCCCATGGTCGGCTCCACTTCTCTCCCTGTCTCTGCATAGAGCATAGGCACCCTTCTCCCTCCCCTGTTATTTTTCTATTATTTTGTTTCTCTATACAAGAGAACACTGCACCCTATCATGAATCTCTCTATCTTCTGTTCAGTAGAGAGGCCTCTAGCCTAGGCATTGATCCATGCATCACTGGCAACCACTAAGGCCATAGTGGTCGAACCCTATCCTTCTCTGCCTCTCCTTCCCTCTCTCTATGTACAGGGGTGAACAAAGCACCCCTCCTGACAACGGGATCCCCACGGGATAGGCCCAAGAGAAGGAGTTGGCCCAGCAAACTCGGGATGGCCCAAATCCACGGCAGGAGGTCCACTCGGCCAAATACGGCCCACAGGGTCCACTTGGAAACAACGTCCGGGTGCCATCAAGACCAGGCGTCACAGCCCCATCAAGACCAGGAGTTACGACTCTATCAAGGCGGACGTTACAATGACATCAAGGCAGGCGTTACTTGGCGAATTAAGTAGAGTTAAGGCACACCTAAACTATGCAATTACTGCAGCCAAGCAACTAGCCGAGTCGGCACCTATAACGCCCCCCTCGCCAGACCAATATAAGGCGAGGCTGGGGCTCCCATGCACGGGGGATAGACGATCTAATATCCGTGCCATACTCTTCCTCTAGCCAAGAACAATAGCCATTTCTCTGTAATCTCTCACACAAGACCTGTAATCTATTCAGCAGGAGTAGGGTGTTACCTCTTCCATTAGAAGGCCTGAACCTGGGTAAAATCGCTTGTGTGAACCCACCTGAATCATCCTCTTGCGCCCCCCGATCCATAAAAATGAGTATTGCCGCGAAATCCCCGCGACAGTTGGCGCGCCAGGTAGGGGTAGCGCATGCTGGAGCCATGATCCAGGCGGGATCTCCTCTAGCCACCGGCGACGGGCTTGTGACCGGCGACGCACCGTTGCACACTGCCTTCGCCGTGTTCCCTGAAGGCACGGAGATTTCCTTGGGGAGTCTGCACTTCGTGGCCGACGCCTTCGGCCGGCTAAACCTCCATGGTCCGGCTTCTCATTCCGTGGCGGAACCGATGCCTGGATGTCCGCTGGGGCCTCCATCCGCCCCGAGCGACGGCAAGGCGATCTCCCAACTTGTTGGCATGATCGGCTCCGACTCTCTCCTGCCTGTCTTGGACTCTGAATCTAACGGGGATGAGAGCTCGCATAGCCATGCCTCCGCGGCCGAGGTATACATGGTCACACCCAGCGCCACCGACGTCGCAGGCATGTCAGGTGCTGCGGTCAGGGCGAGGGACGAGCTCTTGCACACTCCCATTGATGGACAGTCGGAAACTGAGAGGGCCATGGAGGCGTTTCGGCAGGCCATCCTGGCCGAGCGGGAGCACATTGATCAAGAGAGAGTAGCTCTCGAAGCGCGCGAGTGTGAGCATGATGAGGCCGTGGCTCACGGGTCCCGCCGACGTCCAAATCGGCGCTCTTCATCAGCCGCTCGGAGGAGCCGCGCCGTCCGCAATTCTCTCTTCGGACGAGAGCAAGACGGAGTTCCGGTTTACCAAACTCCGGCTCAAAATCTCATCGCGGCTGCCGTGCTGGCCGACTCACTCCCGCCCCCGGTGGACGGCCCTGCGGCGGAAACCTATCGCCGAGTCGTCACCCTGATGAAGACGGCGGTAGAACAGCAGAACGAGGTCACATCGGCACGCGACCGGCTGGCCTCCAGGTCTGCGCAGAGCCAACCCTCGGCGGCTCCGAGTCGCTCCACTAACCGGCGTCCCGACGCTCGCGAAGAGATCAACCGGATCCATGGGGAGCGGCGCCGAGCTGACTCCCACCAAGGCCGGGTTGACAGCGCCCGTGACGCGCGGGATGATCTCGAGGAAATTCGCGCGGCCCGGGCGCGTGCTGAGCGCCGTGGCGCTGAGGTCAATCAGCCCGGTGGCTCGGCCTCCATTGGTCCGCTGTGCTTCAGCAGGCGGATCCGTTCCGAGCCATTCCCGGATCGGTTCCGGATCGCCAGCGGCGTTGACAAGTACGATGGCACTACCAAGCCGGAGACTTGGCTTGCCGACTACCTCGTCGCTTGCAACATTGGTGGGGGCAATGAGTGTGTCGCCCTGCGCAGCCTTCCCCTGATGCTCGAGGGATCGATGCGGGCATGGCTCAACAGCCTCCCCGAAGACAGCATCTACGACTGGAGGGACCTCCAAGAGGCCTTCGTCAAAAACTTCGAGGGCACGTACAAGCGCCCCGGGAGTGCGCAGGACCTTTGGCTCTACGTCCAGGAGAAGGGGGAGTCGGTCCGCGACTATATTTAGCGCTGGACCCGGCTACGCAATTCCATCGAGGACGTCTCTGAGACACAGGCCATTCAGGCCTTCTCTCAGGGAGTCAAATACGAGCTCCTAAAGCATAAGTTGGCCAGGTCTAATATTCAGACCATGGGCCGACTCATGGAAGTCGTCAGCAAGTATGCGACTGGAGAGGAGGTAATGCGGTACGAGGACAAGGGCAAGTCAAAAGCTGAGTCCTCAAGCCGCAAAGACCATGCCGACTCGGATCGAAAGCGTGGCGACAACCGCCCCCAGAAGCGGAAAGCTGGCACCAGGGATGGAGTTAGTGGTGCCGACTTGGTCGCGGCTACTGAACGCGGCCCCTAGCACGGCGATGGCGGCCAAAAGAAGGAGCGCCCCTGGCAGCAACGCAAGGAGCCAAGGCTCACCTTCGAGGAGATTCTCGACAAACCCTGCTCCTTCCACAGCACCCTAGACTACCAAGCGGGCCACTCGACCAGGGAGTGCAGCTTCTTGAAGCGCCTTCGGGAAGAGAAACAACCCGATCCTGACGCTGGAGGTGAGGAAGACCCAGTTGCGGGCAGTGGTGCCGCCCAATATCCCCCGCAGAAGGGCGTCCTCATGATTTTCTGAAGATCTGATTCCAAAAGGAATCGAAAGCTGCGGTACCGCGAAGTGAACGCGATAGTGCCAGCAGTTCCCCAGTGGCTGGATTGGTCCGAAGTGGCAGTCGGATTCGACCGGCTCGATCACCCGGACCGAGTTCCGCATCCAGGCAAACACCCCCTGGTGGTGGATCCGCAGGTCGGCGGCTTCAAATTCCACAAGGTCCTCATGGATGGTGGCTCTAGCATCAACATCATCTTCAGGGACACCTTGAAGAAGATGCAGATCTCGGAGTCCCAGCTCCGTTCCACTAGCACAACCTCTCATAGGATTGTGCTAGGGAAGTGCGCCAGACCTCTGGGCCAAGTCTCCTTGGAGGTTGTGTTCGGCGAGCCGAACAATTTCCGAGTCGAGACCCTGACTTTTGAAGTTGTCGACTTCAAGAGCGCCTATCATGTCATTTTCGGCCGCCCGGCTTACGCCAAATTCATGGCAAGGTCGTGCTATGTATACCTCAAGCTGAAGATGTCGGGTCCCAAGGGGGTTATCACGATCACTGGTGACTTCGAGCGCTCCAACGAGTGCGACATTGCCAGTGCAGACATCGCCGAATCCCTGATCGCGGCGGAAGAGCTAGAAGCCATCAAGAAGGATATCGACCTCGAACAGGCTCCGCCTAGCAAAAAGTCGGCATCTGAGTCCGCTTTCTAGTCGGCCAAGGACACTAAGAAGGTCCAGGTCCACCCCGATGACCCGTCCAAAACTGTCCAGATCAGGTCCGACCTTGAGGCCAAATAGGAAAGCGCGCTCGTCGACTTCCTTCGTGAGAATTGGAACATCTTCGCATGGAATCCAGCTGACATGCCCGGAGTTCCAAGGAAGTTCACCGAGCACTCCCTCAATGTCTCCAAAGACGCGAAGCCAGTCAAGCAGTCCCTCCGCCGCTTCGCCGAGGACAGGCGCAAAGCCATTGGAGAAGAGATAGCCCGACTCCTCGCGGCCGGGTTCATCAAGAAAGTTCTTCACCCAGACTGGTTAGCAAACCCAGTCCTGGTTCTTAAGAAGAACAAGACTTGGCGTATGTGTGTGGACTACATGTCCCTAAACAAAGCATGCCCAAAGACCCATTCGTGCTACCCCGTATCGACCAAGTAGTCGACTCCACGGTCGGTTGTAAGCGTTTGTGTTTTCTGGATGCCTATTCAGGCTATCACCAGATTAAGATGAAAGAATCAGATCAAATAAAGACTCCTTTCATTACCCCGTTTGGGGCTTACTGCTATATTACTATGCCTTTTGGTTTAAAAACACTGGAGCTACGTACCAGCGATGTATACAGAAATGTTTGCATGACCAGATAGGCAGAAATGGCCAAGCCTACATTGACGACATCGTAGTAAAGATGAAAGAGAGTGCGGATCTTTTGACCGACTTGGCCGAAACCTTCGTCAATCTCATTAGATTTGACATGAAGCTCAATCCGGAGAAGTGCGTCTTTGGTGTTCCTTCAGGCAAGTTACTCAGGTTCATCGTTTCCGAACACGAAATCGAGGTGAACTCGGACAAGATTGAGGCCATTCTCAAGATGGGCAAGCCGAAGACCTGAAGGCTGTCCAGCGACTGACCGGATGCGTGGCTGCACTCAGTCGGTTTATCTCCCGACTCGGTGAGAAGGCTCTGCCTTTCTACCGACTCCTGAAGAAATCTGACTCTTTCGAGTGGACCAGCGAAGCTCAACAGGCCTTCGACGACCTCAAGCGACTGTTGTCTACACCTCCAGTCCTTGCTGCACCAATGGAAGGGGAGCTCTTGCTGCTCTACATTTCAGCCACCAATCAGGTAGTCAGCGTAGTTCTGGTGGTAGAACGAGCAGAAGAAGACCGGGTGCAGAAAGTGCAGCGACCCATCTACTATGTCAGCGAGGTCCCCTCTGAGTCGAAGCAGCGCTACCCGCACTGCCAGAAGCTCGTCTACGGCGTATTCCTGGCAGCACGGAAGCTAGTGCACTATTTTCAAGCCCACTCGGTTACCGTGGTCAGCCATGCTCCCTTATCAGACATCATTGGCAACAGGGATGCCACGGGCCGAGTCGCTAAGTGGGCAATTGAGCTGATGGCTCACGACATCAACTACGAGCTTCGCAAGGCTATAAAGTCCCAAGCTCTTGCCGACTTCATTGTCGAATGGACAGAAACCTAGTCCCTCCCGCCCGAAGTGCACTCGGAGCACTGGATCATGTACTTCGATGGGTCGAAGACGCTTGTGGGCACGGGGGCTGGAGTCGTCCTCATCTCCCCCAAAGGCGACAAGCTTCACTACGTGTTGCAGATCCATTTTGCCACGTCTAACAACGTCGCGGAGTACGAGGCGCTGTTGCATGGCTTGCGCATAGCCGTCTCACTCGGTATCCGCCAACTCCTATGTCGCGGAGATTCGGATCTGGTGGTGTAGCAGGTGATGAAGACGTGGGATGCCAAGGACACCACCATGGTGGTGTATTGCGCTGCCATGCGATGACTCGAAGGCCATTTCGTAGGCCTCGAGCTTCATCACGTTCGCCGGGCTGACAATGAAGCAGCCGACTCCCTTGCTCGGATCGGTTTCGCTCGTGAAAAGGTGCCACCCAGCATCTTTCTACAACAACTACATCAGCCTTCCGTTAAGATGGAGTCAGCAACTGACTCCTCCGAAGCCATAACCCAAGACTCCGACAAAGTTGACTTGGCCCAGGAAGGCGTCCTGGCCGTCATCCCTCTCTGGACTTGGCCGTTCCTTGCTTACCTTTTGCGCAAGGAGCTCCCCAAGGATCCGACTGAGGCGCGTCGTATTGTGCACCGTGCTGGGGCCTACACCATCATCAACAACGAGCTTTACAAGCGTAGCACTTCTGGAGTTCTCCAACAGTGCGTTTCACCGGAGGAAGGCAGAGAAATCCTTGAAGAAATTCACTCGGGAACCTGCGGCCACCATGCTTCTTCGCGAGCACTCGTCGCCAAAGTTTTTCCTCAAGGTTTCTTCTGGCTCACGGCTCATGCTGACACAGAGGAACTCGTTCGCACCTACGAAGGCTGTTAGAGGTACGCCCGCCAATCACACATGCCGGCTACCGCCCTCAAAACTATCCCCATCACATGGCCCTTCGCCGTGTGGGGGCTCGACATGGTGGGCCCGCTCAAGACAGCACGGGGAGGATTCACTCACCTCCTCATCGCAGTGGATAAATTCACCAAGTGGATTGAGGCCAAGCCCATCATGAAACTCGATGGTCCGACTGTCGTCAACTTCATGAAGGGGGTTATCTTCCGATTTGGCATCCCCCACAGCATTATCACCGACAATGGCAAGAACTTCACCGCCAAAGTCTTTCGCCAGTTTTGCCAGGACCATGGCATCCGACTTGACTACGCCTCGGTGGCCCATCCGCAGTCCAATGGGCAAGTTGAGCACTCCAATGTGCTCATCCTCCAAGGCATCAAGCCCCGGCTGCTGATTCCTCTACAAAGGGCTGTCGGCTGCTGGATCGACGAGCTCCCTTCTGTCCTCCGGAGTTTAAAGACTACTCCAAACTGGTTGACTGGGTACACGCCCTTCTTCATGGTCTACGGAGCTGAAGCTGTCTTGCTGAGTGACATCCTCCACGACTCCCCACGAGTCGTAGCATATGTGGAAGCGGATGCCGAGTCGGCAAGGCAGGACGACCTTGATCTCCTGGAGGAAGCGCGGGAGCTTGCTCTCTCACGCTCAGCCACATATCAGCAAAACTTGCACCGCTATCACAGCCGCCAATTTCGGGGCCGAGTCTTCAATAAAGGGGATTTGGTCCTCCGACTCATTCAAGACAAGGCGGGCATGCACAAGCTCTCCCCGCCTTGGAAGGGGCCGTTCATCATCCACTAAGTGTTGCACAACGGCGCCTACCGACTGGAGGACCCGGCATCAGGAGCAGTCACCGAGAGGACTTGAAATGTTGCACAGCTACGTCCCTTTTTTACTTAACACTTTGTATTCGCAATACTTAGTAGTTTTCGATCATGAATAAAATTTCCCTGTCCCGAGCGGCACTCGGGGGAACTATTTTTTCCACACTTTCCAGTTGGAATTATTTATTTGTGACCTTACTGTTCAAACTGGTTTGTTCCCTTGGGCAACCCCCGGGGGCTACACCAAATATCCGAGTGGTTCGATTCTTCTGGGCAACCCCCGGGGGCTACCCCGACCCACTGGGTATTGCCAGTCGGTTCAGGTTGTATTGACTCCTCTAATTTTGCTTTCTCCGCGAACGTCTAAGTAAACGTGTACGGTACCTAAGGCCCACTCTTCGTCCCCAACTACAGTCGCAACCCGGTTGTCCGGTTGGCAAGAGCAAAAGCTAAAGGTCGGCCTGCATGCAAAAGGACTCGGCGTAGAAACTAACTCAGACGAGCAAAACAACTTGTGCAAAATAACACAACAAGTTCATTGAAAAATCTACCTGTTCAACTTAGCAAAGCTTTTACATCATTCTGCTCGGTATACCGAGTCTAAACAAAAACGAAAAATAATAAAAATACATCTATTCTTCTGGAGTCGCCTCTACGCACTCCTCCAGGTCGGTGAACTCGACAATCCGGCTCGTGGCGCGGCGAACTTGGGGAGCAGCTTCAACGGGTCGACCGACTCACCTTCTGCATCGAGTGGGGCTCCAGCGGAAATCCCGTCGACGTCCGCGTCAGGGTGGTGCGCCAGCACCAACGCCAGCGCCATGCCGGCTCCCGAACGGGCTGCCGACTCCTTCCACTTCTTCACCTCCACCGAGCCTTGTGAAAGCTTGTCAACGAGGGCAAAGATGCTGGAGCCCACTTCATCGTTGGGCCAGAGTTTGGCGCAAAGGCTCTGCGCAGCCGACTTCATGCGTTGAATGAGGCTCTTCACTTGGAGGAGTCGGTCCTCCACAGTGACGATACAACTGGACATCAAGTCGGGTGTCCAGAAGGCCTCAAGCACTGATTCAGCCGAGTGCTCCAGTGCTCGGAGTCAGAGCGCCGCATGCCTTGCCTCCTCCTCCAGTTCTGGGCAAGCATCTGCTTTAGAGTTATTACAAGGAACTAAGCAAGGGCATGGACAAAAGTTTATGAGGGACTCGAAAGCTCACCGAGTAGGGTCTCATTGGCTTTCTTGAGATGTCCCATGAGCTCCGACTCCCGCTTCTCCCACTCAACGATGGCCGCAGCATGCCGTTGCTGCGACTTGGTCATCTCTGAGTAGAAGCTGTCGACTTGCGTCTGCAGCTCGCGATTGGTGGCCGTCAGTTGCTCAAAGTGAGTGGCCAGCTGTTGACGCTCCGACTGTAGGGAGGCGACGGTTTTCATGTTCTCCCGAGCCTGTTTGAGCTCATTATCGAGCTCAGCTTCGTGGGCGGTGATCATCTCCTTCGCCCTCTCTACCGGGATAGAGGCCTTCAACCGCTCGTGAAGACGGTTGTTTCGGTCTCCACATTTGCCGACTCAAAAAGATAAGAATCAACGAAATCTTGAAGGCAAAAAACTGCAATGATTCGGATACTTACTCCCTGCGGTGGCAAGCTTCTCTTCAAGCTGCCGAGTCCTGGCTTTTTCGTCAGCCAGCGCTTTCTCGAGAGTGGCATTCCTCTCCAAAAGCACCTGGCTGCTTCCGCTGAGTCGGATCACGGCCTGGACAAAGGAAAATGCGAGTCAGTGGGATCCGAGTTAATAAGTCTCCAGCCGACTCGATCAGTCGACTCGAGACTCGGGGGCTACACCCACTGGGTGCACTGATCGTGCTCCCAGTGTTAGATCAAGCGAAGTTTGGATGCAAAGACTTACCCTGATGGAAGATTCTAAAACCTCGGCCGAGTCTGCCAAGGTTTTGGCCGCGTCAGCAAACTCCCTAAGCTTGGAGCTGAGGGCAGCGACGCGGTCAGTGGCCCTTTGTGCTGCCACTAGGTCCTCCGTGCTGCAGCTCGGCAGCAGCAGCGCGGGCACAAGGCCGCTGGACGAACCGGGTGCCGTTTCTTCGGCCGCAGGCGAAGGAGCCGGCACAAGGCTTCGTTTAGCCACCGGGGAGGACTCGGTGGTGGGCTGGCTCTCGGCCCTGCCCGTTGGTTCCGAGGAGTCGGCACCGGTCACGGCCACCGGCTCCGTTGTCGTCTCGCTGGCAAGAGTCGGCGGAGGCTGCGGGTCGACAGCCGGTGCCACGACTGGCCTGGTACCCGCGCCCGACTCCGGCGTCTCCGCCACGGGCGCAGCAGATGTTAGCATGCTGGGCGCAGCCGCAGTCGGGGACACGGCTGGCCCCGTTCCCTCGTCCGACTCTGGTGTCACCGCCACGGACACCGGGGCCGTCTGCACGCGGGGCGCAGTCGCAGTTGGAGCTGGAGAGGCCGATTCTGGCGGCGGGAGTGGAGTCGGGCCCGTGGACGCACTGGGCTAGAGGTCTCCTTTGTCGGAGAGCTTCCTTTGGACTCTGCAAAAGACAAAAGCACAAACCAACTTCAGCATCTACCCCCTTCAATTGAAATATTGAAGAAAGCAGAGAAGCGTACTTGGTGGTCATGGGGACCACCTTCTTCTTCAGTTTCACTGGGGCGGACGAACCCCCGGAGGAACTGGCGGATGCTGACTGGGGTGCAGTCGGCTTGACGGCAGGCCCGGTAACTTGTACCACGGGGCTGGCAGTGACGGCCCGCGCCCGCTTAGCAGCCGACTCCACCTGGGTTCGCGAGGCCCCAGACCCGGAGGCGTCGTCCGCACACCTCCGTTTGATGGTCAAAGGGGCCTCCTCCGACTCATCTTCCGAGTCGATCGGAACTCGCCCCCGTTCCGGGTCCCCGCCCTCCGGGGCTTCCTCATCGACCTCCACGTCGTCCAGAGCCTCCGGAGCCGGATTTTTCTCAGGGAGTGGCGGCATGGAGTTTAGGTTAAGCAAACTCTGGAACGTCAATGGCTCGATTTCAGAAGAAATGAAGAAACAATAACGCAAAGGGATCAGCTCGGAAGACGAAATGCTTACAGTTGGCAGGGGGTTGGCTGCAGAATAGGGCACCACATGCGGTGCCCTGGTGAGACCGGATCGCTCCTTGGTCAAGTTCTTGAGGAGCTCCGTGAAATGGCTATCCGAGAGCTCCGCCGATGACACCCTGGTTGAGTCAGACGCGCCCGAATACTCCCACATTGGGTGCGCCCTAGCTAGCAGCGGCTGAATTCACCGACTCAACCAAGTCACGATGAGGTCGACTCCTGTAAGCCCCTTGTCCTGGAGCCGTTGGATCCTCCTTGTGAGCCGCTCAACCTCCGGCATCTCCGCGCTGGAAGGCTTGGCGCCCCAACGCTTCTGCCAGACCGGGGGACCGGGGACATACTTCGGCAACCCCTCCTGGGCAGTCGGTGTGAGCTCGTCTGGGCAGTAGAACCATCCGTCTTGCCACTTCCGCACGGTGTCTGGGAGTTGTAGCTTGAAGTACTTCACGTTGGACTTCACTTGGATGCCGGCTCCCCCGCAGATGGAGAGGCACCCGCTAGCCTTGACCGGCTGCGCCTTCACCACGAACGTCTTCTTCCACAGCCCCCAGTGAGGCCAAGTCCCCAAAAAGCATTCGCACAGCGTGATGAAACACGCGATGTGCAGAATGCCGTTAGGGTTGAGATGATGAAGCTGGAGGCCATAGAAATGGAGAAGCCCCCGCACGAAGTCGTGGGGCGGCAGCGACAAGCCCCGCTCGACGAACGGGAGGAGTAACACCCGTTCGTGATCATGCAGGGCGGGTCCCGGCTCCTGGTAGGGCGCCCTCTAGTTGCTGATCGCTCGAGGAGGCAGCATTCCCTCGGAGGCGAGGCCAGCGAGGAGGTCGTCAGTCACTACCGACGGGACCCAATCGCCCTTCTTCCAGTCATCGGGGAGCGTGGCAGCGGAGGAGGATCCGGAGTCGATCTTCTTCCCCTTGGAAATGCGCGACATGATCGGAAGGCAGCAGCGGATCAAGTGTTTTCTCGGGAAGAAAGGAAGCAGTGCGCGGCGGCAGGGCTCTGGAGGCAAGGAGCAGATGCACGCGAGGAAGACGAAGGCAGATGGGAACCGCTTCACCTCTACACCCGCTTTTATAGAAGGGGGAGGCGAACCGCCGACGGCCGTGTGCTACACGTGGCAGCAAATCACCACGGCAACTGCCGTCCCGCGTGTGCGACCCCGCGGAATTCGAGGCGCCTTTTTCGTCATGGCCCGCCGTCCCAAGCAATCCGGCCGGCGTGCATTACGTCAGCAGCCATCCCGCGCACATCATCTGCGTGATTCGAGGCGCAATCATAACAAGCCATCATTTCGGATGTCCCGCGAAGTCGCCGCCGCAGCAGCGGATGTCTCGCGCACGCCTCACGTAGGACTCGAGGCGAAATCGTCATGCTACAGCGCCTCAGGCGCTCTGTCCAACCAACTGCGTGCAATAAATGCTGGAATGATGTCGCGCACAGTCGGGATGACTTCGTGTGACCACGAGCTGGCTTCGACCGGGTCCGGTTCGACCGGGTTGCATCACACTCGGACGCCGAGTCAGCTTGAAGTCAGCTCAGCCCGCAGAGTCACGGCACAGGCTGTGCTGACTCCACTGAGCAATTTCGAGGCACACCGACTGCACCACTCGGAAGCAGACCAGTTCTGCAAAAAGAGGTGTTGATGACCAACCCAACAGGGTTCACAGGTCACTCGGCAACACCCGAGCTAAGGACGAACTTGGCATCCACAGCGGCATAAGGCGGTCCCTGATTCAGAACCCAACGCCACAGCGGCACAAGACGGTTTCTGGTTCAGAACCCAATGCCAGAGTTTGAGGACTCGGTTTCGAAGCTGAACATCGAAAGCGTCCCCCATCGGGCACAAGCTGGCAACGATTTACTCGGATAAGCCCAGACGCTATTTCGGGTTCACTCGGAATTTATGATACGCCTCCTGGCAGGCCGCCAGCCGACTTTCCCAGCAGGAAAACACGGGTATCACCGAGACTAACAGTATTATTAGCTCAAAACTAACCTTTTCAGGTATCTCAGGAGTCCATCAAGGTCTCTCTACGGCCGACTCGAACGCACACATAGCTTGCCTACCAAACGGCGCCCGTATCAAGACCCTGAAGCACTCGGGGGCTATTGATGACGGGATCCCCATAGGATAGGCCCAGACAAGGAGTCGGCCCAGCAAACTCGGGATGGCCCAAATCCACGGCAGGAGGCCCACTCGGCCAAATACGGCCCACACGGTCCACTCGGAAACAACGTCCGGGTGCCATCAAGACCAGACGTCACAGCCCCATCAAGACCAGGAGTTACGACTCCATCAAGGTGGACGTTATAACGATATCAAGGCAGGCGTTACTCGGCGAATTAAGTAGAGTTAAGGCACACCTAAACTATGCAATTACTGTAGCCAAGCAACTGGCCGAGTCGGCACCTGTAATGCCCGCCTCGCCAGACCAATATAAGGCGAGGCTGGGGCTCCATGCACGGGGATAGATGATCTAATATCCATGCCATACTCTTCCTCTAGCCAAGAACAATAGCCATTTCTCTGTAATCTCTCACACAAGACCCGTAATCTATTCAGCAGGAGTAGGGTGTTACCTCTTCCATTAGAGGGCCTGAACCTAGGTAAAATCGCTTGTGTGAACCCGCCTGAATCATCCTCTTGCGCCCCCCGATCCATAAAAATGAGTATTGCCACGAAATCCCCGCGACACCTCCTCTTTTCTCTCTCTATGTTCTACCTACAGGAAACAATAGAGACACATGACCTTATATCTCTATGTTCTTTCCATGAGCATGAACCAATCTAATCCTAATGCTTAGCCTCTGAAACCCTGATCTACCTCATTGCCATGCACCACCGCAGGCAATGCCATCTACTGGCTCTTAGCCGAGTTTGTCTCGGTGCCGTGTACGATGACCCTATTCGTACCCTGACATCGGTATCGAGAACTTAATCATGCCATGCACAATGAGCTATTTGTGTTGTCGACATCATGGAACCAAGCCCTAATTCCGCTATCGATCCAGATCATTGATGTTTTGGATCAGATGCACCTTATACATGTGTTCTCAACCTGAACCTAACCCATGGGTCTTACCTAGCCAAAACCACCTTCATGGTGATTCCCGCCACTACTGATGGCACAACTCCAGCATAACATTATCTTGTTAATTGATCCCTTCCATCAGTTGCCATTAACCTGAACCCTAGACCTCTCCTCTTCTAATCGGAAACCCTACGCACAATAAATATTGCTGCCCTTGGCGACACATGTCCGACATAGACCATTAACCCTAATTATATCATTCGGCCATCGATATTATTAGTGGGTCATCTGTCGATTCCTCTTATCAATTAGAACCTAATCCAACCTCCTGAGGTTTACCTAGAGTTGTGTTCAAACCTTCCCTCGTGTCTATGCACCATTGCTAAGGTATGCTCACCTCTTTTTTGTCCGTGTCGTGACGACATTCCTTCCTACCGTGACAACATCGAGTTTTACACGGTATTAGCTATAATTGCCCCAGCAACAATTGTAGCTTTGTCATAGCTATGCTCCTCGCTACCCGGACTTCATCCCATGGTTCCATGTGTATCCATGTCATCTTTAGTTTTTTTTCCACGTTCTGTCACGACAGTGGTCACTCTGGCCCAACAAGTCATTTATCTTGTCGTATCCTACCATGACAGTCTTTATAGCTTCTGTGACAAGGTTTCCATGTAAACTTTGGGCCCCTTCCTCTTCTAAAAACCTTGTCGCCCCTTGTGGTCATGTTGGTACCTGATCCCATGACCTAATCCCTTTTCCTCTATTATCGAATAACTTGCCACGATCACATCCTGATTTTCATATCCTTAATCCCTTTACCTTGAATCTGCACCTTGGGTTCAACATCAACAAGCCATTGCAACTCTATACATCATCGTTCATTCTGATGGGCCCCATTTATCAGCCAACTTTGTTACATTCACATGTGGAACCCACTGTCCATAACATATCTAACATCGATACATCTGATCCTAGGATGTCTCGATCGACAAACCAAACCTTGGATTATGTTGGCCACTTGCATCTAGAGAATAGTTATATTCTTTCCTTGTGGGTCCCATAGAATGATTAGTGGCAGACTACTGATCGATAGACCCCATTGTCTATATCCACTTCGAAACACTACCAATATTATATGCTAGTTCCATATGTCGATTGTAGTATTTCATCGGCATTTTGACCATATATCTCATATTCTTTTGTACCCTCATGAATTATATTCATTGCACTATGTAATGTAATAATGATTCTCCGACAGTGATCAATCCCTTGATCGATGCCAGCCTCTGACATGATTCTTTGATCATTGTCGATAGCCGACCATGAAGCATAAAACCTAATCTTCGGACAGTGGCATACCTTGGTTCATCTGAATTTCTCAATACCTGCCTAAATACCTTTATTCGTATCTATACAGTTGTCCTTCTCCTTTTGCATTGAACCCTAGTTGGTCCTAACCTCATACCATATTTCGATTAGTGCATTGCCATCTTATCGGGAATTCCTCTACACCTCCCATCTGTAGCCTTCGCTCAAGCTATGGACGTAAATCTGTTAAACTCAATTCTAAATCACTTACATGTGGTTCTAAAAGGATCGAGGTTATCAACTAGAGGAAGGTGAATAGGAGATTATCAAAAATTTCTACCAAAAATAAATCCTACACATGCAATTCTACAACTCTAAGTGAATCTTAGCGTACTAGTGAGTAAGATATGCAAAGAAGCAAGTATGGAGGAACAGAGGAGCACAACCACATGGGAGACAAGTTTTTGTT
Organism: Stipa capillata; assembly: GCA_019208055.1. Taxonomy (NCBI): domain Eukaryota; kingdom Viridiplantae; phylum Streptophyta; class Magnoliopsida; order Poales; family Poaceae; genus Stipa; species Stipa capillata. The sequence continues at coordinate 332,176 of JAGXJF010003011.1, forward strand.
GTCGAAGTTCAGGTCTTTGGCGAGGCTTTACGTATTCGTTGAGGAAACTTGATCCAATGATCGAAGCCAGTACTGAATCATGTGCTTCCCTCAAAGGGCTTGCCGATGCAAAGTCCCCCTCACTTGTGGCAGCTATTCACCTTGCGGTGGGCAAGCTCCAAACCCTCACAAACTTCTTGGGGCTCTTCACAAATAGCTCAAGGCTCCCAAGCGACTCCTAATTGTCTAGAAGACACTAATCCAGGAGTAACAGGCTTCAAGTAGTTTGGTTTGGAGATGAACTCTTGCTTGATGGTCAACAGTGGATCAATCTCTCTATCTCAAAAATTTCCTCACAAAGATCTCAACTTGGGCTTAAGGAAAGGTGGAATAGCACGTAGGAGAGCATGCGATTAGATTAGCAAATAGTACTTGTGCAAAGAGGCTGGGAGTATATATAGCCAACCCCTCAAAAACTAGTTGTTGTACCAAAATTTAGAAAACCTAAAGTTCAGACTTGAACCCGGGGGGTTCTGACATTTTCAAATCAATGACTATATCGTGTATATAGTAACAGGTCTCAGAGGTTCCAACAAAAAATTGAAGACTCTGAGTTTTCAAACGACAACTATATAATGAGTCCAGCAAAGGATCTCGGAGGCTTTGGCAAAAAACCTGGAGACCCGACTTTCAGAGCACGTCGGACATCAACAGATGTCAGCAATTCTGAATTGGAACTCAGACCCTCCATAAAAAAGTAGGATAGCTTTGAGTAAGGCAAAGTTAGAGCGAATTCCGGAGGTTCCTACATTGCACTTAGATCTTTCGATATTTCAAAGCGCTCAATCGAGCGAGATCAGATCACTATACAAACTCAAAAGTTATGACATACTGACTCCAATATTCCAAGATATCAAAGGATAAATCCATAAAGGATCTCTGACACTACAAAAACTTTTAGGAGTTCTGACTCTCAAGCTCAAAGGACATAGCGTGATCAAGATTGGAACTCAAAGGTTTTGGGAAATTCTTGGATGGTGTGACGTCCTGAAAATCAGACAAATGGCCAACTCTGAGGCTTTGAGCTCTCGGATTCTCGACACAAAAATGAAACTCGGATATTCCGACATTGATCTTGGAGATTCTAAATTTTGCTAAAAGTGTGAGAAATTAAGATTTTCAAAGGCATCTTTGGATTAAAAAAATTGATTCATAGCTGAGCATTAGCAAGATACTCTCACCAGCTTCTAAATATCAGTCCCCCTTAATAGTACGACTTTCCCTAAAACTCAATGTGATTCCTTGAACCACCAAAAGAGCTAGAAAATGATCATTAACCTTCTTTTCTTTAAGCCATCCTTCTGTAGAACTTATTAGGGGTTATTAACGTTGGTTATATCATCACTTTGGGACTAGATCACCTGATCATACTTGATGCACACGTTAGTCCCTTAATTATTTGTCATGAATCATCAAAATCCACTTGGGGGTCCAAGATGCACTTTCAGGTTCCCGCATGTAGTGTTCTATCTCTTGAAACCATAACCATTGATGTGTGCTTCTCACCATTAATCGATCGTAGTTGTACGATCTCTCCTCTGTAAAACCTCTACTCTTTGTGGACGAGGTCCACAGATCTAGTGCCCATGTGTCACCTGTTATTCTTGCCATATATAATCTTTTTTCTGAATTATTTATAATTTGGAATGACTCTTGGTCTCACCTTGAGAGGTGACATCCTTCCTCTCTTTCATCTAATTAACCTTCTGTCAGCAGTCCCTTATGTCTCAAATCCTATCCCTGATCCCCCCATCACTCCCCTTTCTTTATTGCTTTGATTTATTTGGAGTTGTTTATTTATTTTCTTGCATTTTGTTTCTTTTACAATGAGTAGGGAGTGACGAGGTTGACCAGGTTTTAGTGTTAGTTCCAATTGAACCAAGAATCCATCTGGTCATGCCTGGTTTTATCTAGAGTAGTTCTTTAGTTATTTACAAGAAGTAGAACTGCTTAACCTGCAAAAACTTTACTAAATTTCTTTTTTGCATCATTCGAGGATTTGTCACATTATGAATCTTTGAATTTGTTATCACTTTGTGATATGTAGGGCTCGTTGAGCATTTCCCCCTTTCTGTTCATATTTCTATCTAAATTATATTCTAGGTGAAACTTACCACTAAGTTGTGGGTGACAGATGGATTGAGATGGTTGATGGTTTTGAAAAATATTTTGTTTGATGGTTTGTGTTGGAGTCGCCTACACCATAAGAACCGGATTATGAACCTAGAAATTTGTGAACCAAGTGCACCACAAGTATATTATGGGTATGACTTGACCAACTCATTTGTTGAAAGTTAGGGTGACACTGCAGAGGGGAACAAAGCAAGAGATACGCCTTGTTAGGCAACTAGGGGATGACATTGTAAAGGTCTCGTCGTAAGGGATCGGTCATAGTTCCGAGAAGAGTGTGAAGCTCCGGCTCAATCTTACATCTTGCGGATAAAAGTGTATAGCCTCTACGGAGTGTGAAACTAATCGATTAGCTGTGTCCATGGTCACATACAGTATAAAGACTATTCATTGTTTTCTTGCTATTGATTTTTCCTCTTCCTTATTCCTCCACATGTCTTCTCTCTAATGCTTTTCTCTCTCTCACTACTTTCCCTTCTTTGATAATTATAGGTGGTCAGAACCTATTGTCGGGATTAAGACGTAGACTTTACTTGACTAGTGATGGTAATTGATACATTCACTACAATACCCAGTGTTAAAATTGTTTTGGTCTCAAAACCTGCTTACAAACTAGTGTATTAAAAATATCGTTTATGTAAAAGAGCCACAAAATCTTCCTTTGTTTAAGGCTGCATGTAGTGGTAGGTTTCCCTAAAAAGGAGGCAGATTGAGTACGCAAAGTAATCAACGAGCATGTTGTTTTGAGGCATATTCAAATAATCATGAGGATGATGGAGAAGACTATTATGACTACTACGATGATGAGGAGAAGGTCACGTTGGACTCTATCAACTGCATGTGGCTGAGATATAGATTTCTACGATTTATCATTTCTGTTGTGTTTTGAATGGTAAGGGACATAAATCATAATTACTTTATTTGGTCATGTGGCTGCTATTATTCAAATATTTTTCTAATAAACTTTCTGATGTCAGGATATCAATTCGTCTGTATTCATCAGCCTAACTCAAAACTGATAATGATGTACAAGGAGGTCTAGAAATTATTTCCTCACAAAGAGGAGGATGTGAATGTGCGATCAGGATAGAAACATGGAAGGGGCCATAGTGGTGAGGTGGATAAAAAAAATCAGATATGTAGATGTGATGATGAATAGTACGGTATCCCGCGTATTAGGGGTATCCGTATACAGAATCCCAGGGCTTTAGGAAGGTACAGCGTACCCGGTAAGGATCCCTGGACGACAAGGTAACCCCTCTTGGGAAGGAAAGACTCCCCTTAAACTAGGAAGCCAATCCCGACGTTTAAGGAGACCAGAGTCCTACTCGGGCGTAAGTCCACGTCCGGTACGACCCTGGGAACCCCCTATATAAGGATCAGCAATCCCATAGGGGAGGACAGGTTCGAATAGGTCAGAACAGGTCCTGATAGGTTTGAAGAGATTCTACAAGGTCCAGCAGATCAATCTAGTCGCAGCACCAGGAGGCGAAGCCCTAGAAGACCCGCTGCCTCGAAGGAGTCGAGCCCGGTAGTTTAGTATAGATTAGTCTACGATTAGGCCTAGGGTAGCCACTAACATACACCCCCCATTGTAAGCGTGTTCTCCATCAATATATAGCAACAGGACGTAGGGTTATTATCCTGAGGGAGGCCCGAACCTGTATAAAAATGGATGTCCCCTGCTGTCAGAGCTCCTGGCACTTGGGCCCTAGAGGTCCCTACCCCCCAGTAATCCTCATTTCACGAATACCGTAAGATCGCCGATTCACCGATCGTCGACAGATGGCGCCGACCGTGGGGACCTCTCCGGACCAAGCCGTCCAGGAAGAATCAGAGTCAGCAGGACGTGCAACTAAGCGCGATCAGATCCCAGCGCCGTTTGCACAGCCCTTGCGGTTTTGACCGAGGAGGAAGGAGCAAACTCGGCAGGGAAAACCGATCGCAATCTCGCCCCGTGCTGGGTACTCGGACCAGGGTTTCTACGACAACTTTGGCCCTACGGACCCGTACCCGGTTACGGATCGAGTGGATTTCGGAGAGTATGCCCCTGGAGAGGACTCGGATGGCGAAGCAGATCACTTCAGAACCGAGTGCGCCAGGGCCTTCACGGGAAGCTGGTCTTGAACGACGACTTCCCGGCAGGAACGCCCAGCCCCATGGCTAGAATTTCTCCTGCAAACTCTGATCGTGAGAACGATCAAGATCTTACCCGCGTCGCATCCGATGGGGACAACGTGATGGAATACGAGTACACATCGTCTAGCCAAGGACCTCGAAAGGTACTCGCAATCGACGATGGTCGAGAAGACCTCGAAGATCAGAACCTGCCCAGGGGCTCATAGCAGCACAACGTGATAGCTGCCTCCCACATGAATGGGGGCTTACCCGCCGCCGAGGAGAGAACTCCTCGTCAGAATGGAGACCTGCCTGCCGCTGTGGAGAGATCCCCTCCGGGAACGAGGGAGTACGTGTCCCGAACAGCTCGAAAACTTGCGGAAGTGCGCAATTTGCTGTCACAGCCTCCCGTGGCGGATCTATCAACACCCACGGGCGTACAGTGGCTGCAACGGCTGGGGGCTGACCTCCAAGAGGCTCAGAACCAAAACCGAGTCTTCTCGAGCCCAGTCGGTGGCCCGTAGCTCTACTCGGGTGGACACCCCTCCTCCGCTAGAAGAGCGCGATCGGGAGGGACGGCACCCCAGGAACAGGCCTCCTCAGGAGAAGCCACCTGTCGACCTCCGAGAAGAGCTCGACAAGCGTCGCCGCCAAAGGCACCAGCAAGAGCGACAGCCTTCTCAGAGAGACCATGTGCAACACGCCAATACTCGCGGCCGATCCTCGACCTCGAATAGCGGCGAGAATGCACGTTATCGGGGGTCCTTCAGCGGATGCCAGGCGCTATCCCAGGAACTCCGTCAGGTACGCTGGCCTTCTCGTTTCAAGCCCGGATCGCTAGAGTCGTACGACGGAACCACGAATCCCGTGGAATTCCTTCAGATCTACACCACCGCGATCGAAGCAGCCGGCGGAGGCGAGAAGGTCATGGCCAACTATCTTCCTACGCTCTCAGAGGAGCCGCTAGGACATGGTTGATGAATCTGCCTCTAGGAACGATCCGTTCGTGGGGACAATTATGCGACATGCTACTCGGGAACTTCCAGGGTACCTTCCCAAGACCGGGTCGGGTCGACGATCTGTTCCTTGTCGTCCAACGACCAGACGAGACCTTCCGAGAGTTTACCAAAAGGTTTAGTGCTGTCCGCAACACTATCCCAGAGATAACGGACTCGGACGTCATCCGCGCCTTCACTCGAGGCAGCAGAAACGAGATGTGCACACACGACCTGATCATGCGGCCACCGAAAACCACCAGGCGACTCATGGACCTGGCCGAGAAGGCCGCTTGTGCGGAGGAAACCCTGTGCTATATCAAGCAACAGCGGGGTGAGTTGACCAGTTCTCCCCTCCGGTCAAGGGGCGATTCGTGCGAGACTAAGCGCAAGAAGAAGCCCTCCGGAGGGAACAAGGACAAAAGGATCAGATCCGATGAGGTAATGGCCGACGTCTCTGAGAAGCGCACCTGGCGACCACGCCCCAAGGAAAAGCCTACCACGTCCTCCGACAAGTCGTCCAAGCCCTGGTGTGACTTTCACTAGACCGACTCGCATGATCTGCGACAATATCGCATCTTTAAGAAGTATCTTCGGAAGAAAGAGAGAAGTTCCACGAGGAGAACCCTCAGGTCGCTAACAACAGTCGGGAAACAACTTTCGACGACGATGACTCCACCCCTGAGCCTTTCCAGGGGCACGTCAGAGCAATCGAGCACATATTCGGGGGCTCAACCTCTTACGAATCCAAGAGGCAATATAAGGCGATCGCCCGAGAAGTTCTCACGAGTGTACCGCGAGTTCCTCGAGCGGTCAAGTGGTCCGAGGTCGCGATCTCCTTCGACCAGACCGATTGCCCCGAAAACTGCGCTCGGCCGGGACGGTACCCAATCGTGGTCGAGCCGACGATCAACAACTGCCGAGTGGGTCGCGTACTCATAGATGGAGGGAGCTCCCTCAATATCCTATTCGCCAACGCCCTCGACGCAATGCAAGTGCCACGATCGTCTGTTCAGACGGTGACGCACGCTTTTCACGGTATCGTCCCGGGCTCATCGGCCACGCCGATTGGGCAAGTCACGCTCCCGGTTACCTTCGGTACACCGGAGAACTTCCGAACAGAGAAAATCCTGTTCGACGTAGTCGATTTCGAGACAGCATACAACGCTATCTTGGGGCGCCCTACTCTGGCCAAGTTCATGGCAGCTACGCACTATGCCTACCAGTGCGTAAAAATGCCCGGCCCAAAAGGTGTCCTCACGATAAGGAGTTCCCCCAGAGAAGCGCTCCTCTGCGATAAGAGCAGCCTCGACCACGCACGAGTACACCTGGGGGACGGGGAGCATATGCCCTCAAAAGCCAGCGCGACCGTAAAGACCCACGGCGAGGTAAAAGTAATTCCTCTGGATCCAGCAGAGCCCTCCAAGACCGTCCGGATCGGGTCAACGCTTGATCCAGACTTGGAATCGTCGCTCATCATCTTTCTCCGGGGTAATTCGAACGTCTTCGCGTGGCAACCATCCGACATGCCTGGAATCCCCAGGGAAGTGATCGAGCACAAGCTAGCTGTCCGTCAGGACGCCGTACCAGTAAAACAAAAGCTACGGCGATTCGCCCCAGATCGGAAAGAAGCCATCAAGGTGGAAATTGAAAAACTCCTAAAGGCCGGGTTTATCCGAGAAGTCGAGCACCCTGAATGGCTCGCCAATCCAGTTATGGTAAGGAAAGCCAACGGAAAGTGGCGGATGTGCGTCAATTTCACGGATCTCAACAAGGCCTGACCAAAGGACGCTTTCCCCTTACCCAGAATAGATCAGATAGTGGATTCGACATCAGGATGCGACTATCTAAGCCTTCTCGACGCCTATTCGGGCTATCACCAAATAAGCATGTGTCGGGAGGATGAGGAGAAAACTTCCTTCATAACTCCGTTCGGGGTATTCTGCTATTCGAAAATGCCTTTCGGACTCAAAAACGCAGGAGCAACGTATCAACGAGGAATGCAGCTTGCCCTCCACAGCCAAATTGGTCGGAACATTGAAGCATACGTCGACGACCTCGTCGTAAAAACAAAGAAGAAAGAAGACCTGCTCTCGGACCTACTGGAAACATTCACCAACCTCCGAAAAAATAGAATAATGTTGAACCCGGAGAAGTGTACCTTCAGAGTCAGCGCCGGAAAACTACTCGGTTTCTTGGTATCACACCGGGGAATCGAGGCTAATCCCGATAAAATACGGGCGATCGCGGAGATGAGGTCCCCGAAAACGGTCCGAGACGTCCAAAGACTCACGGGTTGCATGGCGGCCATGAGCCGATTCATATCCCGGCTAGGAGACCGTGGAATTCCTTTCTTCAAACATCTGCGGCAACACGACGGCTTCAAGTGGACAGCGGAGTCAGAAGCGGCATTTCAAGAGCTCAAAGAATACTTAACCACCCCCCGGTGCTGGTCGCGCCTAATCCCGAGGAAGGGTTACTGCTGTACATCGCGGCCGGGCTGTCCGCGGTCAGCGGAGTGTTGACGGTGGAACATGGAACTTCCGAGCACCGTGAGAAGGCCCAGAAACCAGTGTACTACATCTGCGAGATCCTGCATGGACCCAAGGAGCGTTACCCCCAAGTTCAAAAGCTCCTGTACGCGGTCCTCACCACGTCTCGCAAGCTTCGACACTATTTCCAAGCTCACACGGTCACCGTCCCGACCACCTACCCTTTGGGAGAAATCCTCCGCAACCACGAGGCCATAGGTCGAATCGCCAAGTGGGCTGTTGAGCTCGGTGAGTTCGACATCCACTTCGTTCGGCGCACCGCGGTCAAGTCGCAAGTCCTCGCTGACTTTGTCACTGAATGGACGGAGCCCGACTACGCGGCGTCACCAGCAGTAAAGGACGACATTTGGACACTACACTTCGACGGTTTCCCTAACCATCGAAGGCGCGGGGGCTGGGATAATCTTGACCTCCCCAACCGGAGAACGCCTGCAGTACATACTACAGATTGACTTCCCGGCCACGAATAACGTAGCCGAGTACGAAGGGTTGCTAGCCGGTCTCAGAGTCGCTTCAGCACTTGGTATTCGCCGCCTTCTCATGAACGGAGACTCGCAGTTGGTAGCAAGACAAGTGTCCAAGGAATACCAGACTACAGACCCGAAATATGGCGGCTTACCTCGCGGAGGTGAGAAAGCTAGAGAAGAAGTTCGTCGGTTTTGAAGTACGGTATGTCCCTCGAAGGATAACTGCCAAGCCGACAGTCTTGCCTGCCTAGCCTCCTCACGATCTCCATGCCCACCCGGGGCCTTTGTAGAAAGGATCTCGACGCCGTCCGTGGCTTCTCTTGAACCCGGGGACGAAGGAGAGTGATTAAACACCACTCAAGGGTGTCACCAGGTATTGACTGCTCCGAGGGGAGTGGCAGGGTGCCTCGTCGCTCCCCTCGATCTTGAAGATTCGTGGATAGAGCCCATCCGCAAGTACCTTCTCGATCGAACCACACCTGAGGACGATACGCTTTCCGAGCAAATTGCCCGACGCGCCAGGATGTATTCCCTAGTCGATGGGACCCTCTACCGACGAGGGGCCCACGGAGTGCTCATGCGGTGTATCCCTCAGACGCAGGGTATAAGATTACTCGAAGAGATCCATGGAGGGGTGTGCGGGGCACATGCATCTTTCCGAACCCTGGTCGGAAAGGCCTTTAGACAAGGATTCTATTGGCCGACAGCCCTACATGACGCGAGCGAGTTAGTGAAGCGATGCCGTCAGTGTCAATTTCACCGCAGACGCGTTCACCAGCCCGCCCAAGCATTACAGACAATTCCCTTGTCATGGCCATTCGCCGCATGGGGCCTCGATATCCTAGGGCCGTTCCCGGTGGCACCCGGGGGCTATAAGTTCCTCTTCGTCGCGATCGATACATTCACCAAATGGATCGAAGCCGAACCTGTATCGCAGATCACGTCGGAAGCAGCCAAGCGGTTCATAATGCGAAACGTTATGACTAGGTTTGGCGTCCCGAGCAGAATCATAACCGACAACGGTACTCAGTTCTCCAGCTCCGACTTCATCGAGTACTGCACCGAGCTTGGCACCACGATATGCTATGCCTCGGTTGCACACCCACAGAGCAACGGACAGGTTGAACGCGCCAACGGACTCATACTCCAGGGGATGAAAACTCGCGTCTTCGATAGACTCTCCGCCCACGCCAAGGCTTGGGTACGCGAGTTGCCCTCCGTCCTCTGGGCCCTACGAACAACCTCCAACCGAGCCACTGGAGAAACACCGTTTGGTCTGGTATATGGAGCCGAGGCCATGCTGACCGTGCGAACTTACCCTAAGGTCACCACGAGTAGAATTGTACACCGACAAGGAAGAAATCCCTCGAAGAGAGGATGACCTCAACTTCATTGAGGAAAAACGGACCCAGGCTCTGCTGCGGGTCACCCGCTACCAGCAGAACCTCCGTCGTTACTATGACAGACATGTTTCGACAACGCTCACTACAGGTTGGAGACCTCGTCCTACACTCGTGCAGAATAAAAGCAATGGCAATAAGCTGTCTCCCAAATGGGAAGGTCCTTACACGATAGTCGAAGTAACGCGACTAGGGTCTTTCGACTAGCGATGGAAGATGGCTGAGTCCTATCGAATTCCTGGAATATCGATCAGCTTCAGAAGTTTTACGTTTGAGACTAATCGACTGTACTCTCGAGAGCATCCCTCGAGTGAACAGTCGGGGGGCTGGTCCAAAGACTTAGGCTCGGGAGTCGTCCATCCAAAAAAGACAGAAATTCTATACATGTCTGCCGTAGATACAAAGGCCATGCATTTACAAATCGGGTAGGCGCAAACGCCCAGAAAAATCTTGAGCCGCTCGGTCCAATTCCGCCAGACGATCAGGAAGACTCTCCGTGGCTCCGATAGACGCACCAACCGTGGTAAGTACCAGCTCGAGGCGATCCGCCATCTTCAACAGGTTCTCCTCGGCCGACGAGGCTCGCTCCTCGGCCGACGAGGCTCGCGCTTTCTCCCGAGAAAGGGCATCGGAAAGACGAGCCGCCTGGTCTCGAAGTGACTGGACCTCGCCGCGAACAGAGTTCCATCTATCATGGGCGCGCTGAGAAGAACATGTCAAGATCAGATAGGCTGGCAATCTTATTGGACGAAACCAATGACGAGCAAGAACCTTTCCCTACCTCCACCAAGGGTCTGAGTAGCGCTATGGGGTTATCTTCGACCGAGGCTTCCCCGCCCTGGCGACTTGGCGTCGGCTGGTCCTTGATGGATGATGGAGGGGATGCCACGCCAACCGGGCTCCGACTAGGAAGCAATCTAACAGACAACTTCCTTCGCGGAGCAGCACGAGGGGCGGGCTTCGGTGGAGAAACTTCCCTGCAGGTCGCATTCAGAACCCAGAACTAGGAACGTAGGCTCGGTAAAGCAAGGAGCGGAAGGGTGGTACCTTGCCCTCTTCAGCGAGATAGAGCGTCTTCGTCGGACCGAAGGATCTCTCGCTCCACGAAGGCAGGACGGCGGTATGGACCTCGACTCACCCCGCGCAGCTTCTTCCACCTTCTCGGTGGGCTGGGTGTCTCCGCCGCGTTGGTCCTCAGCCACGGTCGAGCACCGACGAGGAATAGAGGGCCCAGCTTCGGGATCATCTATTCCACGTCCTTCTCTTTGCAGAAAAGGTCCGTCCCACTAAACCAGTGTGAGGTGGGCTGTGAAGGATCTAGGGCCTTAGAAAAGAAAAGGATTACCGCTAGAACCTCTTCCTGCTCGTGCGGAGGTCGGAGAGGCAGCGACGTGGGGACGTCCTGGCGATTAGGTGGAGGTACGCGCTTGAAGAGAGTCTTTACCTTCTCGGACACCTCCGCTTCCGAGGGGGCTGCTCGGAGCAAAGAAAGAATTAGAACACCCTGTCAAGTCCTGCATACTAAGCTGTGAGGGAAAAAGCTTACCCATTTTTCTCCGCCGTTGGTATGGATCGCTTGTCGAGTCCCAAGCGCCTGTCTCCCTGAACCGTAGAGGGCAGACTCCGCGCCTGACAAAGTCGACGATAACATCGGCCGAGGACAAGCCTCGGGTTCGAAGAGCCTTGACTTCCCCGACCAGGTGCTGTAGACGGGAGTCAAGCAGGGTCTCGTCGGTCCAGGTGGAGGCCACGTCGGGTGGAGTTCCCCAGTACCTTATGCTCAAAGGGATCGATGGACGGCAATAGCACCACTCATATTCCCATCCTGGAAAGGATCGGACTCCGGTGGCGTCAATATACTCCGCAGCCCTATCTTCTCGAAGACGGACACTCGCGCCTCCCACGACTTTCTTCTTGGTCCTCTCCATTTTGTGATAGTATCTGAATAGATCCAACGATGGCCGAACACTGAGGAAAGCTTCGCACAAATGGGCGAACACACTCAAGAGAGTGTACGATGCCGGGTCCAGGTTCACCACCTCAACTCGATAGAACAGGAAGATCGAATGTAGGAAGGTGGAAGGAGGCAAGAAGAACCCGCACCAAAAAAACGTCGGGGAAGATAACCAGCCAGCCGGGTTCGGGTTCGGGAACTCTCTCGCCCCGGACATTGCGGAATTCGGCTTGGCGGGTCGATTGGATAAGAGTTAGTTCTAGAGAAGATGCGAGTTTCACCTCGGTCATCTCCGAGCGCGGCCATGAATCGTCATCCGGCGGGCTCCCGGCCATGGCGCAGAGAGGAAGGAAGAAGGTGAAGGGAGCAAGAAGGCTAGGAGGCAAAGAGATGATGCGGGCAAAACCCCACTTCTTGGACTCCTAAAGATTTAAACTTTCACCGGAGCCGAGCGACGGTTTTCGGCACGATCAGTTCCATCGCATTTAATGCGGACAGTTGCTTTTTCCGCTTGCAGGGCGCTTCGCGGGAAAAAGAGGGTCTGACAACCCACGACCCTAGACGAACGCGCCGTGGCTCAGCGCACGTTAACGGTCCCCACGGCGCAGAGAGAGAAAAGATTCTTCATCACCATGCGAAATTTCCGCCACGATGGTTCGTTTCCTAGAAATATGCCAGGCGGACGCGTGTCCGTGATCGACGGATCAGATCAGATTGGAAAAGTATTCTGGATTTTCCAAGGGTTTAGTCCGATAAAGGTTTCTACGACTACTCGGTAGAGGTTGAGCCTACTCGGAGAAGTCGCCGACAAGGACTACTCGGATCGCCTACTCGGAGTTCATTCCCCGACAAGGGCAGATTTCCAACAGAACCGTCATGACCTCACTTCACGTACTGATGGGGGGCTTGATGATGAATAGTACGGTATCCCGCGTATTAGGGGTATCCGTATACAGAATCCCAGGGCTTTAGGAAGGTACAGCGTACTCGGTAAGGATCCCCTGGACGACAAGGTAACCCCTCTTGGGAAGGAAAGACTCCCCTTAAACTAGGAAGTCAATCCCGACATTTCAAGGAGACCAGAGTCCTACTCGGGCATAAGTCCACGTCCAGTACGACCCTGGGAACCCCCTATATAAGGATCAGCAATCCCATAGGGGAGGACAGGTCCGAATAGGTCAGAACAGGTCCTGATAGGTTTGAAGAGATTTTGCAAGGTCTAGCAGATCAATCTAGTCGCAGCACCAGGAGGCGAAGCCCTAGAAGACCCGCTGCCTCGAAGGAGTCGAGCCTGGCAGTTTAGTATAGATTAGTCTACGATTAGGCCTAGGGTAGCCACTAACATACACCCCCCATTGTAAGCGTGTTCTCCATCAATATATAGCAACAGGATGTAGGGTTATTATCCTGAGGGAGGCCCGAACCTGTATAAAAATGGTTGTCCCCTGCTGTCAGAGCTCCTGGCACTTGGGCCCTAGAGGTCCCTACCCCCCAATAATCCTCATTCCACGAATACGGTAAGATCGCCGATTCACCGATCGTCGACAAGATGTTTAGCCAATGTCAAGAATTTAAATGATTTTTAGGGAATTTTCGTCCAGCCGCATTTTTCTTCTCAACATCAGTGTATCACCCCTTTGCTCACAACTGAACTTTGTCGATTTTATAGGAACATGGGAGTTCAAGTTGTGTCACACCCCGATTTTCCAAAACCCAAAAATTAGGGCTAACAAAAACTTTTTCGCTAATAATGTCAGTCGGGAAATGCATTTAATTAAAACTTTAGCTCAAATCTTGGTAAAACTAAATGCCAAGTACGGAAACCCTAGTCTTTACCTCTATCGACCAACGTTTAGTCGAAACCCTAATTCCCCGAACCTTCGTCCGACAACGCGGACAACTCCGTTCAACACCCGCGTAGTATACGCTGATGTATCAACGGTACCTCGTCACCAACACGTCCCAAGCCGAGATAAATGTCCTACCTCGAGCCCCGTGTCTCTGCCTCATCTTGCCGCACTTTGAAAACCCTAACCCTAACTCCCGACCATTTCTGTCTGTTTAGAATTTCAATTCTCCGAAACCCTAAATCCGAGCTCCCGGATTAATTCCTTCCTATTTAATTCCTAACTCCTTAAAAACCCTAATCGCAAAACCTAACGACCTTCGGCCTTCCTAAGAATTTCAGGAACATTCGTGAAACAACAAAATAATATCCCCAGCACAAATGTGACATAAAATACTGATGCTCAACTTGAAGATACCTGAAAACGGGGACAATAAACCCTGGGACGACGGCGAGCATCGAACTGCAGTCCGATACGTATATACGGGTGAATCAGAGGTATTTCTCCAAGTCATAGCCACCATGACCTAGTAGGAGTATTCTGATATTGTTGCCACCACACATACACAGAAAAACCTTAAGTGTATGTATGCACATACGCTCTGAGCGTGCGAAAATCTCCTATCTCCGTATAACCCTAAATTCCCAAGTGCATGTGAGCACACGCACCCTAAAAATCCCAGCATATAAGTGCATGTGTTCGTTTGGACCTCCACCACCTTTCCTCTCCCCTAGAAAATATGCATATACACTATCTCTGCTACGACCCTGTGCATCCAGGCCACGCAATCTCAAGTCTGAATTCGGTTCCTAATTTCTTCTGTGCATGCTGACTGTGCACGAAGCCCAATGGCTCGCAATGAGAGGTCATCTCCCCTATTCCTTGCCGTGAGCTCCTTACCAGCGCCTGGGAAATGCCTGAGCTTCACTAAATTCTATAGCAGCTGATCAACTTCTCTTTCTTCTCTACTCCATTCTCTCTTCCCCTTTACTCATCACCACAGCATCAAAACATCAAGCACTAATCAATTCTGCGTAAAATCTTCGCTGTTCCGGTTGAAGTCTCTTGCCCATGCCAAAGCCTGCACTCCTTAATTCAGCTGTCACCTCAACACAGCTCACGCATCACCTTTTCTCCCTACAGCACACTCTTGTCACCTCTCCAAAACCTAGCTGTCCATTTTCCCCAAAAACCAGCTGCACACCCTTGCCCTTCGCGTGCTGTCACTCCCTTTCTTCTCGTTTCTTTTCATCTGCAGTTGAATCAATCAGCAGTCACAGCAGCCAGTGCCCTACTCTCCTATACCACGTCAACCAGCTAGTACAGAATCTATGCCAAACATTTCTACCAGAGCTGTCACTCCCTGCTGCTCTGCAGTTATTTCAAGCTTCAGTCCTTTCACCAAAACAGCCAAGCCACAGATCAACTCCTCGCCGGGCTGTCAAGATATTTTCCGAGCTCCTCTTCTTAGCCATTCTGCTCAGCACACCGAGCTCCCCTAGTTCCTCTACCAGCATACTCCCCACAGCAGCTCCCCATCACCTGATGCACTACCCCAACCACCCGAGCTCATCAAACCATCTCCTTCTAGCGTGCTCTTGCCACAAGCTTCCTTTTCTCCCCAGCGCGGCCGAGCTCCAATCCCCTGCGCTCCTTCTCGCTCAATCGTCCAGGGAAGCAGAGTATTCAAATCGCTCCTCTCCATCTCCTACATCAGCCCGCCGCCTAGGCTCAACGCGCCGCTCCTCGGGTAACCGAGCACGCCGCCGCCCCGACGGGTCCACAGAGGAGGGGCCACGCCGCCGCCAACTTCCCAGGTCGCCGCCGCCACTGCCCCGAGCTCCCACTTGCCGCCGGCGAGCTTCCCCAAATCGGCGCCGCCGCTGCAGCTTCCAATCTCAGTCCGCCGCACTCACCGGAGTGCCCCCCCCACCGCCGTCAGCCAGATCCAGTGGATTCCGCTCCCCGTGGGTCGCCCCCTTGCCGCGCGCCCGCCTAGCCCTGTTCCTCCAGGCTGCCGCCGGTGTTCCCCTCGCCGCCCCTTGAAGCCCGCAAGACCCGCCGCCGCTAGTTCCTCTGACCCCGAGCAGCTCTCCTTTCCCCGCCACCGGTTGCTCCTAAGCAACTCGAGCCGCCGGACCTCAGTCCCCGCCGCCGGCGCCTATCCTCCTTCCCCATTCCTTCCTTTTTCCTTCGGTAGCAACCTTTCCTCTCTGCTCTGCTGCTCAGTATAGTAGTAACCGAGTTCCTTAAGTGGACAAGAACCGGTCACCTGTAGTGAGCTACTTAATTAGCTAGGGCAGTTAGTTAGTAGTTAGGTAATTAGTTAATTAATCAGTTAGTTAGTTAATCGGTTAGCTAGTTAGTTAGTGCAATTGTTAGTTAATGTGGTTAGCTAATTAGTTAGTTAGTTAATCGGTTAGCTAGTTAGTTAGTGCAATGGTTAGTTAATTTGGTTAGCTAATTAGTTAGTTAGTTAATCGGTTAGCTAGTTAGTTAGTGCAATTGTTAGTTAATTTGGTTAGCTAATTAGTTAGTTAGTTAATTAGCTGCAGCGATAAAAGCTAACGTAGCTGTTGAGCTTAACGGTCTGATTAACTTCTGTCGCGCCACCTGATTTCACTAGGAATAGATAAGCTATTATTTAAAGTATCGCAACTAGTTTTCGATCAGTTTTTAACCAGTATGCTATACACGTTCATCCAGTGTAGCCCCGAAATAAATCGACTTACGCAATCTAGTATGCCAACACTCCTAAAGCACTCACCACCCGGTAAAGCGTGTAATGTCGATTTCCAACCTAATCTACAGGGTTTCTTCCAAATTAACGCGTCTTTATTTTATGTACGTATATAACAATTGCCTAGGGTAAATCTTGCTCTCGTGAGCTAAGCTGAACAAACCTAAAACCATTTAAGCTAGTATTATTTCATGCTAGGAGACAAGTACTCAGGGTTCCACCGTTCGTCCAAAAATCAAAACCCTAACTGTATCCTTTAGACCTTAGCTGCGAACAAACCGAGTTACCCGAAATCCCAAAAGTCGTTACACGCATACAACCCGGACAACCTGGACGTCAAACGTAATCGTATGCTTTTCGAGAACCCTAAAACCCTAGCTCTTAACATATATCGAGAAGCCCTAACGACAGGTGTATGCAAAGATCTTCCGAAAACCCTAGAACCCTAACGCGGCAAGAGTCTAAGGTTTATGCTTTTGTCTGGATAACCTAAAGCATCCGACCCCATTATTCCAAAAGCCCTGCCGCCACGACAGCTATTTCTTCTGTCGCGGCAAGCTCCTGTCGCAGCTTCCCTGCCCCGCCGCGACAATTCCTCCCCGCCGCGGCAGCCCTTTTTGTCCGCCGCGGCAGCACCGCGGCAAACCATCCTCTGCCGCGACAAGCCAGTTCCCCGCCGCGGCAAGCTGTGCCCTACCGTGGCAGCGCCGCGACAGCCTCTCTCCCGCCGCGGCAACTGCCGTTGCCACCTTCCTCCGCCATGGCAAGCCTCTACCGTCGCCGCATTGTTCCTACCGCAGCAAAACCTCGTCCCTGCTGCCTAATTCCTGCCGTGTCGAGCCATCGTCGCTTGCCACCTTGCCCTGCCGCGACAGCGAGCCATCTCCGTGCCCCTTTTATTTCTTATAGCCTTGGAATCTAATAGTTGTCCAGAGCGTTATGATTTCATATGCTGAAGTTTCTGATTCAATGTTATTTGGTTCTTCCTTGCATCATTGATTTATTCACCGTTCTTTTCGACGTGTAGATACAACGTTAGGAATCATTGCGCGAAGGAATTCGGACAGCTGACGAATCGGATTCAAGACCAAGACCGGAACACTATTGCCAGGCAAGCATTCCCACTTTGATCATGTTGAATCCCATATGTGTGAAATCATAATTATATTGTTTGCGAACTCTGCATGCTATGTGGTTATAAACGATATTTTATGTAGGAATAGTTATCCCCATTAGTTGCACGATAATTAGGTCTGATTATCCGACCCTTGTAACCCTAGGTATAATAGTCGGTTGTCCCGCGACCGACAAAAGTATAAGGTTATAGGCTGTAGCCGCGCTTAGACCTGCAGTAGTAAAAAATAAGTTTTTCGAGATATATAAAACCCCATTCGGGATATGGGAATAAAACCCTCGGATAACGCATGTTATTCAGGGTGGTGTTTAAAAGAATGTTTATCAAAACCTTGAATGAAAATTGGAGATGATTGGATTCGGGCGAGAATGCTAAGGGCAGCCTGGGGCTGTAGAGGAATTGATGATGGCACGTTCGTCCGGGGCGATCGTGGGTTGAGGAATGGAGTCTCGCTCGAATCAGTTAAGGACCGAGCCTAAGTGCCGCTAAACCGGTTCCTCACCGTACGTCCACATGTCCTTTATGGAAAGGACTTGGCTTAGTACCCCGGCAAGTATTAGGGTTTGGACCCGTGGGAAGTTAGGAGTTAGTGCTAGGTGTTTAAAGTCCTAGAGATCCACCTACGCCGGGCGGGAGGTGTTGATGCGTCACAAAGGTGGGGAGTCCCATTTTTGGTTCGGGACGCAAAATTGGGTCAACCACCTAGCGGGTCCAACTCTGGTATGGAAGCGGGCGAAGGTCTCGTTGTAATAATCCTGGCAGTATACTTGCAAAGTACTTCCAGGGTGACCTACATCTTGTGGGTAAAGCCGTACAACCTCTGCAGAGTGTTAAAAAACTATTCGAATAGCCGCGTCCTCGGTCATGGACATGAACTGGCAAGGCCACACACTGGTTAGACTAAGTTTTGGTTGTGAAAGCGGAAAGGGATTAAGGACGTGGGCATGATGTGTCCACAGAGGGCAATTTACGCTACGCGGTTGGTAGCAAGGAATTGCGGAGGAGAAGGCTAGCCGTGCTATCCGGATACCACGGGCTGAGCCAGGAGTACTCGCTGAACTATCCGGGATAGTGTCAGTGGAGCGTTAAGTCGAGAAGCTAGTACTACTGCCCGGGGTAGTAGGGACTGAGCTGTCTCGATGGCTGAGATGATGAGGTAGCTGGGTCTACCTCGAGAGAAGTTGTTGTTGTTGTCGTTGTTCTACTTTACCAGATTTACAAAACTGCTTTGAAATCTACTATTCTCGTATTT
Source organism: Stipa capillata (assembly GCA_019208055.1). Classification (NCBI taxonomy): domain Eukaryota; kingdom Viridiplantae; phylum Streptophyta; class Magnoliopsida; order Poales; family Poaceae; genus Stipa; species Stipa capillata. The sequence goes on from JAGXJF010003011.1 coordinate 350,805, forward strand.
AAACTGAGAACTTACATTTCCGCACAATCATCACTTAGGTTAGAGCTATCCCTTGATTAACCCTGCATGAAATATCACCGTATAATCTCTCCTGTGGGAATAGCTTGCGAGTACATTCAATGTACTCACCTGGCTTGTTGATTTGGCCAGACGAAGGAGACGTCAGATCCGAAGAAGCAATCACGATCGCGAAAGCTAGGGTGTAATCCCCAGTCAGTGCCTGTCGGTATGGCTTACTGATGGGCCGCAACTCCGCTGGATTTTCGCTGCAAATTCATAGCCGCTGGGCTACAGGTATCAGATTATCGACCTTACCGGTCTACTTAATTATTTACGCATGTATGACAATGATATACAGGTTAACTCGTGTGTATCGGCTACTGATCCAGGGACCGGTACAGTGATCACGAGGGAGTTCTCGGCTTAAAAACCGGGGGCGCCACAAGTTGCGAGGAATGTTTTCACTTTTCAGTGTCTGTGTATTTTCGTCTTGTATTTTCTTTCGCTGACGAGATTGATTTGCTATAAGCTAAATGAACTTCGAACTCTATCAAGCCCTGAGCCGCGACTAGCAATTCCAGGCTTAATTCATGTGCAGGATGCTTACCAGATTAGTTAACACAGAGCCATAGAGTCATCACTCATCGGTACAGCAGCAGTAACTGGGTTTTGCATGTTGGCTTGATTGATGGACGGCGAGGTAAGTTTGCAACGCTGAAATATTGTTGCTCATGTAAAATTCAAGCATCTGACTAACACATCATCGTGCATTATTGATATTTCGGTAACGACAGTGGATGCTTGAGATGTTTCGGGTTGCGGTTCGAGCTTATATAAACCGTAATTATGATACATGTGCGGCCTGCACATGTAGCATACAAATTCAAGGATCAATAATACCATTATACCAGATAGTTTACTCGTGCTACTGCTCGATTAGGTAATGCTCGATGTATAAAAAATTTGCACCGATGTGCGCATTAAGACCCATTCGTGATCGCCGACTATGGCATGTTATGTTTATTTTCTAAAATTGGTATAGATAAGAACTTACAAAAAAAAATGCATTCAACTTTTCTATAAATTAAAGTAAATGTAGATATCATCTCACATTTCGCCTTGCAACAAACAGATACAACCATTTATAAATTAATTAAAAATAAGCAGGTAGCTAAGCACTCAATTTTGTAAAGGAAAACTCTACACGCTGTCATGCTGATTCGCGTCCTCTGTACTCCTCGTCTAGAGCCGTTGATTGAACCAAATCCGGCGGCCCAAAACCAATCCGCTTATTACGAAAAATTGCCACCGCTCGGGATGTATTCCTGATTTTTCGCACTGTGATGTCAGGTGTTTCCTTGTTTCCATCGCGTTAGAGTCCTTTCATCTTCTGCAGCCGACAGACGGTTCATCTTCCACTGTGTTGCGGAACCCCGTACGGCGTCGGTCCCTCTTGCATTGTCCGGCGGCGGCACTCTCCTTCGTCTTCTCCGGCGGCGGCATTCTTCTTCTTCGGTGCCGCGGACTCTCCTTCGTCTTCTCCTGCGCGGCACTGCGGCTATCCGGCGATCCCCTTCCAAACCGAGGTACATTCCCTCCCTCTCTTTCTTCATCATTTTTTCTATGGTTTTGTGTTCGTCCATTCCGATTTGTAGCTCAATCGTTATTTATATGCTACGTTATTTCCTAGGATTTGGAATGCATCCATGAACCTTGACTAGTTATGCTAGGGTTGTGAACTCCGATTATGCTAGGGTTTTGAATTATGCTAGGGTTGTGAGTCCGATTTCATGTTTTCCGATTATGCTAGGGTTCGAATTCTGATTTGATTATGGAATGCCCTTCGACGGTTCTGTATAAAATTCTCGGCTCGTG
>JAGXJF010003012.1:0-38031 GCA_019208055.1 Stipa capillata
GGAGCCATATCACTCCACTCCTCTTGGAATTGACACCCAGGAGTTGAGGTCGGGGTTGACGTTTCGACTTAGCGGGTGGTTTCTCTTAAGCCTCTCTGTTATGAATTCTGGGGTTCGACATAAAAGATATAAGTGAAGCTCATAGAGATGTGGTACAACAAGCCCTAAAAGAAGATTGAGAGTTCTGATACATATATATATATATATATATATATATATATATATATATATATTTAGCAGGCCTTCTGTGTGGCTTCTTTATATATATATATATTTTTGATCTCAGAGACTCACTCAAACAAGAAAATGGGCAAAGAGCTGAAAGCTGGTTGTCGTTGGCTTGCCACGGCAACCAAAAACAGCTAAATATGGTGCCATGGCAGAGAAGTGGCAGCAAACAACAACTAACCTTGGAGCCTCCGGGATAGGTTTCAGAGATACCGATATTAGTTGCTGGAAAACCGGCAGTCGACCTCGGAGTCTCCGGGACTAAAATCGGAGGTGCCGCGTTTAGCTTTCAGGAACGCGCGTCCTCAGAAAACTCTGAAGTTACGACCTTGGAGCCTCTGGGACTGAAGTCGGAGGTTTCGAGATTAGCTTCTGGAGAAGTGCGAACGTTCCTGGAGCCTCCGGGATTGAACTCGGAAGATCCGAATTCACCTTCTGTTCCCGCACGATTCAGAAGTTGGAGGGAAAATTCCCCCGGAAATGTCAGAACTTCTGGAAAAGTTGGGGCCTCCGGGAAAGAGTTATCCTTTGCCGCGGCAACAAAATCTGCTATTTTTTTGGCCGTGGCAGGACTCTGGATGCAGCGGCAACACAATGGTGGCAATGGCAAGATGAACTAGACACGATCTATAACTATGACCAGCAACTTGACACGACGATGCAACCACGAATTCAACAATGCAAAAATTACTGAAAATAAATATGCAATGGCTAGTAGTGGCTTGGATAGGGGAAACCAATCTACTATATTTGTTTTTTGTAGGCTTTTTCTGGACAATAGGTAAAAACAGATCTAACTATGAAAACGATAAATCTTACCTATCAACTTGAGCTCTGATACCACTTGATGAGGGGCAGTGGCCTGATCTTTCGGTGAGACGAAGATAACTAACGGTTTGGTGGAGTTTGACCTTGACGATCCAACTATACCGTACACGACGATACGCCTTAGCAATCATTAAACCAATCTCCGATAGTTATTGACCTTGCCGTAGGCACGATCAACCTGAACATGAAGTTCGAGTTCCTGCAAGCAACCGAAGAACCAGTAAGAACAAAGATAAATTGCAATCTAAAATTGCGAATATGAAATTAGCACAAGAGATACAAGAACAAAGTTTAGGATTCCACTAAAGATCTAAACAAGGTGGTAGTCCTACATGCATTGTAGATGCAATATTGTAGCAGTAGCTAAACAACTCAATGAAACCCGAGGCTAAAGAGAGAACCCTAGGGGGTATTTAAAGAGAAGAGGTGATCTGTTACAAAGATAGCCCCAGGCTGTTTTGGCAATTGCTATGTGCTTGTAAGGAATTTGGAGATGGGGTTGGATAGGTTGAAAGAGCACGAGATAAGCTTTCCAAAAAGTCTAAGATCATCCAAATAGGAGTCCATATGCTCGAGATATAGAAGTTTGAAGTTAGGGCTATCTCAGGAATCCGAATCAGAGTCCAGAACGTGTTGGACCTGATCTCTAACTCTTCTTGGCCCAAAAGTGACGTGGGAGATCTCCTTGTATAGCACAAATCCATGTGAGACATCTTCATGGTCACATGAACTTTATTTGCTCCTCCTCCCGAAAGCTTGAACTTGACTCCTCGCTTGTTCTTAACGATCTTCATGGTCCTCCTTTTATTTTTGTTAGCTTGAGCAGCGGATGTAGTTGAAGTAGTGGAAGTAGAGGTGGAAATAGGTGCATCCATGGGTGTCATGTCCTCATCAGTAACTAGCTGGTTAGCGATACATCTTCTCTAGCGAAAATCATTCTTCATGAACGATCGCGCCAGCGGTCAATTCTGACCGCACGGGACACAGTTCCTTGCCCAAGCGCTCTCTCCAACGGGGACCAGGTGCATACAGTCATTTTATTTGTCTCTTGTGAGCTCCACCAGTAGCATAAAGTCACTTTTTCTTTTGTTATTTATTTGTCTCCTATGGACCCTACCAGGTGCATGCAGTCACTTTTTCCTTTTCCTTTGTTTATTTGTTTAACTTGGTACGTGAGGTTGGATCTTTAAACTAGCACGCATTTCTCTAGAGTGTTACTAGTAGGGTACATGACTCTAGGATGTTTCTAATTTTACTATATCGATGTCTCTATTTTCTTTCCATTTTGTTGATGAAAGAAAAACAAGATCAAGTTGAAATATTTAATGTTTTAGTGGAAAACTCATGAGTGACTGAGTAGAAAGCTAAGAGCAAATGACTTGAAGCATAGAGTTTAAGTGAAAAGCTTGTAGTTTTTTAGTAGAAAGCTCGTAGTTTATGAGTAGAAAGCTCATAAGTTGAGAGTGCAAAGTCAAGGAAATTCATGCTTTTTCGAGTAGAAAGTCCATACTGCCTTAGTAGAAAGTTCATGGTTTTCAGTAGAGAAATCTTATTATTTCAGTAGAAACTTAAATATTTTTAGTCATGGTTTCTAACTATATATTTTATGATTTCTGAGTACAAAAGTTGCATCATCTAAATAGATTTTTTGACGAAGGAATACCATATTCTCTATCTTTTTGGCTACTAGTGAACAAACGGCAAATTATTTCATGAAGTAATAAGAGAAAAAAAGTAGCACGTTAAGTATTTATTCAATTGTACGAACTTTGAAACCCATTACTTTTTTTATCGGATAATAGGTGGAAGCTCTAAAGTCATAGACACAGCCTTTTAAATTAACCTCACCTAAAAAGATAAATGATCACCAGACTATGAGCCATACAGTTCGGACATGACATGTGAATTGTTGGAAACCGATCGCACGCGGCGATCGGCGCAGTCAGCCGCCTATTACCGGCCCCCCCTTCTCTAGATCCACAAGTTATCCACTAATTAACCTACATTTTTCCGTATGAAAATTGTGGTAATCCACTCTTTTCAATTAATAATTTACCATTTTTGCACATACAAATAGTGCAGCTACCATATGTTTCATATAGAGTAAACTGCACTTTGGTCCAGATATTCTTACCCTTGTAGTATGCACCAGGTATTGTCCAAAAAATCGAACTGGATCAGATATTGACCATAACAATGATGCGTGCATTTTTCATATATAGTATTTTATTATTTATTATTTGTTATTTTTATAATAATTTTATACCATTTGAATGAAATAAAGTTTATCTTTTTTGGATTACCAAAAATATACGTTCCGTCTTGGAATAAACACAATATTAATAAAAGAGCACTTTTACGTGAAGTTTTCCACAAAAATCCCGTGGAATCAGAGCATGAATAACAAGGAGCTATTGCTGAAGGGCCACGGCCTAGGGAGGCCTATGGGCCCCAGGCAGTAGGACTTGTCACCCTAGCCTGACGCGGGGGCCCACCAAAGCTCGGGTTTGACAGGTGTTTTCTTCCAATATAACCCTTCATGACAGCACAAGAGAAGAGGGGCAAAACGGATCTACCGAGCGTCAGGAAGAACACTCTCAATTTGAGACGGGAATTCATCTCCCTTCACCAATTTCCACCATATTCCACCAATATCCACTATCAAACTTTGAAGATCTAATGAGGACATGACCCCCATGGATACAAGCATACTTGCTATCCTCCAAGCTCCACTTTTAGAAACATGCCTAAATTTTCAAGTGAGCTCTTTTCTACGAGTTTATCCTAATTTTATGAACTATATGATATTGTAATGAATATGTCATTGTTATGTTTAGGAATGAAGGACATGGAGATAGAGTTGCTATTGTGCATGGATCAAGAGAGAGGAAGGATGCAACAACAAAATCAAGTTGTTACAAGATGAAGGTAGAACAATGCATGAAGAGGATGAACTCTTATTTTCATTCTACGAGCAATTGAAGCCACCATGAGGCTATTCTAAATTTTGGCTAAGAATACATGAAACATATATGAATATTTCGACCATCTACACTTATGAAATATTTAGATGAGTTATGTAAACCTATGGTGCTGCGCCACCGAGTCCTAGGCTTGGCCCATGTAATAAAAGAGGCCCAAGAGGTGTCCCTCCTATGGGGTTTTCCACCCACTTGGCCGAAATCCCAAGGAAACCCACATCTTTGGATGCCTCCACTTGGTCCACCACCTATAAGTAGCCATCAAACCTCCTAGATTAGATTGGGTTTTGTTTAGATTAAAGTTTAGCTACTACTACTTTTCGTGTATTCGCTTGGTCGGCTAAATCAACTATCAATGCTTCTATTCGGAACCCCATATCACCAAGTGTTTTAATTATATTTTCAATATTCGGATTGCTATTTATCTTGTTCTTGCTTGTTCTTCAATTGCTCGCAGGAATTGATCTCCATGATCAGGTCAATCGTGCTTCTAGCAAGGTCAATAACGAATTCAAAGTTGGTTTAGTGGTTGCATGTTGCAACAGTCATCGTACGGTTGTAGCTAGGTTGTGAGAGTCGCCTCCACAAATTGATAGCTACCGTCTAGCTCAAGTTGATCGGTAAGAATATACCATTTTCATAGTTTAGATCTGTTTCAGGAGGTCGATTTTGCAAAAGTTATTGTATTGTGGAGAATCTTTGCAGTGTTAGGATCGCTTAGGATGAAAAAAATGAAGAGAAAAGCTCTTTATTGATCAATTGATGATATACAGTGTGTGTTATAAATGATATCTGGTGTGTGTGTTCTGTCTTGTTCTATCATGGCGTAGGCTGGGTATAAGACAACTAGCAATTGCTTGTCTCTTGGAACCAACTACTATCGAGGCGGGAAGCGTCAGGATGTCTCCAGCCATCGAGCATATATGAGATGGTGCCACTTGTTGTTGTCTTGATTTGGTGGCAGTTGCTCCCATTGTACGCATGCAACTTATGGACGAGGATAACTACCCCCACGACCTCTTGGAGGCTGTGTGATGCGGACATCACCTCCATCAAGGATGACAAGAGCCCAAGTCCAGCTTTGACACCTATTGGACCAATGACAAGGGCTCGAGCCAAGGTTATACAACATGAGGTGACTCTGTTCCTTGATACATCCCCACTTGATTTGAGTATGAATGGTATGCTACCTAATGCTTTGATTCTTTGCTTGCTAAGGAATGAGGGAGCAACCAAGTGGAAGAACCAACTGACGAGCAACGGGACTGAGGAAGAGACGCCAAGCATCAAGTCCCCAAGCTCCCGACCGAACCCCAGCCGGCTCGCTGCGTCGGAACCCCCGGATGTGCACTAGAAGAGAAGACCCGGACTGTCCGGCTGAGGCCCGGACCCTCCGGGTCAGAGCCGGACCTCAGCCCGGACCCTCCGGGCGAGTATCCGGATCCTCTCTGGAAAGGCCGGACCTCAGCCCGGACCCTCCGGGCGAGTATCCGGATCCTCTCTGGAAAGGCCGGATCTCAGCCCAGACGCTCCGGATGAGGGTCCGGATCTTCTCTGGACAGGCCCGGATCCTCACCCGGACACTCCGGATGGACGTCCGAGTCGCCTCTGGAAATCCCGAACTGCCACCCGGAGAGGGCCTGGACCCTCCGGCCTCCCGGACCCTCCGGCCCCAACCCGGACACTCCGGATTTTGCCTGCGAGCAGCAAAACGGGCCACGGCCCATGTAATCCTTAAGTGGAGGGTTAACCTATAAATACCGTACCCCCCACTAATTAGGGTTTAGACTTGTTGTTTAGACTTAAGTGAGCTTAGCTCCTAATCTAGGGTTCATCCCTCTAGATTAGGGCTTGCACCATAGATCTTGCTTTCTCTTGTGGATTGTGAGGACCGGTGCGTGCCCCCGGGTGGAAATCGTGGCATTCAATCGAGAGTGTAGTTGATTTGGTTTCCTAGTTTCCCAAAGGCTTTCTCGTTGGAGTTTGTTGTTGGGGTGGGATTTCTATTTAGGCTACACTAGTTATCCAATCCAAATCGTGAAGATCGGGAGCCCCCGTATCAACTTGGTATCAGAGCTCTAGGTTTCCACACGATTTGGATTTGTATCCCCTCTTTCACCTACCCCCAATTGCTAGCTTTGTTTTGATTTTTCTTGTCTATTTCGAAAACCCCACAAAAAGATCCCGATTTGAGTTTTAGATGCAATTTGGAGGTTTGGGTGAGCTTTGGTTGGTTTTGATCCATTAGATCTTTGCTATACTTGTTGGTCTAACCTTTCTTTGCGTTGCTTTGGCCGATTTCATCGTTTGCCCCTTCGATTTGGTGGTTTTCGGTCCGCCCAAAACCCCAGATCTGCCCCTCTATTCCTCCGCCGGACCCTCCAGATTTCAGCCGGATAGTCCGAGCGGCCGGACCCTCCGGATTCAACCCGGACAGTCCGGATTGGCCAGAAACAGGGCGCATCACTTCACCGTTTGGGGCATATCTTCCACACCCGGTGTCCATTTTCAGCGAACTTGGACTCGTTGGAAAGCTGACGACGAGCTCTAGGTCATCGTCATCAACGCCAACCACCACAAGCAAGGTATAATCTCCGACAAGTCCATCTCCCTTGCAATTTCTTTGTGAACCAATATTTCATCCTTTTACGAACACTTTGAACCGATGAAGACTAGCTCTTTGAAGATTGCTAGGGTCTTGTACACTCGTGCTGCTTAGAATACCCTGTCCCAAGCAATTTGAAAATCATTAGTCTTGTAAGGTCTTGGCACAAAGAAAAGGAGGAAGAAAAGTAACATCAAAAGAAAAGAGTCAAAAAAAGAAAGAAAGAAAGAAGCAAGTGCCATGACCATCTTGTAGGAAAGCGTGGAGCTTGGAAGAGAACCCAAGGTAGAGTAGTAGCCGAGTGTGCAAATCTTTCACCCTACACTTTGCAATCGAGCTAGCGTCTTGTGAGGGACCCGGTATTCTAATCCGATTCAAGGGATTCACAACGAGCGAAGACGGTGACCATAGCCGCTACCTGCGACGGACTATGGCCCACCCCCGCCCCGTGCGACATGCATATGACGCACTGCGTATGACTCACCACGGCCTGATTGGGGGATCACGATTCCAAACACATACGCCTCACGCGTATGACTCACTTTGGCAATGGACCGTACTTTCACTTTGCATTCCACATGAACCGAAGTAAAATAACAAGCACCTCCATATGCACCCAACCGCACTCCCCATTTCAACATACACGCATGACAGACGGGAGGTGGGGGCATATGTTGGACAGCAAGCATATCATCACACGAACCACTACGATACGATAATACACCTAGCTGTCCACATGGGACTATATGAATACATCATTCGGCGATAACCGGAAACATAGTCAAGTCTGGTGTATTCATGCAACAGCGGAATAAAAGACCCAAAATCTGCAGCGGTGCATCGAACGCTGCCCAATAGTCACCAAAATCCCATGAGTCGATAGCCAACCAAGAAAACCAAGCCGCTAGGCATCATCGAAGTAATCCTCGACCACTGGCTCACCTGCAATGATCTAGGAATATCCTAGGTGAGTACGAAGGTACTCGCAAGACTTACTCGTGCTTGATTAGATATCCTACACATACTAGTATAGCAGCAATTAAACATGGTGCATTTTGATCTAACAAGGTACAAGTAGGAACATGGCATGGATAGCATTAGGGGAGGAACACATCAACTCCCACTTACAGTTCAGACCTCGTATCATTCAAAACACCAAAATGAGAACATCAATCATAACATTCCAAGGTTGTATAGGGCAGCCCACGCCCATCGAATTTAATCAACCCTCTTGGACCGTCCCGGCAAATCCAACTATTATGGGAAATATCGAGTGCTCCTCACTCGGAGGTTGCAAAGCTCCAGTGACTGAGACTTGCCATCAGATAACCCATAGCGGTGAGTCCGGCGGCGACCATGAGGGTTCTCAACCTATCACATATTCATTCCAATCAATCTCTCGGTCCGTCACCGGCTATACAACTACCATGGATATAACGAGTGCTCCTCACTTGGAGGTTGCAAGGCTTTGAGTGACCGACACTTGCCATTAGATATACCCATAGCGGTGACTTCCCTGACGTCCACGCGTGACAAGAGGAGTGCTACGATGGAGTCGCCTCAGATTGGTATAGCGACAAACCCTCCTTACACCTGGGTCGCATTCATGCATCAAATATACCAATTTTATCCATCGTGCACGTACCCCCTTCGGCACTAACATCTCACTTTTAATGGTTCCAAGTTGATAGGGCGTCAAGTTAAATTCTCAACCATCACAGAGAAACAACTACTAAGAACCATCCTAAACAGTTCCAATCATAATCTCTAACCAAACATCCACACATCACTAGGAATCATGCATGTAATAGAATATAAGAAATGCAACAAGCTCTGCTTGCCTTGGTCACAGGGTTCCTGATCTTGCGTTGATTCGTGAGCCTGGTGGTCTCCTTCGAGCTCTATTGCAAATAACACGAAGTACCGGAAACAAACGACAAAAGAAAGCAATGAGATTCGGCATGAATGCATGATGAATTATGCTGGGTATGCAATCCTGAAGTGACTTATGGGTGATAGAAGCTCATTTTAACAAAATGCCTTGGGTTGGATAGGTGGAAACGAAATCATAACCCTGACGATGCATGCGTGTCCGATTACTTTTGATTGCAAGTTTGAATTGAAAGTTACTACGCATAATAGATGTTCATGACTTAAAATGGTGGTATTACAGCAGGGCTCTATGATATGAAACTAACGCAACAAGATTTACTCAATTTGGAGCTAATACCATCAAGATACGGCTTATCGAAGAACGACACTCGAAAGGGGATGAACTAACTCAAGTTCAATTTGGCCTGTAGTGCAATTGCACATATTAAAATTTTGTTTCAACCAAAATGTAGGAAATTTCATGAGGTTTCCGAATATATAAAATTTGTTGAAAATGGAGCTACGGTTCAAAAGTTATCGCATTTTGAAGTTTAGCGGACATTTTAGCGAAAAGCCTAACCCTAATCTGCGAAGGAGAAAATGCTACGCGCACCCAAAGAAAACTACCCCAAAATTCCTACCCATAACCGCACCCAGCTGACAAGCAGGTCCCGCTGTCAGTCGGTGTGGGCTTGGCAGCCAACCGGGGCTTGCCACGCGCCCCTTTCCTCTCTCTCTCACTCTCTCACGCTGGCTTGACCGAAGGGAGCTCGGGCGGCGGCGTTCTTCACCGGAGCTTCACCGGAGAAGCTCCGGCGGCATCCGAGGCCCGGCGGTCCAAGGGGAGAATGGCGGGAGCGGAGGGAGCTCACCCCGGAGGCAATGCGGGGGCTCGGGAAGAGCGGGGTTGACCGAGGGGAGCTCGCGGCGAGGAGGGAGACGGCGGCGGTCGGAGCGGCCATGGCGGAGCTCCTCGTGCACGGATCTGACCAAAGGAGAAAGGAAGGGGCTGAGGAAGGGAATGGGGGAGCACGAGGAGAGAAAATGGGTAGCCGGGGCTCACCGAATCGGGGCCGATTGCTCGCCGGTGTTGATGGCCGGCGCGGGAGAAGAAAGCGATGCGGCGAGGAATCGGCACCGGGAACGGGAGGAACTAGGGTTTGCGGTGGAGGAGGATAGAAAGGAGGGCTGTTGGGATGGGCCTTTAATAGGGCGGCACGGTTGGGACGGGGCCGGTCGGGGTGGCAGCGCCGCCCACCGCGGCGTACCGGCGACGGAGACGTGGCGCGGGGGTGCTGACGAGGGGGGCCCGCGCGGCAGTGGGAGATGGGTGGCGCGGAGACGGGGCCCATTGGCAGGGTGAGGCGGAGAGGGCTAGCGGGCTGGCCGAGCGCTGGCTAAATGGGCCTCGGCCCAACCCTGATTCTTAGATTTCTTTTCTTTTTCTTTTTAAATCTCAGCTGAGCTCCTTTTAATTCAAATGAGCACCCAAAATAGCTCCAAAATTTTTGAAATGTTTACACAACCCCTAAAATAGAGTTTAGGAACTACTGTAAAATTTTGAGGTCATTTGGAATTGATTTGTCCTGAATTTGAATTTAAATTCAAATAGGGCTCAAATTTGAGTTTGAACTATGGCTAGGTCCTCTAGGCCTCCAAATTTTTTGAAAATTGGCAGGTAGCTAGGGTTTCCATACTCATGGCTGTGTATAGAATTTGAGGACTTTTCATCCACAATAAGGTTGCCTACCCATTAAATTACACTTTAGCCCTTCTCTTCCGATTGAATTTCTCATTCTTCAATTGAGGTAGCAAAGCCTTAGGGTTTTTGGTCGAAACTTTGGGCGGGGAACCTTAGGGGGATGACCCAGCTAGGAAACCCTAATCTTCCTCCACCTACTATTGTTGACGTTGATATTTGGTAATTCAAATAAGTTGATTGGTGTTTGTATAATTATCCACCGAGGATGAGATATGTACGTATTCTATAAAATGTGATCATATCACATTTAAGTTTAAATAAGGTGTGTGTGTGTGCGTGTGCGGGGATGATGATATGAATGCATGTATGAAATGCAAAACCTAATCGTAAGGGTGAAATCGGTATTACACGTCTTTCTTTGTATTTGTGCAACACGAGCTTATAGTCTTCGCTAGGAACATTTTGTACTAGCTCATTTCTTTGGTTGCACAAATCCCATTATCTTTGTGCTTGAGTTGTTTGAGCTTCACTTATATCTTTGAGATCAACTCTTATTGCTTTGTTTCATTGTGGATTATTACTAATCATTGCAATATCTCTAACTCCACTTGCTTAGTGTGTTGTGCTAATCCTTTTCCGAGATCCTTAAAGGTTTTTGAATGAGATAGTGTTTTGGAAGCTTGGAAACCCCTTCAACTTACTCTCGAGGGTCATCTTTCCACTCCGCGGCCTTTCGGTCATTCAATCCAAGGAGGCAAGGACTTCGGTGGTAAGTGAGGTGAGAGAGTTTCGAAACTCTACATATTCCACATATATTGTTATTTCGCTAATCATGTCCAGGGAAGGATCACACGGAGCGAGTGGTAATGAGGATTGTGTGACTCGAGGGCAACATTTGGCCCTCCAACGGAGCCTCCATGACACTGTGGACAATTTGAGGCATGATATGACCCGGCAGATGGAATCTATGAAGACAAGCATTGTGCAGGAAGTTGTGCAAGCACTTCGAGGCCAAATTCCAGAAGCAGAGATTGATGAAGAGGATCCTCTTGATGAGACCGATGCCGAGATGGCGGCACGGCATGCCCAAGCTCGAAGAACAGCTAGACACCGAGCATCCCTTCCTCCATCAGGAACCCGAGACCCAACCTTTGTGCCACACAATCATGGTCGGGCAAGGAGCCACCAAGGACGTGATGGGCATGAGGGAAGTGCATCAGAAGGAGGATCAAGTTTTCATCAACCTAATGACCGAAGACATCAAAGACACCCAGATAGAGACCCAGGGTTCAGAAGGCGGAAGTATCATGATGAGGGTATAGAACACCGACAGAGGGGTCCACCAGGAGATGGGGAAGAAAAGTTTGGCAAGCTTAAGTTCACAATGCCCAAGTTCTCCGGTGGTGCAATGGATCCCAAAGAATACCTCACATGGGAGCTCAAGGTGAACAAGGTCTTCCGGATGCACAATTACTCCGAAGAGAAGAAAGTTGCTATGGCGTCACTTGAGTCCAACGATGCATCACATGCCACAAAGCTAACTCAAAGCTAAACCCTCATGGTCTTTATACTCCACTTCCTGTTCCTAGTGCACCTTGGGAGGATATTAGCATGAACTTTGTTTTAGGATTGCCTAGGACCAAAACAGGGAGGGACTCGGTCTTTGTGGTTGTGGATAGATTCTCAAAAATGGCACATTTTGTTTCTTGCCACAAGACCGACGATGCTTCACATGTTGCTAATTTGTTTTTTAAGGAAATTGTGTGGCTTCACGGTGTGCCCAAGACCATCGTCTCCGACCGCGACGTCAAGTTCCTTAGCTATTTTTAGAAGACATTGTGGGCCAAGTTGGGAGTCAAGCTTCTCTTCTCCACAACTTGCCACCCACAAACCGATGGGCAAACCGAGGTCGTCAACTGCACCTTGTCCACTCTCCTCCACACCATGATCAAGAAGAACTTGAAGGAGTGGGAAGAATGCATTCCCCATGTGGAGTTCGCCTACAACCGAGCGGTCCATTCTACTACACGCATGAGCCCATTCGAAGTGGTGTATGGCTTCAACCCCTTTACACCACTCGATCTCCTTCCACTACCGCTACACGAACGAGTCAACGTGGATGCCTCCAAGCGAGCCGCTTTCATCAAGAGGCTCCATGAGACAACAAGAGCTACAATCAAGCAACAAGTGCTTCGACACGCCAACAAGGTCAACAAGAGTAAGAAAAAGATGGTGTTTGACCCCGGTGATCTTGTGTGGGTTCACCTCCGCAAGGAGCGTTTTCTTGACGAACGCAAATCCAAGCTCATGCCCCGCGGCGATGGACCTTTCCAAGTGCTTCAACACATCGGTGACAACGCTTACAAGATTGATCTTCCACCGGCCAAGTACTCGGTGAGCAACACCTTCAACATCGCGAATCTTTCACCCTTCCATGGCTACAACGAGTTGGAGTCGAGGTCGACTCCTTTTCAAGAAGGGGGGAATGATGCGGACATCACCTCCATCAAGGATGACAAGAGCCCAAGTCCACCTTTGACACCTATTGGACCAATGACAAGAGCTCGAGCCAAGGCTATACAACATGAGGTGACTCTACTCCTTGATACATCCCCACTTGATTTGAGTATGAATGGTATGCTACCTAATGCTTTGATTCTTTGCTTGCTAAGGTATGAGGGAGCAACCAAGTGGAAGAACCAACTGACAAGCAACGGGACTGAGGAAGAGACGCCAAGCATCAAGTCCTCAAGCTCCCGACCGAACCCCAGCCGGCTCGCTGCGTCGGAACCCCCGGATGTGCACTAGAAGAGAAGACCCGGACTGTCCGGCTGAGGCCCGGACCCTCCGGGTCAGAGCCGGACCTCAGCCCGGACCCTCCGGGCGAGTATCCGGATCCTCTCTGGAAAGGCCGGACCTCAGCCCGGACCCTCCGGGTGAGTATCTGGATCCTCTCTGGAAAGGCCGGACCTCAGCCCGGACGCTCCGGATGAGGGTCCGGATCTTCTCTGGACAGGCCCAGATCCTCACCCGGACACTCCGGACGGACGTCCGAGTCACCTCTGGAAATCCCGGACTGCCACCCGGAGAGGGCCCGGACCCTCCGGCCCCAACTCGGACACTCCGGAATTTGCCTGCGAGCAGCAAAATGGGCCACGGCCCATGTAATCCTTAAGTGGAGGGTTAACCTATAAATACCGTACCCCCCACTAATTAGGGTTTAGACTTGTTGTTTAGACTTAAGTGAGCTTAGCTCCTAATCTAGGGTTCATCCCTCTAGATTAGGGCTTGCACCATAGATCTTGCTTTCTCTTGTGGATTGTAAGGACCGGCGCGTGCCCCCGGGTGGAAATCGTGGCATTCAATCGAGAGTGTAGTTGATTTGGTTTCCTAGTTTCCCAAAGGCTTTCTCGTTGGAGTTTGTTGTTGGGGTGGGATTTCCATTTAGGCTACACTAGTTATCCAATCCAAATCGTGAAGATCGGGAGCCCCCATATCACTGTGGGCAGGGAAGAGTCTTAGGCTGAAATTACTAAGACTCGGCCTAGTAATTGGGCTTTGGCCTGTATGAAAGGCGAGGTATCTAGGACATCTTGGACCGATATAATAAATGGGAATTTTGAATTATCTTTAATTAGTAGTGAGACCTAATCGATGACCTGGTCAACGATCATCATTAGCTAGTCCCAAGCCTTAAGAGGATAATGAATGTCCCTGAAAGCTTAAGTAAGCCAAGGATATCATCTAGAGGAGGTCTCGTTGGATGTATGACTCGCCACGACCTCCTCGATTGATGAGACGGTGGCCCGATCTTTCGGTGAGACGAAAGTAGCTAACGGTTTGGTGGAGTTTCACCTTGACGATCCGACTATACTGTACACGACGGTATCCCTTAGCAATCACTAAACCAACCTCCAATGGTTTTTGACCTTGCCGTAGGCGCGATCAACCTAAACAACAAAGTTCGAGTTCCTGCAAGTAACCGAAGAACCAGCAAGAACTATGATAAATTGCAATATGAAATTGCGAGTATTAAATTGGCACAAGATAGAAGAAAGTGTATTGGGATTCCACTGACGATCTAAACAAGGCGGTAGTCCTACATGACTTGTGTCGGCGGAATGGGGCCCAGGGTACCCCTAACCGTCGGCGGAGGCCAACCAGATGCCGCAGAGGGTGACGCGTGGCGCTCCGGTCGCTGGGGCCTTGGGCCCCACCAGGATCGTCGTACGGAGCCCGCGGCCAATCCCAAGGAATCAGGGGTCTCCTCCAGAGGCTGCATCCGCAAACCAGAAGGAGTCGTGGGCCTCCGGGAGTCCACGGCCCATGCGCTGAAGCGAGCACTCGGGGTCCGTCCCCGAGCGCTCGGCGTCCCAGAAGGCGAAGGGCGTGCTCGGGGTCCCCTCCCAAGCGCTCGGCATCTTGGCAGATGTGGGGCCCAGGGGAGCACTCGGGGTCCGCCCCCCGAGCACTCTCCCTCGGGCTCCCCCTTCAAGGCGCCCCGAACGGCCCCCCAGCGGGTGCTCCCCGAGCGCTCGGGGTTGCTCGGGGGCTTGTAGAAGACAGCTGGCGCCCCTCCTAGCGAAGGAGGTCGCTCGGGGCCGAGTGCTCGGGGGATGACGTGTCCTCTGGTTGGGCCCTCGTCCATGCACGTCGTCCAGCGCCAAGCTTCTCCAGCAAGCCTCCGCCCTGGCGGAGGCATTTATGCCTGTCATTCCGACGGGGAACCCAAAGCCCTGTGAGGCATGATGACGGTCAGGCCGGGTCCCGCCGGTGCAGGCGATAAGCTCTGTTAGCTATCCCTCTCTCTCTCTCTCTGAGGGGTGGGCCCGGGCTGACAGATTCTTTGACCGACCAAGCGCGCCGCCCCGCACGCCCTGTCGCTGTCAACCTTTTCACCCCATGGGGGACGCCGCCGCGCAACCAATTGCGCGGCATGAGAGGCTGACCTATGGGGCCCATGAGAGGACGTCTTACCAACCCAGTCAGAAGAAACCCCGTAAGTCTCCGTCTGCGGGGCCCGCCGAAGGCAAAGGTGTCAGAGCCCCTGCTCCGACACACCGCGAGGCGACGGCCTGGCCGAAAGTCTCAAGTGGGCATTAAATGAAGGTGTGGGCGTTTCCAGTAACGCCCACATCGTCTACAACACAAGTACAGCTCATGTTTTCCTTTGCCAACCTATGTGGTATTCCCCCGAGTATATAAGGGGAGAGCCTGGTCCATGCAAAGGGTTGGCTCTTTTCCTAGCTCGATTTTCCTTAGGTTAGATCTCTCTAAGGTTACTCCGTACCAAAGAAGAAGAACAGTGCGCACCTTTGTAACTCATCATACTCTCCATATACGCCAATATATACAAAAACAAGCAGGACGTAGGGTATTACGCCTTCCGGGGCGGCCTGAACCTGGGTAAATCCTTGCGTCATTACTTCCTTAGCCACCGGGTTTACTTGCAAAGCTCTAATACACCCCAAGGCTCGTAAGAGACTCACTACTCCCCTGGGCCGAATTCCAAAGGGGGTCCCTCCGGACCACCGCTAGAGGCGTCTCTACGCCGACAGCTGGCGCGCCAGGTAGGGGGAGTTTTAGGGTTTCTTCGAACCTGCGTCATCCATGACGGGCAACGGGGAGTCTTCCTCCTCGAAGCGCGACGATCCGCTTAAGAACCCGAACAAGGCTGGCGGCCCCTCTGCGGTCGACCCCGGGCTTCGGCATGAGTCTCTGGCGGACGAGGGCGCAGGAGGCGCCCATCGGCCCGCCGGCGGTGCCGTCCCACCAGTTCGCCGCCAGCTGAATTTCGATCATGCCGGGGAAGCAAGCACGCTCCAGGCGGTCCAAGTCCTTCTTCGGCATCCTCCTGTCCCAGTAGGTGGCGCGTCCCCAATGGGCCCTTGGCTCCAGGACGTGGCCGCCCTGGTCGACACCGCCCGCCATCAGGCTGCGGCCCGGAGTTCCTACACCCCCTCGGGGCGCGGGAACTCCCACGTCACTCCTTCGGCGGCCGCACTGCCGTGCCCTCCGCGTGACGATACGCGGGGTCGTCGCGGCAAATCACCCCAGTCGGTCACCTCCCCTTCTCGGGGGGGCGCTCAGGATCTTCGCCATCGCCTTAACAGGCAGAGGGAAAATGAAGATGCTCGCGTCGTTATCGAGCGCCAGCGCGAGGTCAGGGCCGAGGAAGGCCAATCTTCCTCCGCTCCTGTCGCCGACCGTGCACGCTCCGTGGCACGCCCCGTCGCCCAGCCGGGCGCGAAGCCTACCACCCCACTCTACGGAGCGGGCTGCCAGGCCTTCACCGTAGATCTGCGTCGCGTCACCTGGCCGACTAAGTTTCGGCCGGAGTTGCCGCAGAAGTACGACGGCTCCTTCCACCCAGAGGAGTTTCTGCAGATCTACACCACGGTCGTCCAGGCCGCCAATGGAGACGAGAGGGTCATGGCTAACTGGCTCCCTATGGCCTTGAAGGGCTCTGCCCGTTCTTGGCTCATGAACCTCCCTCACGGCTCCATCCGCTCCTGGGACGACCTCTGCCACCAGTTCGTGGCAAACTTCCAGGGCACTTTCGAGCGTCCTGGCATGGAGAGTGATCTCCACGCTGTCAAACAGCGCAAGGGGGAGACGTTGCGCCAATTCATCCAGCGCTTCAGTCAAGTGTGCAACACCATCCCCAGGATATCTCCTCAAGCGGTCATCATCGCCTTCACTCAGGGGGTTCGCGATGAAAAGATGCTTGAGAAGCTGGGCACCCGCGAGGTCCAGTCCACGGCCGAGTTGTTCGCTATCGCGGACAAATGCGCCAAGGCGGCCGAGGCCCGTGCCCGTCACAACCCGCGCTCCGACCAATCGGCGGTCGTCGGCGCCGGCTCTTCGCGTCCCTCTGGCAAGGGGGACAAGAAGAGCAAGAAGCGTAAATCCGAGCCCGTCGCGGCGGCGGAGGCCAAGCCACGCAGGCCGCCACATGGCGGGGGCCGACGGCGGTAGGAAGCCACCCCGGGCTCCCCCGAGGGGCCCCGGCGTGTGGTGCCCAATCCACGAGTCCAACCTGCACGACCTCTCCGAGTGCAGGTCGGTGAAGTTCCTCGCTGAGAGGAACAAGAAGCAGAGGGAGGAGCGCCAGCGCGACGCCGGCGAAGAGCCCAGCGGAGGAGGTGACGATCTCGGCTTCCAGGAGCCCGAGGCCGTCGCGTGCATCAACGGGGGCGCCTTCACGCCCACCTCGCGCCGCCAGTTCAAGCTGTTGGCGCGCGAGGTGTGCTCGGCAACCCCGAGTGCTAGCGCCTTGCGACCCCTCAAGTGGTCGGAGATCCCGCTCACCTTCGACCGTTCGGACCACCCTGAGAGCATCTCGGGCGTGGGCCGCTTCCCGCTCGTGGTCTCCCCCACCATCTGCAATATCAAGGTAACCCGCATGCTCATCGACGGGGGCGCGGGGCTCAATCTCCTGTCCCCCGAGGTGTTCAATAAAATGCAGGTTCCCCGGGCGGAGCTGCAGCCGACGCTTCCCTTCTTCGGCGTCTCCCCTGGCTACACCACGCCCCTGGGCCAGGTGCCCTTGATGGTCACCTTCGGCACCAAGGACAATTTCCGAACCGAGCGCATCATCTTCGATGTCTCCGAGTTCGAGCTACCCTACAACGGCATCTTGGGGCGCCAGCGCTCGCCAAGTTCATGATGGCATGCCATTATGCTTACTTGACAGTCAAGATGCCGGGCTCCAGCGGCGCCATCACGGTGCCGGCTGATGTCCGGGGCTCCGTCGCCTGCGCCGAGCAGCTTTTCTCCAAAGTCGCTGCCGCCGGTGACGTCCCCGAGCTACCCAAGTCCCCGGGTCCGCCCCCGAGCAAGGTCAGAGTTGTCCCCGATGATTCTGTCCCTGTGAAGGAAGTGGCCCTGGGAAAAGACGCGTCCAAGACCGTCAAGATCGGCGGCCGTCTGGCCGCCAAATAGGAAGGCGCGCTCGTCACTTTCCTCCGGGCAAACGCTGACGTGTTTGCATGGCAACCGTCCGACATGCCCGGGGTCCCTAGGGAAGTGATTGAGCACCGCCTCGCCGTGCGTCCCGACGCTCGGCCCTTCCGGCAGAAGGTACGCCGTCAAGCGCCAGAAAGACAGGAGTTCGTCCGGGGCCGAAGTCGCCAGGCTCCTCGCAGCCGGCTTCATCCGAGAAGTCCTCCACCCCGAGTGGCTCGCCAACCCTGTTGTCGTGCCCAAACCCAACGGCAAGCTGAGGATGTGCGTGGACTACACCGACCTCAATAAGGCTTGTCCGAAAGACCCTTTTCCTTTACCCCGCATCGATCAGATTGTTGATTCCACCGCAGGGTGTGATCTTCTCTGTTTTTTAGATGCCTACTCTGGGTATCACCAGATTAGTATGGCTGTAAAGGATGAGGAAAAAACTTCCTTTACAACCCCTGCGGGAACTTTTTGTTATATCCGCATGCCTTTTGGGTTAAAAAACGCTGGCCCGACCTATCAGCGGGCCATGCGTATAACTTTGCAGTCGCAGCTAGGTCGCAACATTGAGGCCTACATCGACGATCTCGTCGTCAAGTCAAGGCGCGAGGAAACGCTCATCGAGGACCTTGCCGAGACTTTCGACAGTCTCCGGGGCACTCGCATGAAACTGAACCCCGAGAAGTGCATCTTCGGGGTTCCATCCGGCAAGCTTCTTGGCTTCTTAGTCTCAAGCAGAGGCATAGAAGCCAACCCCGAGAAGATCCGGGCCATCGACCAGATGCGCCCGCCGGCTCGTCTCAAGGACGTGCAGCGCCTAACGGGCTGCATGGCCGCCTTGGGGCGCTTCATCTCCAAGCTCGGGGAGCGGGGCCTCCCTTTGTTCAAGCTTCTCAAGAAGTCGGGCCACTTCGAGTGGACCCCCGACGCCGAGCAGGCCCTCGAGGGCCTCAAGAATATCTCACCTCACCTCCGGTCTTGGTCGCGCCGAGACCCGAGGAGCCCTTGCTCCTCTACCTCTCGGTGACGCCCCGGGTGGTGAGTGCAGTCCTCGTGGTCGAGCGGGAGGTCGGGTCCGGGCTCCCGGCATCCCCCGGCCAAGTGAAGGCGCTCGGGTCCAAGCTCCCGAGCGGTAATCCCGAGCAGCCTGAAGGAGCGCTCGGGTCCAAGCTCCCGAGCGAGGCTCTCGGGGACATAAAGGGAGCGCTCGGGTCCGAGCTCCCGAGCGGTTCTGCTCCCGAAGGTACCTTAGGGCCCCGAGCCCCGAGCGACCCCGAGCAACCCCGCCTTGCTCGGGAACGAAGCTAGTCGCTCGGGGGCTGGCCCCGGGGAGTCTTCATCCCGGGTGCGTGTTCAGTAGCGTCCCGTGTACTTCGTTAGTGAAGTACTGCGCGACGCCAAGACGCGTTACCCTCAAGCCCAGAAGCTACTCTATGCGGTGCTCGTCGCATCGAGGAAGCTTCGGCACTATTTCCAAGCGCACGAGGTCTTGGTTGTTACGGCCTACCCCCTCGAGCGCATCCTCCGCAACCGGGAAGCCACTGGACGAGTTGTCGAGTGGGCCATCGAGCTCGGGGAGTTCAACCTGCGTTTCGTCAGCAACCACGCAATCAAAAGCAGAGCTCTGGCCGACTTTGTGGCCGAGTGGACGCCGGTGCCAGAAGACGAAGGCGAACAACTCCCCTCCGACCCGGGTTAGGGAGGAACCGAGCACTGGACTCTGTACTTCGACGGTTCCCTCACGCTCAAGGGCGCGGGGGCTGGAGTAGTTCTCACCGCTCCGACCGGTGAGACCCTCCAGTACGCCGTACAGCTGCTCTTCCGCGCCACCAACAACATGGCCGAGTACGAAGGCCTCCTTGCGGGGTTGCACGCCGCCGCATCCCTCGGGATCCGCCGTCTGCTCGTCAAAGACGACTCCCAGTTAGTCGTAAATCAGGTATCAAAGGAATACCAGTGCTCGGATCCTCAAATGGCAGCATACCTGAGCGAAGTCAGGAGGTTGGAACGGCGTTTCGATGGTCTGGAGCTCCAGCACATCCCTCGCCGCTTCAACGACGCCGCCGACGTTTTATCGCGACTGGCCTCCTCTCGGGAGCCGGTCCCGGCTGGACCTTTGAAGAAAGGCTCTCTCGGCCGTCCGTCGAGGCCGCCGACCGAGACGAAGGGGGAACCTCGCGCCCAGGCGAGTCTACCTAGGCGGCGCCTTCAGTGGGAGATTCTCCCGTCAGGCCGCCGCCGGGTGAGCACCTCGTGCTCACCATCTGTCCTCAGGTCGTCCCTTGGATCTCCGAGATCCGAGCGTACCTGAAAGAAAATATCCTTCCCGAAGACGAAGCCGCTGCAGAAGGAGTAGCGCGGCAGTCAGCAAGGTACGCGCTCGTGGATGGGGACCTCTACAGGCGCGGCACCAACGGCATCCTCATGAAATGCATCTCTCGGGAAGAAGGTCACGACATGCTCGTGGACATCCACGAGGGCGAGTGCGGTAGCCATTCATCATCCCGCACGATGGTCGGTAAAGCCTTTCGGCAAGGATTTTACTGGCCAACAGCGCTCGAGGACGCCTTCGAGCTGGTTCGACGCTGCGAGGCGTGCCAATTCCACGCCAAGCAGATCCATCAAACCGGCGCAGGCCCTTCACACCATCCCCCTCTCATGGCCCTTCGCGGTCTGGGGGCTGGATATTCTAGGTCCGTTCCCCGAGCGGTCGGGGGCTACGAGTACCTCTACATCGCCATCGACAAGTTCACTAAGTGGACAGAAGCTGAAGCCGTCGCCAAGATCAACAAGCAGTCGGCGATCAAGTTCATCCGAGGCATCATGAGCCATTTCGGGGTGCCCAACCGCATCATCACCGACAACGGCACGCAGTTCACGAGTGACGCGTTCCTCGAGTACTGCCAAGCCCTCGGGACGGAAGTCTGCTTCGCCTCCGTCGCGCACCCTCGGGCCAACGGGCAAGTTGAGCGTGCCAATGCTCAAGTCCTCCGAGGGCTCAAGACGAGATCCTTCGACAAGCTCAAGAAGCGCGGCGCCGGATGGATAGAAGAGCTCCCGGCCATCCTTTGGTCGATCCGGACGTCCCCCAGCAGGGCGACCGGTGAAACCCCCTTCTTCCTCGTATACAGGGCAGAAGCCGTTCTTCCCTCCGAGCTCGCCTTCCGGTCCCCTCGGGTCGCGGCGTACTCGGAGGAAGACCAAGACCAGCGCAGGTTCGACGACGTCAACCTCCTCGAAGAGCACCGGTGCCGAGCGGCCCTTCGCGCCGCCCGGTATCAGCAAGGCCTCCGGCGCTATCATCAGCGCCACGTCCGGCCCCGGTCGCTCGAAGTCGGAGACCTCGTTCTTCGGCGTGTCCAGACGCGGGGAGGAAGGAACAAGCTCTCTCCCATGTGGGAGGGCCCATTCCGAGTGACCCGAGTCACCCGGCCAGGATCAGTAAGGCTGGCTGCCGAAGACGGGATGCCGCTCCCCAACGCGTGGAACATCGAGCTCCTACGAAAGTTCTACCCATGAATGGCCCGGGTAAGTTTTTCTTTTGGGGTCAGCTCCCCGAGTGCCGAAAGTGAGTCACGGGAAGTTTCGGGTTTGCCACCTAAGCCCTGGTCGCTCGGCCTGGTTCCTTAACCCCGAGCGCCAGTCCGGCCAAAGGTCGCCCAAACATCCCTCGCGCTCGCACCTACACTCGGGGGCTCCCTTGTATCCCAAGCTATGTGAATAGCAGTATGATAAATATAAAGATGAATTCCCTCTATAAGAGTACCCTGTGCAGTATTGAATTCTCTTTTCAACATCAACATTCCGTTGCTAGTTATCAAAAGAGTTCTTTTTCCGGCGGGTGTCAAGGTCCCGAACCCCCACTCAGCAAGTAGGTCCCACCGATCCTAGTGCGAGCGTTTGAGCTAGCCCAATGACCGTCCGCGGGTTGTAAGACGTTTGGGCAGTTAGCTGTACCCCGAGCACGTCCGAGTCAGGGCCAATAAGCCCCTGACCACTCGCGCTCTGCCGGTCAGCAACCCCGAGCGCTACCCAACGTCGGGTCACTCAGCTAGCATCACTCCTCGTGCTCGAGACCGGTAGGTAGACTCGAAAGCTTGTGGGGCCCACAAACGGGCAAGTCTTGAGAGAGCCTGTGGAAAAAACACCTCTTTTGCTAGTCAAGCTATATAATCGCTCATAAAGTGAACAGGTTCATAAAGGCGAAACCTCCGGGTACCGCCCACATCATCGAGGCCGAGTTCCAAGATTTCGATAAATCATGGAGCTTAATCCTTAAGCTAAGCTTCCGATCGCTTATCTCCATTTTTAAAAGCTTCCAAGCACTATATTCGCAAATAGTTTTTGCTCGGCAATATTTCCAAGTGTTTCTGAGGTCATGATGGATTTACCTGAAGGTATCGGCGTAAGTCGCGGAAAGTACTTCGGGTTGTCCGCTCAAAGCCCTGGTACCCTGCCTGGTTCCTTAACCCTGGGCGCCAGCCTGGCAAATGAGCCGCCCAAGTACCGTACACGCTTGCGCACGCGCCCGGCGGTTCCCCTTGAGATGCTTGGGAGGTATGAGGAAATATTGCCGCGTAAAAATGAAAGCCATCAAAAGAAACAAAGTTATGCAACTCTATCAGTCGTCGGTAGAGCGTTTGCTAACAATTAACGGTTTCAATAATCGTCTTTGCACAAAGTCTTGGATGAATTTGCAGGAAAAATCCGAAGTCCGGAGCTCGTCCTCTGGACCCCTGCGGCCCCGAGGGCCTGTCCTCCCGAGCCTTAGTCTCAGCCCTCCAAGCGCTCGGGGGCTGGGGGCCTCACGCTAAAAAGGAGCGCTCGGGGGCTGATCCCGAGCTCGGGCAGGAGTCCTTCCAAGTAGCGGCGCGTCTAACTCTCGGGGGCTGGGGGCCTCGGGTTCGCCCCGAGCGCCGTCCTCGGCTGTCCGCAAGCAAGAGCCAGACACGCCACACAAGTCCAAGACGCGGCACGTCTAGCTCTCGGGGGCTGGGGGCCTCGGGTCCGTCCCGAGCGCCGTCCTCGGCTGTCCGCGAGCAAGAGCCAGATGCGCCACCAAAGACGAAGATGGAAACCGTTCGGAACTAAGTTCGAACGAAAAAAGTTGTGAAAGTAAGGCGTCGGAGGCCAAGTCCACGCCCGAAATCACAACTAAAGCGAAGTGTTCGGAGCCAAGTCTGAGCATAACTTTGCAAAAAGTAAGATGCTCGGAGCCTAGTCCGCATCAGAAATTGCGAGGAATCTTTCCCGGAGCCAAGTCCGGGCGAAGAACCCGCAAAGACAAAAGCAAAACGCTGCTGGAGCCAAGTCCAGTACAAATGCAATGAAAGGAAAGCAAGGAGCAAAAGGCCTTCCGGCCAGCAGTTCTTTGCACTACAAAAAATTGCCAATAAAGCACAAGTTCTTACAAAGGGGTTTCTATCCCCCGGACTAAGGACGACAAAATATAAAACGAAGAAGGAGCTACTCCGAGCGGTCGCCGTCGTCGTCGCCGGCATCCACCTCGCGGACGAAGCGCTGGGCGATCTGGTCGGCCACCTTTCGAATCTCCTTCCGAGTTTCGTCGTCGGCGACCTCGTCGTTCCCCTGCGCGGCGGGCTCCAAGGAGAAGCTCGGGTCGCGGCTGCGGTAGCACGCCAAGGTGTGCTCCGCCACCGCGAGCGCCAGCTCCTGGCCTTCTTCTTCAAGCCGGCGGGTCATGGCGTCCCCAAGTCCAGCAAGCCGCTCCGCGACCTGTTGGAAGCCCAAGGCGACGCCCCCGGGGGTGTCGGCTTTGAGCCCTTCCGGCAAGTTGACGTCCCCGAGCCCGGCGTTTCGAACGGCCCTCCGGCACCACGATGCCCCGGACCTTGTCCATCGCCTCCTCGTTGAGGAGGCGGGACTTCTGGAGCACGCTAGGCGAGCTCGGGGTCGGGGAGCCGCTCTGCCGGGTCTTGCGGCGAGTCATTATGGTGGCGATTTGGTGGCGGAGAAGGCTTTCGGGAGGCAAAAATGGCGGCGGCGGGAGGAAGAAAACGAAGAAAGCGCAAGTACTTTGGGAGACAGAGCGTTTGCGCAAGGAGGTGAGAAGTTCAAAAGTGAGAAGTGGTTTTCTTTTCGAAAGGGAAAAAACCGCAGAAGTTCAACCGTCCGGCGATTTCCAAAAAACAATGATGGGCTGTCAGTTTACTACCGTTGGCAGTGGATTTGCAGTCGCGCGAAATCCGGGGCACGCAACCGTCCGGAGCAGCGCGCTTTTCCCGCGCGGGCGCAACCCGAAGAGCCGCGGCCAGGTGGCGCGTGCGGATTGGGCGTTGCTCCCGCTCCGCGCGCGGCGCGTTAAAAGCGCCCCTCCGCAGGGCGCATCAGAATGGGCCGGCATCTTTTGCTTGGCCCAAGAAGGAAAGGCCTTATCCCCAGTCGCAGCCCTTCGGGCCGTTGCTGGGAGATAAGGCCGGGGGCGACTGTCGGCGGAATGGGGCCCAGGGTACCCCTAACCGCCGGCGGAGGCCAACCAGATGCCGCAGAGGGTGACGCGTGGCGCTCCGGTCGCTGGGGCCTTGGGCCCCACCCGGATCGTCGTACGGAGCCCGCGGCCAATCCCAAGGAATCAGGGGTCTCCTCCAGAGGCTGCATCCGCAAACCAGAAGGAGTCGTGGGCCTCCGGGAGTCCACGGCCCATGCGCTGAAGTGAGCACTCGGGGTCCGTCCCCGAGCGCTCGGCGTCCCAGAAGGCGAAGGGCGCGCTCGGGGTCCCCTCCCGAGCGCTCGGCATCTTGGCAGATGTGGGGCCCAGGGGAGCACTCGGGGTCCACCCCCCGAGCACTCTCCCTCGGGCTCCCCCTTCAAGGCGCCCCGAACGGCCCCACAGCGGGTGCTCCCCGAGCGCTCGGGGTTGCTCGGGGGCGTGTAGAAGACAGCTGGCGCCCCTCCTAGCGAAGGAGGTCGCTCGGGGCCGAGTGCTCAGGGGATGACGTGTCCTCTGGTGGGGCCCTCGTCCATGCACGTCGTCCAGCGCCAAGCTTCTCCAGCAAGCCTCCGCCCTGGCGGAGGCATTTAATGCCTGTCATTCCGACGGGGAACCCAAAGCCCTGTGAGGGCATGATGACGGTCAGGCCGGGTCCCGCCGGTGCAGGCGATAAGCTCTGTTAGCTATCCCTCTCTCTCTCTCTGAGGGGTGGGCCCGGGCTGACAGATTCTTTGACCGACCAAGCGCGCCGCCCCGCACGCCCTGTCGCTGTCAACCTTTTCACCCCATGGGGGACGCCGCCGCGCAACCAATTGCGCGGCATGAGAGGCTGACCTATGGGGCCCATGAGAGGACGTCTTACCAACCCAGTCAGAAGAAACCCCGTAAGTCTCCGTCTGCGGGGCCCGCCGAAGGCAAAGGTGTCAGAGCCCCTGCTCCGACACACCGCGAGGCGACGGCCCGGCCGAAAGTCTCAAGTGGGCATTAAATGAAGGTGTGGGCGTTTCCAGTAACGCCCACGTCGTCTACAGCACAAGTACAGCTCATGTTTTCCTTTGCCGACCTATGTGGTATTCCCCCGAGTATATAAGGGGAGAGCCTGGTCCATGCAAAGGGTTGGCTCTTTTCCTAGCTCGATTTTCCTTAGGTTAGATCTCTCTAAGGTTACTCCGTACCAAAGAAGAAGAACAGTGCGCACCTTTGTAACTCATCATACTCTCCATATACGCCAATATATACAAAAACAAGCAGGACGTAGGGTATTACGCCTTCCGGGGCGGCCTGAACCTGGGTAAATCCTTGCGTCATTACTTCCTTAGCCACTGGGTTTACTCGCAAAGCTCTAATACACCCCAAGGCTCGTAAGAGACTCACTACTCCCCTGGGCCGAATTCCAAAGGGGGTCCCTCCGGACCACCGCTAGAGGCGTCTCTACGCCGACAACTTGTAGATGCTATAATGTAGCAGTAGCTAAATAAGTCAATGAAACCCCAAAAATTAAAGAGAGAATCTTAGGGGGTATATAAAGACAAGAGGTGATCTGTTACAGAGGCAGTCTTAGATTGTTTTGGCTGTTGTGATCAGCTCGTAAGGAATTTGGATATGGGGTTAGACAGGTTGGAAAGAGCATGAGATAAGCTTTCTAGAGAGTCCAAGATCACCCAAATCAGAGTCCGTATGCTCAATATAAAGAAATTTGAAATCAGGGCTGTCTCTGCAATCCGAATCAGAGTCCAGATCTTGTGGGACTCTATCTCTAACTCTTCTTGGACCGAAAGTGACGTGGGAAGACTCCTTGTACAGCACCAATTCATGTGGTACACCTTCATGGACACATGAAATTCATTCCTTCCTCTTTCCGAGAGCTTGAACTTGAATCCTCGCTTGTTCTTCACGATCTTGACGAACCTTCGTTTGTTCTTTATAGCTCAAGCAGCAGATGTAGTTGAAGGAGTGGAAGTAGAGGTGGCAGCGGGTATATCCATGGAGGCCATGTCCTCATCATCGACGGGTAGTCATTTATGGAAGATGAAACTGTAATCGTCCAAGAATTCAACATTTGGAGTCAAAAGACGCTTATTAAAAACTTCATTTCGGAAAAACCTATTGGAAAAAACCAAAACAAAGGGAAACTGAGTATATTGCCATGTGAGAGTGGATAAAACATCTCATCCAAGTATTTGACATTTAGATTCAAAATATGTTCTACTTCTGTATTGCGATGGATGTCAGTATAGCTTTGGGAAGGTAACACACCAGTAATGATGACTAGCATGAAAGCATTTCAGAATAGTGATTGACATGGTTAAATAATATGCTAGACACACATGGGTTAAGCACCGAGCTCTGTGACACGGTGATTAGTCACGTGGTGAAAAAATGGAATTTAAATGCAATGTGGGAGACGAGGGTATAGTGGGGTTTAACCGCTGTGGTTTCTTCTACTCGAGGTGCACGATGTCCCACCCCTATTGGTTATAAAAACCAACAGAGGGAAATAACTTTTCATCCCTAGTCTCATAGCATCTGTTACTGCTTCTTCTTTTTCTTCCTTGCCAACCATGTTGAGCAACAGGTCATCCTCCTTCGGTGAGTGGGAGAATGATGCCCACCAAGGAATGGTTGTTTAGGGTAAACTCCCGATAGAGGGGACATACAATGGTGAAGGCAAAGAGGAGGTCCATTAGAGAAGCTTGCGGGACGCCTTCAGGATGAAGTCTTCAATCTGAAGGGGGACAGGCTCAGTAAATTGATCGCTCACAAGTAATTCTCTTGATTTTGCATCTGCCTTCTGATCACCTCCTAGGACATAAGAATAGCCAATAATAAAGCTCATTTCATGTCCCCTTCAGTGAAGCAGACTTTCTCGAGCATTTTTATTTTGCACATGGGACCCTAGGACTCGAGGTGGAGATTAGCAGGCTAAAGATTCAATCTCTTCACCAGACAAGAGGATCGAAACCCCGAACAAGAACAAAGAGCTCAAGGACTCCCACTTCTCAGCGCTGAAGAGAGAGGTCTTAGCCTTGAAGAATGAGGTCAAGACTAATGAAGCTGCACATGAGAAACAAGTTTACTAGACCCTAACTCATTCAAACAAGATTGCTAAGACAATCATGGTTAAAGTTGTCTCCTGCAGTGAAAATGCTGACCTAGGGACACTCACAAAAATAATATCATAGTAGTTGGAAGCCATGAAGGATGTGTTTATCTATGATGAAGATGAGGACTCTTGAGGCTGCAACCAAGCATGCTTCTCGCATCCTAAAGGTGGTCTTCGTCTAGCTAGACTACTTGTATGGATAATCTGTCCAAATAGACCAGCTAGCTTCTGCTGCAGAGTACTCGTTGAAGGAAGAAGGTGAACAAATATGCACTGAGGCCTTGGGCCAGGTTGCCGCAATTGCAAAGCGAATCACTCACAGCCTCAAGCTCGAGTGGTCACACCTTCTTCAAGTTCCAAACCACTTGCTGAACCTTGAAGTAAGAGAACTGCTTCCCTAATCTTATCAAGAATAATTACTAGTAATATTTGATGTAAACGCCTAACGCTTGGAGACAATTACTTTATGATGTTGAATTTTTTTAGCCCCCCGCCTGGAACACTAAATCGTGTTAAGGGAGAAGTAGTTGCATGCATAAATATGTCAAAGACTCCTGCTTGTATACCATACATACTCGCTAGGACCAGTGCTTATTTGCTAAGATGAAATCAAGCTGTTGAGCTTCCATGAAGTGAGGACTGGCTTATAGTGGAGTGTCTCATGTAATTGTCGACTGCAAAGAGTATACTGGTGACAAGTTGCAGATAATGGAATAGGTAGCCATCATGACAACTTCTTCCTTAATTACAAACCACTTGGGCATACGTAATAGGAAGAAATAGCTATGCAAGATTTATTCAAGTGTAGAAATATGAACATGTACACACTTACATACTGAAAAATATAGCTACACATATAACTTTCTAAGGTGCATGATGTTCCATGAACTATCATAAACGTTGCTATTTTCATTAGCCAATCTTACTGATCCGGGTTGCATGATGGCAGCTACTATGTATGGCCTTCCCACTTGGAAGATAGCTTGTTTAAGCCAGCCTGACTCTGAATTCATTGTAGAACTAGGTTGCCCACCTTGGTTGTTCACTTATTTACTCGTCAGTACATCTGACTTGACTAGTACATAGTCACGTTGCTCTTGAAGGAGGTTCAGGTCATCTTCACATTGTTCTTGTTGATCGACTTTATCAAGGAGGTCAATACGAGCTGATCCAATCTTAAGTTTGCTTGGGAGCACAACTTCTAAACCATATACCAGCAGGAATGGCATCTTGCCGGTTGCTTGACTAGTCATGGTGCGTACCGCCCACAGAATTGACAGAAGCTCATCCATCCAATTCTTAGAAAGAGCATTAAGGCGATTAAAGACTGGTATCTTATGCCTTGCATGACCTAGCTGTTTGCTCGCTTGACAACCCTGTTACTTTGTGGGTGTGTCACTGAGGTGTAGCAAACTTGTGCTGATCTCCTCACAGTATTCTTGAAGGATTGGCTGATGAATTGGGTACTATTGTCTGTGATTAAATGGATGGGCACTCCAAATCTTGTGACCACGTTCTTAAGAAAGAATTTCTTGGCTACGGCGGCGGTGATGATGACCACAGGCTTTGCTTCTATCCAATTAGTGATGTATCAATGGCTATAAATAGGAACTTGTATCCACAAGGTGCTGTTAGGAGATGACCTAAGATATCAATTCCCAATTTGGAGAAAGGCCATGAAAAGGGAGTCTACAGCTGGCAAGATGGTGAGTGAATTTGCCTGGCATGGAATTGGCACTGGTCACAGGTCTTGACCAAATGCATAGTATCCTGTGCAGCAGTCAACCAATAATATCCTTATCGGAATGCCTTGCCTACCAACATCCTACAAGATGCATGTGTACCGCACAAACCCCCTATACATCTTTGAGTAGTTCTATCCTAGAGGTCTGGGATATGCAGCACATGAGCACTCTATGAGCTCCTTTTCTATACAATGATCCATATCAGCTTGTACAGGAGTGCTCTTCAAACTACCCTATCCCTCTTGTTATGGTCGTCTGGTAGTCTCCCCAATGCTAGATAAGTGGCTATGGTTGCATCCACTCTGCATCTTGCTCGATACTGCGACCTCTAGAATGCTCGTGAAAGGTTCTATGGAGGGCTTGAAAAGGTGTTTGAAAAATACACCTATTGGAATAGGTGCTCTTGAGGAACCCAGCTTTGACCGCTAATCTGCGTGGGAGTTATCCTTGCACGAAATGTGTTGGACTTCGAAATTCTTGAAGGTTTTTTTCCAATTCCTCAGCATTGCTAGGTAATGAGCCATTATCTCATCAGAGCATTGCTACTCCTTGCCCACCTGGTTTATGACTACTGCAAGTCACCCTTGGGTAATAGTGGATGGATTCGAGGGATTTGGCTGCCTGGAGCCCGGCTAGAAAGTGTTCATACTCCACCACATTATTGGTAGCGGGAAAGAGAATCTGAATGATGTACTGCAACTGATCACCCTGAGGTTTTTAAAGCAAGACTACAACCCCTGAGCCCTTAAGTTCACCGGAGCAGTCATACGAGGTTTAGTGTTCTTGGGTGCTGGCAGATCTGGAGACTAAGTCTCTATGTTCGTCCATTCGGTGATGAAATCTACCAATGCCTGGCTTTTGATTACGAGTGGTGAAGTGGAGATCAAACTCTCAAATTTCAAGAACCCACTTGGCAATGTGGCCAGTTACTTCCTGGTTCTGAAGGACATTATCAAGAGGAAAATAGGATGAAATTGTGATCTTAAGGGATTGAAGGTCACTCAATTTGTGAGATGTCATCGGAAGGGCATATAGGAGTTTTTGGACCTCTGGGAACTGCTATTTTGGTCCATGTAGAACTTCTCTTACGTAGTACACAGGTCTTTGGGACCCCTCCCATTTGACGACTAGCCTACGTTGACCACACTAGGCGTAGCTACCAAGTATACCACTATGCCTCTCCTTTAGAACACGAGACCAGAACTGGGGGGTCCGTGAGATAGGACTTCAAGTCCTTGAGGGCCTTTCTGGCTTCATTAGACCATCGAAAATCGTTGTTGCTCTTACAGATGGCCTTGAAGAAAGCTAACCCACACTCTCCAAAACATGAGATGAAGCACTAAGCACTGCCATCCGACTGGTTAGGGCTTGGACCACCTTGACGGTGGGAGGAGGTCAAAGACTTTCAATGCCATGAATTTTTTTAGATTTTCTTTGATCCCACGAGCACAAGCAATGAAGCTCAACAACTTGCTAGAAACTACTCCAAATGTATAGTTTTTTGGGATTCAACTTTATTTCATGTTTGTTTACTTTATCACAGGTCTCCTGGAGATTCTTTAGATGGCTGGTAGCTACAATGTTTTTCATGACGAGGTATTCTATGTAAGCCTCCAAGTTTCACCTGAGTTGGGTGCTGACGGTCTTCTGCATCAAACTCTAGTACGTGGTGCTAGCATTGTTCAGCCCAAATGGCATCATCACATAGTAGGGATGCCAAAAGGGGTGATGAAAGAAGTCTTCTCTTCATCATCTTTCGCCATGCTGATCTGATGATAACCAGTATAGGCATCCAAGTAACTCATAATTTAGAACCCACGGTCGAATAAACAAGTTGATTGATTCGAGGCAAAGGAAAATCATCTTTGGCACAAGCAGCATTCAAACTAGTAAAATCAACGCACATGTGCTACTTACCATTTGCCTTCTTGACCAGCATGAGGTTCACGAGCCATTCAGGGTGGTTGACCTCGCGAATAAAGCCAGCTCTTTTGGAGGAAGTTAATCGACGAGTTCAAGTGACTCATAATCGCATGAAAGGGCCACCACCTCATCATCTTGCACATATATCATGCCCTTGGGACCATGTATCTTAACCGTTTGGTAGGTGTGATGAGTTATGCCATGAATTTGGTTTAGAGAAGGTCTACCATAAATTGAATTGTAAGCAGAGTCAAAATCGACTATTTCAAAAGCAATATATTATGTGCGGAAATTTCTAGGGTTACCGGAAGTTACTGGTAGAACCACATGTCCTGTAGGTGTCACAGATGACCCTAGGACTATCCTAAAAAGGGACTTGTCGACGATCGGTAAACCGCCGATCTTACGATATTCGTGGAATGTGTATGTATGAGGGGTAGGGACCGCTAGGGCACAAGGCCAGAGGTATAATGGCAAGGAAATGCCATTTTTATATAGGTTCAGGCCTCCCTCAGGATAACAACCCTACGTCCTGTTCGTATATATTACTAGAGAATGTCTTACAAGGGGTATGAAGGTTAGTGGCTATCCTAGGCCTAATCGTAGACTAATCCGACTAATTCTACTAGGCTCGACTCCTTCGAGGTGGCGGGTCTTCCTTGGATGTAACCTCCCTTGGATCTAACTTGACCTGTCAGACTTGTCCTCCTCTATGGGATTGCTCATCCTTTTATATGGGGTTCATCTAGTCGTACTAGACATGGACTCACGCCCGAGTCAAACTCTGGCTTCCTTAAACATCGGGATTGACTTCCTAGTTTAAGGGTATCCTTCCTCCTTACGGTGGGGGGTACCTTACCATCCTGGAATCCTTACCGGGTACGTAGTATATCTAGTAATCCAGGGAATCGTATGTGGATACTTCCTAATATACGGGATACTGTACTATACATCGTCAAGCCCCCCATCAGTACGTGAAGTGAGGTCATGACTGTTCTGTATGAAATCTGCCCTTCTCGGGGAGTAGCTTCGAGTAGGCGAACCGAGTAATCCTTATCGACAACGAGGTGGTGGAAAGAGCTGACAGTATTATTCTTTCAGGTCTATGAACCCGTCTATTTGAGCTTCCAGCAGGAAAATGGGTGGACGAACTCCCGAGCATGCTGTGATCCGCTCGTACCTCGGTGAGCCGGGCAACAGGGCACACCCCATTCAAGCTGCTCTTTGGCGAAGAAGCAGTCATGTTTGTTGAGGTCGAGTTCAAGTCGCTCCGCATTGCCGAACAGCCAGATGACGACAATCAAATGATATCGCTCGAGGGGCTCGATGAAGTACATCACGAAGCTTCCCTCAACATCGAGCAGTATCAGGCGGTGTCTGCAAAGCGGTGGGCGACTTGGTGGCTTAAGAAGAAGCTAAACCCAGAAGGTGACATCAAACTCTATTCCAAGTGGGAAGGTCTACACGAAGTCATCAGCTCATTTCGTCCCTCATCGTTCCTCCTGCAGGACCTCGACGGTGTAACCCTCAAACACAGCTGGAATGTTGACAACCTGTGAAGGTATTACGTCTAAAGTCCATGATGCAAGCGTCGGCAAGCTCTACATATTGCTGCTGCGTCAGCCTACCGGGACGATCGTCTTTGTAAGCACTTATGTTTTATTCCTGACTCGTATTTTCTTTAACTAAAGTTTTCTGTTGGGCGTGGCAAAGACAACGCGAGGTCGAGGTACCCGTCCCTCATGATTTGTTCTCGCCGTGGCTCGACCCACCCCCGGCGGCGATGCGTGCCTCGATCTCGTCTTAGGCGGCAACGAAGCTCAGAGCCACGCCCCTAAGTACGACATACCCGCCGTGACTTGACCCACCCCCGGCGGCGACGCGTGCCTTGGTCTCGTCTTAGCAGCAACAAAGCTTAGAGCCGCGCCCCTAAGTATGACATACCCGCGCCCGGCGGCGACGCATGCCTCTATCTCGTCTTAGGCGGCATCGAAGCTTAGAGCCACGCCCCTAAGTACGACATACCTGCCGTGACTCGACCCACCCCCAGTGGCGATGCATGCCTCGATCTCATCTTAGGCGGTAGCGAAGCTCAGAGCCGCGCCCTTAGGTATGACATTCCCGCCGTGACTCAACCCGCCCTCGGTGGCGACGCGCGACCATTGTTGTCTCCATGGTAACATGGTCCACCCCTCTCCTAGCAGTGTACCGATAAAAAGGCATGTCGTACGTCACTCCAACCTGTGAGGGACCCGGTATTTTAATTCGATTCAAAGAATTCACAACAAGTGAAAACAGTGACCATAGCCGCTACCTGCGACGGACTATGGCCCACCCCCGCCCCGTGCGACATGCATATGGCACAATGCGTATGTCTCACCACGGCCTGATTGAGGGATCACGATTCCAAAAAAACATACGCCACACGCGTATGACTCACTTTGGCAATGGACCGTACCTTCACTTTGCATTTCACTTGAATCGAAATAAAATATCAAGTACCTCCATATGCATCCAACCACACTCCCCATTTCAACATACACGCATGACAGACGGGAGGTGGGTGCATATGTCGGACAACGAGAATACCATCACACGAACCACTATGATATGATAATATATCTAGCGGTCCACATAGCGAACTATATGAGTTACATCAGTCGGCGATAACCAGAAACATAGTCCAATTCAGGAATAATTACACAGCAGCGGATAAAAGAAATTAAATCCGACAGCGGTGCATCGGCCGCTGCTCAAAAGCCAAAACAGATCCCATAAGTCGAACGCCAACCAAGGAAACCAAGAGGCTAAGCATCGTCAAAGTAATCTGCAACCACTGGCTCACCTGCACAATCTAGGAATATCCTAGGTGAGTACAAAGGTACTCGCAAGTCTTATTCATGCTTGATTAGATGTCCTACACATGCTTTACTACAGCAGCGAATGAACATGATGCATTCCAATTAACAAGGTACAAGTAAACAACATGGCATTAGTAACAATATGGAAGGAAAAATAATCTTCAACTTGCGGTTCAGAATTCATGCAATTCAAAGTACGAACATAATAATGAGGATATCATCATTTCCAATTCATTTGGGGCAGCCCACACCCCCCAACCTACTCATTCATCCATCACACAACGATTTCAATCAATCTCTCGGACTGTTACCGGCAATACATCCACCATGGGTATAACGAGTGCTCTCTACCCAGAGGTTGCAAGGCTCCAAGTGGCCGAGACTTGCCATCAGATAAACCCATAGCGGTGATTCCGGTAACGTCCCACGCGGTGATAAGGGAAATGACATGATGAAGTAACCTCAGGTTGGTATAGCGACAAAACTCTACTTACTCCTGGGTCGCTTTCCATAGCTCCAATTAATACCAACCGTATTCATCACGCACACCCTTGGCTCTCACATCTCACCTTAGCAAGTTTAAGTTAATAGGACAACATTTGGTGTTCTCATTGTGGCAATACCTCCTACACATGCTAGGTTGCTCCATTCCAACCATTATTCAGCAACATTCCTCCACACAAGCACGTATAGGTAAAGCATATAAACAACAATTAATGGTATGCAACAAGCTCTGCTTGCCTTGATCACCAAGCTTGGGGTCTGGGGTAGGATCAAAAGCCTGATGCTCTTCTTCTCCTTCGGGCTCTATTGCAAACAACACGAGATACCAGAAAGAAACGATAAAGAAGGCAATGAGTTTCCAGCATGAATGCATGATGATGAATGCTAGGCATGAACTCTAAAGTGATTTAGGGATGTTAGAGATCTACAGTAGTGAACATTCTCAAGTTGAACTTGTGGAGATTAATCGGTTGTCCTAACAATGCATGCATGCCATGTTATGTCCAATTTTGAATGAGGGCTATAAAATTGTTACTCACGGCGAATGGTCATGCCCTAAGGTAGTTGTAGTATGAAATTACTCTGTGATACAAGATTACCGCAATTGGAATTTCTCGAGTTGGAGCTATAGAAGATTAATTATGAAATGAATTTTTGAAAATCGGTGCACGGGAGGGAACATTAGTGCATCCCTGAAATGGACCACATTTTACTTACAAATTTTGGAATTGTGGTTGAACCAGATTGTAGAGAATTTCACAAGGATTCCAAATATATAAAATTTGTTAAATTTGGAGCTACGAGCAGAAAGTTATCGCATTTTTAATTTGTCCAATTAGGGTAAAAACCATAATTTCCATTTTTGGCAATATTTTCCTGCACAAATAAAAGAAAAATATTGCTACGGGTACCCTAAAGCTACCCCAAGCCAAACTCGGTCCAGGTGGCAGTGCTCCTCACCGGAGCATCACGGAGATGCTCCGGGTGGCAAAGGGAGCACGGCGAGCTCGGGAAAGGAGGGCGGAGGCGGCAGCAGCTCACCCAGGAGACAATGCGTGGGTGCGGGGAAGCTGCGGAGGTCGAGGTCGAGCTCCCGGTGGCTGGCGGTGGTGAAGAATTTGGTTGTCACCGGTGGGGGTCCTCGGGCGCGGATCTGAGGAGAGGAAGAGTGGGGAAAGTGAGGGAGAAGAAAGGGACGCTCGGGGAGAAAAGGGAAGGCCGGGGCTCACCAAATGCGGCGGAATTTCTCGCCGGAGCTTCGGCCGGAGGCGGAGAAGATGGTGACGAGAACGAGATAATCGGGCACTGGGAAGAAATTAGAGAAAGGAGGAGGAGAAAAAGAGGAGAGGGGGACTCGGCCGGCTTAAATAGGGTGGCCGGAGGGCTTGCCGCGGTGGCAGCCACCGCCCACCGTCCCCAACCGATGGCGGCGACGTGGAGGCCGGAGCCTGACATGCAGGTCAGGCCCGGGTGCGGCTCGCCCGGAATTAACCCGGAAGCAGCCCGGAGGCAGGGCAGCCCGGATGTTCAACCCGGAGGTTCCGGATCGAACCTCCGGCATCAACGGAACCGACTCAATTCTTCACTGGACTCCCCCGGAAAACAGCTCGGAGTTCATCCAGAATTTCCGGACAACCCAGAGGTTCATCATGGAGGCTCCGTACTGAACCTCCGGTAGCCACAGGACCAACCCAACCCTCTCTGGACTCCTTCGGAATTTAGTCCAAAATTTCTGAAAATCCTGGAGTTTCATCCCGGAGGCTCCGGATTGGACCTCTGGCAGCAACGGGACTATCTAAACCCTCTCTGGACTCCTCCGGAAATTGGTCTCCATCCGGAATTTCCGGGTAGCCCGGAGGTTCCGGGACCAAGCCTCCGAATGGTGCAACAGAAGAGGAAACCGTGTGCAAAACTATTTGGATCATAGAACATAATATCTTTGGGGTTTATGGTGGTTATTCAAATAAGTTGATTGATGTTTGCTAGAATTAGATGCAAAGGATAAGATATGCACGTATTCTATAAAACATATTTTATTCACATTTAAGTTTATGCAAGGGTTGGTGCAGGGATGATGACATGCATGCGGGATGAAATGCATGACCTAGTTTGTAAATAGAAGTGGGTGTTATACAACCCCTTTAGTACAATGCAAACATTAGAAATACGTCATCTAGCTCACAACACCAGACAACAAGTCGAAAGCACAGGGATGAAGATACATTGATTACAACATCGAATTACAAGGAAAGGGTTTCATCGCAATACCTTCAAAGCTACAGCCCTGGCCACCGCACTGATTTGCGTGGCCGACATTCGGGCAAAGCTCATGACTAGGTCCTCCTCAGATAGTCGCGTTCCTGGGTGGCTCGTGAGCTCCATTTCTGATGGTGATAAGGCAAGGAAGCCTGGCTCGAGTCATGCCAAGAAGGTTATGTGAGGGTGAGACCACTGGAGGAGAGTTGTGTCGAGGGAGCCTTGGTCCCCAAAAGCTTGCTTGGGGGCCACAGTGGAAGATAGCACCGTCACCGGTGTGTCCAAAGGGTGAGGCTGGGAGGAGGAACACACCTTGGTGATTATCGCTGGAGAGAGAGGACGTTCAGGTTCCGTCCCACCGATAGGAGGCTCCGCTTCATGAGCCTCTGGTGTGGGGAAGTCGCCCCCAAAGCTGGGGAGCCGCCAAGGGGCTCTCCACCGCTGGATTCTCTGGCACGACATTGATTGCCTCGTCGATGTTCACGTTGGACGAGGACAAAGAAGAATCGAGCCAAGGAATCTGCTCTGTAGTCACAGCCATTGAGTGGGACATGCTAGGGAGCCCGCCCATGGTCCTTTGCCCAGGCCCGGTGAAAGAGCATCTAGGCCCCTAAGTGGTTTTGATGGTTAATGGCAACTCAATCTGGGATCTAACATTTACAATGAGTGTAAGCAGGTTAAATAGGTTCTAGGAAGAAGGGTCATCAAGGGAATGATGACCACCCAAAAGGTTCAAAGGTGGTTTCTAGGACAAAGGAATGGCTGTGCTAGGCAGCTGTGTCACAGCTGTGAAGAAGCCGGTGCTGTGCAAGGAGTTGCAAGCAAGGTGATGGTGGCTTGATACGTCAAGGGCCGTAAATACAGTAGGTGACAGGTAAAGCCTAGATTTGCTAGTTTCTTTGAGTCCATAGGAAACACCCGTACTATCAAGAGGGATGAAGTAGTAATAATCTGTGGAGGATCTTTTGCTCAATGCTTAGGGTGTTGGACAGTGGCATTGATGCTTTGAGGTCAGTGGC